>WOXC01010785.1:0-482465 GCA_011680675.1 Gymnobelideus leadbeateri
CTTGCCTCTTCTACATGAGATAGTTTATCCCACTCTGTCTCTCCCCGTCTCCTCTTGCCACATTCCTCTCTCACCTCTTAACTTCATCCCTTAAGTATCATCCCTTCCCATCAAATTCAACCTGTGCTCTCTATCCATATATATCTGTAAACATATATACACACATTCACATATGTATTCATATGCCCATATACCCTTCTTCAATTATTTTCATATTGAGAAAGGTTTCATCAGTCATTGTTGTTATTATAATATTATAATATAAAATATTATAATAACTGATGTTGTTACATCAGTTATTGTCTTTCCATGTAGGAATGTAAATAGTTCAAGTTTGATAAGTTCCTTTTGATTTCTTTTCCCTGATTACCTCCTCAAGCATCTCTTGCTTCTTGTGTCTGGATGTCAAATTTTCTATTCAACTCTGCTTTTTTCCTCAAGAATGCTTGGAAGTCCTCTATTCCCCTGAAACAAAATACTCAGTTTTGCTGGGTATGTGATTCTCGGTTTTAATTCCAGCTCTTTTGCCCTCTGGAATATCATATTCCATGCCCTTCAATCCCTCAGTGTAGAAGCTGCCAGGTCCTGTGCTATTCTGATTGTGTTTACACAACATTGAAATTGTTTCTTCCTGGCTGCTTGTAGTATTTTATCCTTAATCTGGGAATTCTGGAACCTGGCTATAATATTCCTAGGAGTTTTCTTTTTGGGATCTTTTTCAGGAGGTGATCTGTGGATTCTTTCAACCTCTGTTTCCCCCTCTAGGTCTAAAACATCAGGGCAATTTTCCTTGAGAATTTCTTGAAGGATGGTTTCTAGGTTCTTTCTTTGATCATGGCTTTCAGGTAGTCCAATAATTTTTAAATTATCTTTCCTGGATCTATTCTCCAGGTCAGTGGTTTTTCCCATGAGATATTTCACATTGCCTTCTATTCTTTCATTTGTTTGGATCTGTTTAACAGCATCTTGATTTCTCATAAAGTCACTAGCTTCCATTTGCTCCAGTCTAACTCTGAAGGAATGAATCTCTTCAGTGAGCTTTTGAGATTCTTTTTCCATCTGGCAAACTTGGCTTTTTAAGGCATTCTTTTCCTCATTGCCCTTTTGAGCCTCCTTTGTTATTTGAGTTAGTCTATTTTTTTTTTTTTTTTGCTTTTTGGAGGGCAATTGGGGTTAAGTAACTTGCCCAAGGTCACACAGCTAGGTTTTTGTTTGTGTGTGCGGTTAAGTGTCTGAGGCCGGATCCGAACTCAGGTCCTTCTGACTCCAGGCCGACGCTCTACTCGCTGCACCACCTAGCCTCCCCGAGTTAGTCTATTTTTTAAGGTACTATTTTCCTCAGTGAGGCTGTTGACTCTCATTTCATACTTTTCCTGCATCCTTCTCATTTCCCTTCCCAATTTTTCCTCCACTTCTCTTATTTGGTTTTAAAAATCCTTCTTAAGGTCCTCTATGGCCTGTAACCCACTCATATTTTCATTTGGGGCTTTTGGTGCAGGAATTCTGACCTCATAGTCCTTCTCCTTTTCCATGCTTTGATCCTCTTTGCCCCCAAAATAGGAGTATAATGTTGCATTTTTCTGTTTATTTTGTTTCCTTTGCCTAGGCATGTTGCCACTTAATTACTTGACTTTTGGGCTTGTTGCCACAGTAGGACTCTGCCACCAGACAGGGGAGCTTCCGTCCCAAATGTTGTGGTCTTCACAACTTCTGGAGGCATTAGTTGGGTGGCCTCTGTGAAGCCTTCACATGTTCTGGCAAGCTGGATACCCACCCCAAGACCTCCATCCCAGACCACAATCCAGATCCAGGGAGGTTAAAGCTTAAGAGCAATTAACCCCCAGACTGATTGCTGGATCTCCCTACAGTTCACAGACCAGGAGCTGAAGCTGCAAAATGGCTTCTGTGCTATGTCTCCTCAGCTGCTTCTTGCCCCCAGGGGAAGAAGCCAACTCGTTCCCAAAATACTGGTCCCAAAGTCCATAGGGCACTAACTTCTCACTTTGTCCTAGGCATATCTGTGTTGATAATTCTGGAATCGCCACAGCTGCTGGTGTTCTGGGGTCCCTCCAGCCTGCTGCTGGCCTAGCCACCCTGGGGTTAAAACCTCAACTCACAGGGGCCTGGGCTTGACTCCCAGGGCGCTGCACTGGCCACTCCCTGTTGGGCTGCTGGGCTGTCCTCAGTGGGAGGTTAGCTTCTCTGTGTTGTGCTGGAGCTCCAGAAGTTGTTCAGAGTTCCCCTTTTACATGGTTTTGAAGTGGTGTGGGGGAGGGCGCCTTGGAAATGCTGTTTCTACTTCACCATCTTGGCTCTGCCCCCCTAGATTTTAAGGAATTCTAAGTTTACCAGCCTATAATTTGAGATGTCCAGCATGATGCAGTGAAATGACTGCTGGATCTGGAGTCAAAGTAATTGGGTTAGATTCCTAGCTCTGTTGTTACCTGGGTGGCTTTGGCTAAGTCTTATAACCTCTTTGACTCTGTTTTCCTTACTTGTAAAAAGATGACTTGAATTGGATGAGATCACCTAAACTGAACCAGTAATGTTTTCTTGTATTTGGATGTTTGTCTCCTTATTTCATCCCTTCTCCTCATCCCAAAATATGTTTATTTTGTTGTTGTTTAGTTGTTTCCATGATACTGACTTTTTGTGACCCTCTTTGAGGTTTTCTTGGCAAAAATACTGGAATGGTTTGCCATTTTCTTCTCCAGCTCATTTTACAGATGAGAAAATTGAGTCAAACAAGAAAGAGATTGAAAAGTAAATTTACTTATTAAGTAGTCTTTTTTTTTTTAAAGAGTTTCAGGATCACTGTGTTGAGGATCGCTTTGATTAATTTATAAATTTGAGAATCTATTTAGTGCTATAATCACAATCATCATAGATTTTTTTTGTTACTTTCCCTTTAGATTGGTGCATTTATTGAGTTTGCAAAAAAGATATTTTTAGACATTGAATTCAGAATGACTGGTGATTGTGATTAATACCTTGTAACTAATGATTAATTACAATTAATATCATGGAGAAGTGATGAAAAGAAAGTAAATGAATTGGTGTCATTGTTTTAGTTTGTATATTTTAAAACTGATAATGTTTACTTTGTTTCCTATTCTTCTCACCCTCCTTCTTCCTTCTCTGCATTCAGAGCTGCCAGGCTGATGCTGAAAAGGGAGACAGGCCCATAGTGGGGAATTTCAACATTTTACAAGTTTAAAATATAGTTTTGGTTGGGGAAAACATCTGTTTTCATTCCTTCTGAGTCTGCCTCTGCCCAGAAATGACTCACCTAGATTCCTTCATTAGGTCAGCAGATTACATTGTGCTTTGCAGTTCTAGATTCTCAAAGGTGTTGGAGAGCTATCGAGTTGCCTAGAAAGTTTAGTCAGAGTACTAGCTTAGAAATGACCTTGGAGTGATCAATGTGTAGAGTTCACTAAAATATACTGTGGTGTGACTTTAATGTCAGTTATGATTACATCTTAAATTAACACATTATCTATTGAACTATTATTTTAACAATTTTCTTTTCTTTTTTTCCAACAGTTGGTCAGAGAGACACCGAAAACATGATTGAAAAAGAAGATGTGGATAATACTCTGGTAGCTAGGTCATCATCTAGTGTGCAGGATGTTCAGGAGACTGTGCATGAAATAATTGAGCAAATGCCTTTGTCAGAAGATAACATAGAAGAGTTGGAGCAACCTACAGAATCTCAGTCTAATGATGTTGGATTTAAAAAGGTGTTTAAGTTTGTTGGCTTTAAATTTACTGTGAAAAAGGATAAGAATGATAAGGCCGACCCCGTTGAATTACTTACAGTCAAAAAAGATGAAGATGATGATGTGGAAACAAATGGAGCTGATGAGTATCAAGATTCTGGTTCAGAAAATGAAACATTACCTAAAGAGCCCGAATCGACCCAGTTAGTTGGGACAGATGAAGAAAGTCAGAGAGACAGTGCAGATCCTGAGGAAGGCAAGAGTTCTGAGGAAGAGAAACAAGAAAAAGGCAACAAATCTTCTGAATCTGAAAGTATATCATCATTCAAAAAGTTTTTCAGTCTTGGTTGGGCTGGCTGGAGAAAAAAGACCAGTTTTAGGAAATCTAAGGAGGAAGAGCCAGAGATTTCTGAGAAGAAAAAGGAGCAAGAGGTAGGGAAAGGAGATGTAGTTGAGATTTATGAAGGGAAGAAAGAAGATACTACTGAACAGTCAGCTGTTTCTGAACATCTGCCCCCCCAGGAGGCCATTGAAAGTATAAAAGATTCCATTGTGTCTGAGAATGAAAAAGTACATAGATCTCCTGAAGATCAGGTTCAAGAAGCACATGTAACTTCTGAAGAGAAAGTTGCTCCATTAGCCACAGAGGTGTTTGATGAAAAGGTAGAGACGGTAGCAGAAGTTCATGTCAGTACTGTGGAAGAGCAAGAACAAACAGAAGATCAAAGTGCCAAGGTAGAACAGGTTGTTGGGTCTTTGTTCCTTGCCACAGCTGAAACAAATGCAGATTTGCAGAAAGCTGAAGTGTCAGAGAAGCTAGTCAAGAACAGAGAACTTGTTTGTGCCTCTGGAGATGACTATGCTAAACTAGTTGAACCAAGTCCTCAAGAATCAGCTTTGTGTCAGCAGCATGAGGGCATCACAAATGAGGTAGAAATACTGTCCTCACAAGAAAGAGGTAGATTACAAGGAAGCCCATTAAAGAAACTTTTTACTGGTACTGGCTTAAAAAAACTGTCTGGAAAGAAACATAAGGGGAAAAGAGGAGATGATGAAATAAAGCCAGAGGAATTGGGGGAGCTTACACAAGTGTCAGTGGATTCTCCAGAAACTCCAGAGGAACAAAAGGGTGAAAGCTCTGCTTCATCCCCTGAAGAATTGACTGAGGTTACCTGTGTAGAGAAGGGTATTGTAGAAGCACCACAAGAGGTTGAGATTGAAGAAGAAGGTACTACTTCAGATGGAGAGAGAAAGAGAGAAGGTGTTACTCCATGGGCATCTTTTAAAAAAATGGTGACACCCAAAAAACGTGTTAGAAGACTTTCTGAAAGTGACAAAGAAGATGAAGTTGAGAAAGTAAAGAGTGCTACTCTGTCTTCAACTGAAAGTGCAGTCTCTGATAATCAGGATGAGATGAAAGGACATGGGGATGATCAGAAGACAGAAGAACCAAAGCGTAAGGTTGATACTTCAGTATCCTGGGAAGCCTTAATTTGTGTAGGATCTTCCAAGAAAAGAGCAAGGAAGTCATCATCTTCTGATGAAGAAGGAGGATCTAAAGTTGTTAGTGGAGATTCCCAGAAAACAGAAGACACAGGGAAAAACAAAGAAACTGGGACAGAAGTAACACATATACATTCCCATGAAGGTGATCAAGGGCAGATAAATTCTTCCCCTGAGCTAGCAGGAAGCCCACTTGAAGGTGAGGGAGTTTCCACATGGGTGTCATTTAAAAGATTAGTTACTCCAAGAAAAAAGTCAAAATCAAAAATGGAAGAGAGAAATGAGGACTCTGTAACTATTTCTGGCATAGAACATTCTGCTTCAGATGTAGAACCTGTGAAAGAAGAATCTTGGGTATCAATCAAGAAACTCATTCCTGGTCGAAGAAAGAAAAGGCTAGATGGGAAACAAGAACAAGTTCCTGTTGAAGAAGACCATACAGGAATTAATGAAGATGATTCTGATATCCCAGCTGTTGTTCCTTTATCTGAGTATGATGCAGCAGAACAAGAGAAAATTGAAGCCCAACAAGCGAAAAACACTGAAGCAGCAAAAACAAGTCAGCATGAGATGAAATCTGGAGAAGTAGAAGGTCCAGAGACAGAGGAGACTACTGATGGACTGGTTCATGCAGTTAGTGTAACTGTTGTAGAGGGAGAGAGAGCAATTACAAGTATTGAAGAAAGATCACCATCTTGGATTTCTGCTAAAATTACAGAACCTGTTGAAGAGGCAACAGATCAACTGAAACAGCAGACTAAGGAGATAGTTGAAAAAGAAGTTCTTGTTGAAGTACCTATTACTAAAGCCTTGCCAGATATAAAAGACACTAGCAGTGACACAATTGTTAGTGAGCTAGAGTTAACTTCTGAAGCAGTGACAGCTCCAGAAGAGGCAGCAGAAATAACAGAAGCCTCTTGTGCAGAAGAGACTACTGAAATGGTTTCTGCAGTTTCACAGTTGACTGACTCTCCTGACAGTACAGAAGAAGCTACACCTGTGCAGGAGGTAGATGACGATACACCAGATTTAGAAGGTCTTAAGCAACGAACTCAGGAAGTAATTCAGGCAGTTATAGAAAAAGTTAAGCAATCCGAAGAATCTGAGATTATAGCAACCGTTCATTCAGGAGACATACTTTTACAAGGTCAGAGTCTTGAAACTAAGATCCCAAAGAAAATGAATGCGAAAAAAGCTGAACAAAGTGGTGATCACCAAGAGATCAACTTAGA
The DNA here is from genome assembly GCA_011680675.1 of Gymnobelideus leadbeateri. Classification (NCBI taxonomy): domain Eukaryota; kingdom Metazoa; phylum Chordata; class Mammalia; order Diprotodontia; family Petauridae; genus Gymnobelideus; species Gymnobelideus leadbeateri. The sequence continues at coordinate 6,458 of WOXC01010785.1, forward strand.
AATTGGAGAAGCAGCTGGGTTAGATGACAGTAAAGTGGTGTATGCAGAGGAACAGGTACAAGCAGCAAAATCTGAAGATTTAACCACTAATGATAGGCAACAAGAAATAATTGAACAAATACCTTCAGAAGCCTTTGATAAATTTAATGAATTTGAAAGGAGTATAGAAGTGAAGGAATGTAAATCATACAGTGATTTCACAACTTACCAAGCTGAGACTACAGGTATTGAAACACCACAAATTGCAATAGAACAGATCACACCAGTTGAAATAGGCACAGATGAAGGTACTCTCGTGGTGCATTTTGAAGATAGAAGTATAAAACAGCAAGAAGGCAGTGATGTTGATGACTCTGCACCTGCATTAGGATCTGCAATTATGGAAACAACAGTAGTCACTGTGTCAAGTGATAAACCTCTGGAAAGTCCTGGTTTCCAATCTTCACTGAGAAACAAAGAACAGTCTAAAGTAGAAGTTCCAGTATCCACTGAGGAACAGATAGTTGTGCAAATGGTACAGAACCTTTCAGGGACTGAAGTGGTTCAAGATTCAGGTCCTTTTGTTGATCAGGAAGTGAAAGACACAATAACTGCTAAAGAACAGGTCTCTTTGGACACAGAAGTGATGGATCAGACAAAGATAGATCAAGTGGAACTGAAAGATAAAAAAGTTCCCAAAGAAGACAAATTAGAATACGAAAACAGTTCTGAAAAGGTTGAACTTCACATCAGTTCTTACTCCGCTTTAGTGGAGGGAGAGGTCTTGGTTCAGGAACAGGTAGTGTCCTCAGAAGTTCTTAAAGTGCAGAGCTCTGAGACTCAAGAAGCATCTTTACCATTAACAGCAGCAGCAATAGTAGAGAAGGCTGTAGCAGAAGCTGTAAAACTTTCAGAAACATCAGCTGAAAATCTGGATTCTGTAAATGTTCAATTAGTAGCTGAAAAAATCCCCCCTGGAAATATTCAAGACTCTGATACTGCTTGGTCGGACCAACCAGTACTTACAGAAAAGCAGTCTCTCACGGAGTCTGTACTTCAAGAAAAAGCAAAAACAGTTGTAGTATCTGCTATTACAGAGACTAGCAAAAGCTCTGATATCATGAAAAGACCAGGGGAAGAGTCCCAGAAACTGTCAGATGCAGCCAGTGTTGAAGTTGTTTCTCAGGAAGTCAAACCAACTCTAACCCAAGTAGAACTCGGAAAGGATGAAGATGACATTTTGACTATCAAAACCCAGAGCACCAGAATTGTACAAGATGTTATTCAGACTGCTGTTGATCAACTTGTTAGTGCCAAAGATCTGAACACTCAAACTTTTACACTTAATGCTGAGGAACAGGCTCAGATAAGAAAGTCTGAAGAGGAGGGTACTATACATGTATCTGAAAGAAATGAAAGTGAACTGATAGCGCAGTGTGAAATTAAATCTGTTACAACTGAAAACTTAGGGCCAGTAGCTCTTGAGCAAACTCCAGATGCACCTGTAATTTCTGGTATTTACAAAGAAGTCTCTGTTTCCAAAGGTTCTGAAACGATAGTGGCCATTGAGGTACAGATACCTGAATTAAAGTTAGGTGAACAGCAGCATGAAGAAGCAGCAGCACAGCTAGAAGAAAAAAAAGAAGCCATTGAAACAAAGAGTGAGCCAAAAATTGACAGTACAACATCAGAAGAAGTACCTGATAAATCAAAACATGTACCTAAAGGAGAAACTGAAGATGATACTGCAATTGACCACTCAGATGATCCAAAATTAGTACCAGGGGAAAGTAATAACCTATGCAAAGAGTCCATAGATTCAAATGGACCAAAACTAAAGGAAACTGTCCAGGGTCTGGAATGCCAAGAAAGGCTAGTATTTCAGGTAGAAAAAGAAATTTATAACCAGTCAGTAGAACATACTAAAACACAGACACAAGAGGAGATACATAAACATGATGAGCCTTGTGAGTCTCCGCCAAAATCAGCACTTAAGGAGTCTTGAGGCATAATGTAAGTACATTGTCTTTTTTTCCTTGTAAAATAACGTTCCATGTTTGTTATACATCTATAGTTTTAAGTATATTCCAATTCTTTCACAATAATCATGTGAGGTTTACAGCCTTGTAGAAGAGGGAGCTCAAAGAGTTCAAGTGACAGTCATGACTCACCTAGTCTAGGAAAAATAAAGCCATGCTTCTACCAGAGTCTAATCTCATCTGAAACATTAAAAAAAAAATTCAGGCTCATGTTTTTTTTTGCTACAAATCAATAGCAACAATAATCCCTATTGTGTAGTCCTAGTAATGATACAAAACTAAAGAATGAATCTTTGATATTGGTATTTACAACACTTAATTTAGCCTATTTAAATATGCAATCAGGGGCCTTGAGCATTACAAGAAATTAATTGGGTGGTGAATATGACTTACATCAGATTTTCCCCCTAAGCAGTTCATCTTGCTTCTGAGAAGTAAAATTTACTTCTTGAATAAGCAGTGAAAAGACATTTTCTGACTTGGTTGGTATAAGGCAAGTCTCTCTCTTCCTTAAAAAGAACATGAATGACAATAGGCAAGCATTTCCGCTTCATTTTTAATGGTGGATTGATATTTTTGTGTTTTGTTTTAAAAATGGCCTTCCTGCCATGGAACCCTCCCCTGTGACAAAAGCAAAAAAATTAACGTGTAACAAAAATGGCTAAGGATACAACATTTTCTAATGGTATATGCTTCCTGTAGTTTCCCACTTTGTTTCTGAGAAGGAAAGTATATAGTGTGTTCTCTGGAACCAGAGGATGGCTACTGCATTTAATATGTTAGGCTGCCTTGTAGTGTTTTTAAATTGTTTGGGACATTGTATTCCTGGCTTTGCTTATTCCACTCTATCAGGGCTTATGTCTTAATTTTCTGAATTTCCCATTGGTCATTTATTTTAATAGAATTGTGTCCCATTACGTTTATATATCATAATTTGTTTATCTTATACTCCTTTAGCACCTACTTTGCTTCCTCGTTTTTGTTTTGTTTTGTGTTTTTGTTTTGTTTTGTTTTGTTTTTGCCTCCCACAAGTGGGGTTTTTGTGAATTGGTTTGTATTCATGCTGCTCAATGAGAAGTTGGGTGGCAGCATCTTGGGGAGAGAGAGTTGGTCTACACTCTCCATAGTGGGTTGTGACCCCCAGTTTAAAAAGTGCTAAGGGGTCTGCAAGTGGAAACAGTTTTAAGAAGCCCTGGACTCCAGAGGAGTGGGGAATCACCTGAGTACCAGTCTTGCCTCTGGCCTGTGCTGGCTGGGTGATTCTGGGAAAACTCCTTGATCTTTTAGAGCTCCAGGCAACATTCAAGAATACAAGGGGCAGAGAAAGAAGCCTATACACCTTGATGGAAATTCTTCATTGGGAGCTCCCACGTTGATGATGATCATGTGATTTTTTTTTTTAACGGCTTGGTATACAGTTCACAAAGTATTCTAACTTACAGTTCTATAAAGTGTATGCCTCAAATACTGTTATTCACATTTTACTGATGAGTTAAATGATACTGAGAAGGAAAAGAGCCTTGCCATGGGTCACACTGATGTACAAATTTGAGCCCAGTCTAAGAGTCTACAAAGTTCAGAGTTGACCCTTAAAAGTCATCTAGTCTCACTTATAACTGAATCCTCTCTACAACAGTTACCCTTGTCTTAAAAACTTCTTAAAATAGGTGAACCTATTATTTCCTGAGCCAGTACTCTCCCACTTTTGGTTTGTTCTAATTGTTTTTCATCAAGCCTAAATTTTCCTCTTTATAACTTCCCATATTACCTGATTCTGTTCTCTGAGAGAAAAGAAAAAAAGTCAAATCTCTCTTCCACTTCATAGTTTTTCAAATACTTGAAGACTGGCTTCTAGGCCCCTTGATCATAGATGTAGATTTTTTGCCTGTATCTTCTCTTCCATAAATCACACATTTCCAGTATCTTCAACCCATACTGGTATGGCATGGGTTTTGAGACCCTTCAGCAAACATCCTGGCTATCTTTCTCTTGCTGTTCCCCATCTCCCCATATCATCCATATCTTCCAATGTGGCAATACTAAAAACCAAATGCAGCATCCTACAAAGGGTCCCAGAAGGGTGGTGTCATGATAAAAGTTACTTAACTTTTAGACACTGCTTTAAGGCTGCAAAGCCCTTTGCATATATGTGATCCTGAACAACAGCCTCCTCCCCAGGTACATGATATTATTTTTGTTTATTTATTTTTTTATTTTCTAAATTTCAACACTAAAAAGAAATTCCATAAATGAAACCATGAACCTGGACACAGTACTTGATTTCAAATGTATGTAATAAATTCACCCTGTTTCTTTTAAAGCTGTTCTGTTTGTGTTTCCTTCTGGATTTCTGTTCCCTTTTACATATTTAAAAAGGTTTTCAGTGACCACCTTCTTGCTTTAATCTGTGGGGTGCTCTTTTTTTGGGTAACCACCCTTTTCAGTAGCTCCCTTTTCTACCTGATGGATACCTTCCTCAAGTGGGAAAACAAAAACAACAAACCCACACATAAGCATAGTCAAGCAAAATAAATCCCCCAAAAATACCACATCCAAAAATATATGTAACTTACCATTCTTTATTATAAGACCTGGAATTATGTTTGATCATTGAATTGATCAGAGAGCTTAAGTCTTTTGAAAATGTTTTTCTTTACGAGGTATATACTATTATCATTTATAAAGGAAGTTAGACCCAGAGATTAGATAAATGACTTATCCGTGTTGTAGAGCTGGTGTTGGACCTGAACCCCAGTCTCTGGACTCCCAACCTTGTACCTTTGCCACCCTGTCACTATGAATACAGTAGGACTATACCCCCCCCCCCCAACCTTTGCCCTGTGCTTCTCATGAAGGTGCTCAAGCTTGTATTAGGTTCCTTCCCCCTGCCCCCTCAATGTCCTCGCCTCCAGCTCCATACCTTTTTCAGATAAACTTCTGTCCAGCTGTTCCTCCCACTTACCTTGTATGTGTATGCTTGATTTTTTTTTAAACACAAGTATGTCATCCCTATTCATTTAATTATAGTTATCCTAATTTTCTAGTTTGTTGACATTTTTGAACCTGACTTGGTATCCAGTGTGTAGCTGTCTTTCCTAGGTTTGTGTTTCTGAAAATTGTATAAAACATGGCATCTATCCCTTTATCCAAGTCACTGATGATAAAACTTAAAACAGCATAGGGTCAGGCACAAAGAAATGCTACTTCAAGTTGACATCAACCCCTTAATGTCTTCTCTTTGGGGTTTGGCTGTTTTTGTGGGCCAGGAGACTTACTGGTGGAATTGAAGAAAGCCTGTGATAACTTCCCACATTCCCAATTCCAGCTGGGACTGTTAGGAGCTAGGAAGTTGTGGTGTAGCCCTGGGGTTGCTTTTTGTTATCTTTACCCCTAGGTGAATTGATCTGGGACTTGCTGCTAGCCCTTCTGGGAAAGAAGAATATATAAAAGTGTTTTTCAGGGCTTTGGCTAGGGAGCTCCTGAGATGTCTGATTGACTGCTTTTAATCTCCTTGTCTCTCAGGACCAGTATTCACTGGTCTAACTGTACTAATAGCCTGTCTCTTAAGTTTGTCCATAGAATATCATGGAAGACCCTTATTAAATTCTTTGCTAGAAGCTAGTTAAATTAACTCTCTATAGCACTCCCTTGATCCTGATCAAAAAAGGAAATTAGGTTGTTCTCACCCCATTTGTTCATTGCTTCCTTTTGAGACTTAAAGGTTGCCGTTTTCCTTTCTAAATGTTCCTTTAATAAGGTCCATAATTTTTCCAGGATTAGAAATCAGTGTCACTGGTCTATAGTTTTTCAGATTCCATTCTCTGAAACTAACTAGGATAGACCACTCGGTTTTACTATAGGATGGAAATTGCCTCAAGGTTTCCTCTTAGGAGGAAAGCAGGGGATAGGGCCTGATGGTGAGGTGAGTTCCAGTAATGGAGCATGGGTACAGTTATTCCCAGGTTGGGCTGGTAATGGGAGAAAGAGAGAGCTGGAGAAAGCCTGCCTCCTTAAGTTCTGCTGCTTTTCTTGTGGAAGGAATTGTAGATGAGGTTATTAGGACCCAATTTGCATACCCTAGATGTAGAGAGGAAGGGAGGTTGGGTAGAGATATAGGATCTGGGCTGTATTTTACTGAAAGCAGCTGCCTCCCCAGTTCTGATCCTTTCCCTTTTCCCCTTCCAAAGTTTTGCCCTACCCAACTACTCAAATTTTCCTGTATCATAGAGCCCAGGGTACAAATAGAAAAGTTGAGGGTAAAATCACCTATGCCCCAAGATAACTGCTCCCTAAAATTTAGATATGGGTGGGAGGAAGGAGAGGCATTGTGTTTCAGTGGAAAGAATACTGGATTTTAATTTAGAGCAGTGCCTCTTAAGCTGTGGGTTGAGACCCATGTAGGGTCACTGAAGGGGGATAGAGAGTGGAAAAAGTTTAAGAAGCCCTGATTTAGACTATCTGTGTGGCTTTTTGGGTAAGTCATTTCCCAGACCTTAAGCTTAAAAGTTTTGCAAATGAAAATGGCTTTGGGATGGGATGTTCTGGGTATGTTTCAAGGAATCACGAAGTGCTTTTGCATACTTTGGGGCCTGGAGTTCTCTGCAGTCTCACAGAATGGTCCAGAAATGGGAAAGGGAATGGGGGTGGGGAGGAAGGCCAAGTAAGCTATTCCAGGTCTCTGGTAGTGCCCCAAGTTTCTTCGATATGTGTTTTTGGATCTGTGCTGCTTATTTTTCATTCACTTGGAATTGGATGACAGGATCCCAAAAAACATGCTAGAGCTTTGGAATGAATCAGTTCTATAGGGATATATACATGTGAAGTCATAAATGAAAAATCAACTTCAAAAGTACAGAAAGGGAAGGTAAGTCTAAAAAAGATCCAGTGGTTTTATTAAATTTCAATAATGCACAACAACAGTAATCTTGGACTATATAGGAGAGGCATATATAAACCATCTTACATATTCTGTGCTAGCCAGAACACATCTGGAGTATTATGCTTAGTTCTCCTGCCGTATTTTAAAAATTCCATAGATAAGCTAGAGAGCATTCAGAGAAAGGCCACCTGAAAATGCTATATCCTTTCTTAACTGTGAATCATTAAATGTTTGGCATCAAGAAACCCATTCCAGTTTTTATGGCCACAGTTGAAAAGAAAATGTCATTTCGCATTTTGTGGTCACTATTCTAAATTGTCTGTACTTAAGTACAGGTTATACAATTAAGAAAGAAGAGTTTGTCAGCTGCTATTCAGAAAATAATCAAAAGCTTAATGAAAACCAAAGAGTTGATAAATGCAGAGGATGATTTACATAAATATCTTTATTTGTCCAGTTTATTTGAAGTATGTTTTAAAGCAAGGTACTTTTTTAGGTGCTGGCGAGGCAAAGCTAAGAAATACAATCATCCATTCTGTGTGGTCTCCTTCCACTTCTGTAGGGAAATGGACAGAAGGTGCTAAGACTCATTTTGTCTGTTAGCTGTTGGTATTTTAAGTATGATAGCCTTGTTCATTGATTCAGCAGACATGCTGTTGGAGCAGAATTATATCAATAATCACATTCTCCAAATGAAACTTTAGACGACATAAGAAAGTGGAAACTAAAAGGTGAGGCAGATGGGATCCTTGGGAGTATTTCACCTTGGAGTGCTCATGTTAAACTTTTACAAAAAGGATATCATAGAGCTAATTGTAGTTTATGTACTAACATCTCTGGACTAGATCAAGTAAAGACATGGATTCATGCTGGAGATAACTACTTTCTGGTCTTATGAGATCAGATTTCAGGATATTGGAAAGGGGCACGAGCAAGATAACCAAATGTTTGAGGGGAAAATAATGAGCTGCACTTTAACAGGAGGAAAAAAGTAAAGGATAAAATTAACTTTCAGACCCTGTACCTACTCTTATCATTACAAAATCATAAGATTCTACATACACATTGAAATTATCAGTATGCTTCAGTAAGCCACATTTTTACATTAATTGAAAATTTTAAAATTCATGATTGATAAGGTAAACCAGAATGCTGCTTTATAGACTCCTCCAACAAGGTGTCTGTTACACAAAATATTGCCTTATAGACCAAAGTATATCTCCTCTAGCCACATATCTCCCATGCATGTATATGTGTACTCATAATTTCAGAGTTGTGTTGAGACTTATAGTACACAATAGTGCAATGTAAACTATTAAATGTCAGCTCTTTGGCATACTAGGAGTTTTTAGTTCAAAAAATTTCACTAATGGGGAGAGGGAGGAAAAAAAAGGCACAGCAGAGAACAAAAGAAAACATAGGAAGCAAAGAAAAGCTGAATAGCTTTGAAAACAATGTATAGTGTTATATAGGTTTTCTTGAAATGGAGATTTATTTTATGTAGAAATGTCCTTTGCTTTGTATTTAAATTTAAAATGAATAAAAATTTACACAAAAACTCACTAATTTTTGTTGGAAGGATTTTAGTTATTTTGGGTCATTGTTTACAGTGCCTGTCATTAATGAGGACCTTCAGATACTTTTTTTATCTTCTTTCATTATCTTAGTACAAAGAAGAACCTACTGATGCTATTTCTTTTTTATTCTTTTTTTTTCTGTAGTTAATTCAGAATGTGTATTGTAGGACCAGAATGTGAAGAAGGCCATGTAAGAAAGTGAAGGCTGCTACTGATTAGATTCAAGACTAATGTTCCTGAACTGTGAGAACAGAAGATTAGGTCTTACTACCTGAAGCCATTCCAAGAGAGCCACTGACAACCCTGAGACATCAGGAGCTATATTTCTCATTCTTCTATGTTTGGATGTTAACATTTCCTCTTTTTGAGACATTTCTCTTTTTTTTTCACTTGATAACATGTGATGTTTCTGATTTAATGACGTTAATTCTGAACCTTGAGAGGAGTTGGAAACATTTAGTTTCTCATATTCCAAATCTTAGTTTAAAATGCTTCCAGAACTGGAGTGTAATTCTTCATGTATTTATATGTATATCTCAAATAAACCTCGTTCTGTTTTTATTGTATATTTTCCTTCACTTACTGGAGATATTCTATCACATATTATATGAAATGCCAAGTGCACATGACCTTAAAGCACTGTGGAGTTTTGAGCCACAAGAAAACAGTGAGGCTTCATTCGCTGCTTTCATGAGAGTCCTTTTCCAAAGGTACAATTCCTCTTTGAGATATCCATTCATGTTGAGATCCCCACTTGTATCATTACTCTGAAATAGGGGCTTTTTCATTGAACACAGTAAAAATTTGTGGAAACTTAGAAAGTTAACTTATTGATGGATTTTGCTTTAAGCTCCAGTGAAAGTTGGCAGGAAGTCTCAACAGTTTAAAATTCTGCAAATTTTTAGGCCTTCCTTTATTTCAGAATGGATGTTAGACATGAATGTGCTTAAGTACTGAGCAAAAACATGTTTTTGATGTTACTGAGAAAAGAATGCATTGCTATAAGTTTTTATATTCTGTTGTTCTTGTATCCTGGATCATATCCACAGACAAAACAGCATGAAATAAGGCAAGTTCTTTAGAAAGTGGTTTTTGATAGATAATAGATTATGTCTTCTCCATATATATATATATGCCCACTTGTCTTAACAGTGTTTCATTATGTTCATATACATTTGGTAAACTGTGATTTGACAAGTGATTTAAATAAAATATTTGCTTACACTTAGGTTTGTTGGTCTTATTGGAAGGTAGAAAACCTGGGATTAACTTTGTAAAGCATTTGGGTCATATTAATCAAACCAGGTAGTCTTGAACTGCTGAGCTCTGAATGTATCAAGGGGCAATCACATCACCACTTTAAAAGATGGCTGTGTTAGGGAAGTCTGGACTTCATATTTAAAACCAGCGTTTCATGGCAGTTCTTTCCTTTTAGAGGTCTTTACCAAAGACTAGCCATATACTGAGCTGTCATTACTGGTGCAATTCTACCATCTGGTGGTGATTTCTTGAAAGTTATTCAGTTTTCTGGGGCACAGTAACCTCTTCACTTAAAAATTGCCTAAAGCCAAATAGGTTATTCTGGGAAGAAATTTTAAGAAGCCTCATAAATAAAAAGTACCTGGGGTAATACCTAAGGAATTTGGGAAAACGTCAGAATACTTCCAATTATGATCTTTCATGCAAATAGCATGAAAGCTTCTAACATTGGAGGCCTTTGTCATAATGTTATTGTCATATTACTGTCTTGCTATTTTTATATGTATGTAGTGTTTTCACTTTCCAAGTTACTGTCTAAGATGAAAATTAAATACCTAAAACAGTTGGAGAAATAAGACCTGCAGATTCATTTGGCCAAAAAGTCTCTGCTCTCCCCATGTAATATACTGCTAACGTTTGTTACTTTGTTGTTGTGAACAAGCATGGCTATTCAAGAAAAATTAGCCTCAAAATTTTGCTTTTCACCCTAAGGTATTTCATACTAAATAATGAATAATGGCCTTTAATATATTCAGGGAGATATAATTTTATAAGAGGCTGTATGGAGTAGTGGTGGGTTGGCTTGGAGTTAGGAAGATGTGGGGCTTCAACCGTCTTATGTATTGCTTCTGTGATCCTGGGTAAGTCACTGTAACCTCTCAGCGCTTTAGCCAGCCCTTTAAGAAAAATTGCAGAGAAGGGGCTTACCCAAATTGGTAGAGGGAGTTTCCTCACTTGGGAATTTCCTGTACCAATGAAACAAAAAACATTTCCATTTGCTTGCTCTTAGCAGAAAAAGACAATGTATTAGAACGAGTATTGTGTCAGAGTCCTAAATATTGGATGTGTTTTCTTCCTTTCTAAAATAGAAGTAGAAACTCTTTGTTCTGCTCAAACGAGTATAGAATTGCCTAACTCATGCAAAATCAGTAAAATAGTTTCATTTTTAAAATAAACACCTTCATACCATGGTTTTTTCCTGATTGACTCAACTTTGGAAAACTGCAGTCACCCAAACTCCTTCTCCAGATGTTATATTACTTGCTTTTTTTTTTTTTGGTACCAACACTTGAATGTGTCATGGGAAATTTTAAAATATTGTATACCTATATCTGCTAAGCCATATTGTTACAACTGCAGCAGGTAAAAATGAACATCACTAGCATGAGCTGGAATTTTGATAGAATTTTTAAAGTTGCTGTTAATGTATAAAGTAAGTCCTGTTTAGACCTCAAGGCTAGCTTTAGCTAATGTAAATTGTTGGTGGGAGTTGGGAAGCAAGTGCCTAACTTTGCTTTTATATATACATATATATCAACGTGAAAGCTTGTACATTAGAAAATGCAACTATTATAAACTTGACATTTCTTGTCACTGAGGACTATGAAATAGCACCCTAAGATTATTTTATTAATGATACAAATTAGATGTCTGCGTAACAGTTTGTTCCAATATGTTACCTTGATCTCTGGAACTGCACTATTGAGTTGAAGGTTGTTAACTTTAACTTGGGTTTAAGCTTCAAGCTTTGCAGATTCCTCTATTCCAAGGCATTGGGTTACAAGATTTTTGATTAGTTTTGGTTTTTAGGATAGATTTTCATTTATCTAAATAAAATACAATCAAATAGTATCTAATGGGTTTTCTTTCTGTATTCATAATTCAGTTTTGAATGCTCTTCCCTTCATACAGTAATTGCTAATGGCATATAGTTTTCCTCTTTTTCTCCCAATCACAATCAATTAGACTTTGTGATATTTTCCTCCAAGTAATATATTGGGTCCATCTGGGCTTAAGATCAGATAACATAACTAATAGATTGATGATTCTTAAGTTATAGATGAACATTTTAGATGTAGGAGAAATTTTACTGGTCATTATTCCAAAGCATAACCCCAGAGGTGATGAAACCTGGGCCCAGAGGTTGTGATTTGCCCAGTGTGTCATAACTAGTACTGTTTAGTACGTAACATAGACCAAATCCATAACATTTTACTGTAAATACTAGACTTATATGTTGAAAATCCTACACCTGAGGTTTAAGTAATGGAAAGAACTTTTAAATGTGATAGCTTTTGTGTTTCCCTCATTTCTAGGTACAGCTAGAACCATGGGATTGGATCATAGGTCTATAGAATTTGCAAGGGATTTGGGAAATAGATAATCTAGTCCTAGAATTATAGATTTATAACTGGAAGGGACCTTAAACATCACATCATGTAATGAGTAAACGAGGCCCAGGAAGATTGGGATTTACCAATGCTTAGAACTTGAGTTCATGTGCTATAAAACCCTCATTTTGCAGGCTAAGTTTGTCCAAGGTCACATAATGAGGACAACCAAGTCTGGTTCCCAAATCAGTGGTCTAACATTGCACTTCTGTTAAAAATGCCACTTTGCACTTTCTTTTCCTAAGAGCCATCTGGATTAGGCTAGCTAGCTCTTATCCCCATTTTTAAAAGGAAACCTGTGGAACAGGATTTAGGACACACCCAAAAATCCTGCAGGAAGGTATTGGCTAAGCATAAATCTTCGCTCCTAGCTCAGTGCTCTGGGGTGGTTGAAAAGTAAAATAACAAAGGCCCTCAAATAAAGGGGAAGAAAACTCCAACCTCATTTTAGTTTTCTATAAATAGGTACCTCTTGATATCTTGAAAAACCATTAAGCACTGAGGCTGATTTGCATAAAACAGATGCTTTAAAGGATCAGCCAATACTCAGGGCTTAAAGCATATTCAAGGTGTATATTTCCCTAGAGCTTACTAATTTAGAAATGAAAAAATGTTACTAACTTCTGCAGTTTCTTCATAGAAACGTCAGCCTCACTGACTGTTGGTTCGCTGTAGATGATGTTACAGGGATGGTAGAGGCAAGTACAATATTTCCAAGTATATACTGAATTACCTCAGATTATTTTTTGTCTCCAAATACAAAAATGAACAGGGTCTCATCAGGAATCAGACTCTTTAAAAATGTTGGAAACAGAGAGGTCATCTGTTCTAGATGGTGAAGTATGTTGCCAAAGAGGAGGTATTTCTGATGTTTAATTGCATGCTAGCTTCATCACCCAATGAGATAGAAGCACATACACAGGTGCACCTCATTTTAACAGTCCACAGTGGCAAGTTGGATATATTTTTTTTCTTTCTAAATGAGTCCTGTTGACTTAATTTGAGAGATGGCTTTATCTTAATTTTCAGTTGCTCTTAACCAGCCTAAAACTTACAACATGAGTTAACTTCCCCCCACCCACCCCCAGACTGAGGCGAGTTAAATGACATGGTGGGGTGGGGGGGGAGGGAAGATTACTGCTCTGTAAAGCAATATACCTGCCTGTAAGTACTGCCTTCACTTCACAGAGGGTTCCTCTTCTAAAGGGATTTTTTCGGGGGCTGGGAGCAGTTTAATTATCCCCTAAATTAAGCTTTTTATTTTTGAATTCAGGCTTCAATATTTGTTTAAAAACTGATTGTTTTTTGTACTTTTTAAAACACTTTCAATAAAACTAGTTAACTATGAGTTAGGTAGGGCAGGCATTTTAGGGTCGGAAGGGATCTTAGATCATCTTCCAGTCTGACCACATTTTATAGATGTGATGAAATTGGGCTGAAGAAGTGACAACCATTTTCAAATAAAAATAGTATAGGTGACTTATCTGTCTTGATTCGTGCATAAGTGAAACATTATCAGGTAAAGTTGTGCCCAATTAACAACCAGTGCATGAATATAGGGGCCTGGAGAAACCATTCATTAAAAAAATTTAAGAGACAGAAATTTCAATGCTCTACTGCAAAAAAAAAAAAAATCCAAATTTCCCAACTTCTTCCTTCCCTGTTATGTGTAGTAGAGCAAAATTGCGCAAATAGAACAGCACAAACTGAGATTTATTCTTCCCTTCACTCATCACATTCCCAATTTTTTTAAAACCAGGTAACTGGAACTGTACAGTGATTTAAACCAAACATTGGTGGTAACCAGCTGCTAAAATAGTCAAACTCTGTCTTTACACGCATCTCAATCTAAACCTTAGCTTTTTATGACCACTCAACTTGTGCTTCTTCTCAATAGGCAGGGCAGACCTACTTGATTTTAATCAAATTTCATTTAATCTGCATGGAAGGGGTTATGCCAAATGACAGGGAACAATAAGGAATAACACTGTTTCCCCCCACTGAATGAATGCCACCTGTTACATCATAGAGGTACTGGAGTTGGGAATCTGTGAAACTGGTCATGAAAATTACAATTCAAGTGTACTTACTCCTTGATACACCCTCAATTTGCACAGCAGTTTGACAATTTACACATTCAGAAAGGCTTTACCACAACATTTAGCTTATTTGGTCCTCACAACAACCCTGTGAGGTAGGCAGAGCAGTTATTATCTCCATTTTTTTATATGAAGAAACTAAAGCTTCAAGCTCTGATGCTCTCATGGTCAGTTTTTCCCCCTTTATCAAGTGCCTTCAAAGAACTAACTATACATAACATTCCATTTAATTAAATCTTTATTCAATGAAATGATGTATAAAAACTTACAAATCTGAGAACTCAACTATACATGAAGGATGATGGGATATTCAGTTTTAAACATATACACAGAGCAGAGCTATTAGATGTTATTCTTCTCCCCCTCCCCACTTTACTTCATTTTTGGTTCCTACTTTGTCCCCTGAGCCATTCCTATTACTGACCAAAGGGAATGATGGATGTTATTTACTATTTTCAAGCCAATGAGCATTTCAGGCACAAATTAAAAAAAAAACAAAAAACAAACAAAAAACCCCAAAACCACAACTTGATAATGAACATCAAAGCCAAATGCTTATCCCAAAAAGCAGGTGCAGTCATTCACCCATCTTTCTGTATTCCGTTTTGATGTTTAAATCTGATATTGACAAGATCTTGACTATGGAGCAATTGCACTGTAGTTATCACATTCTATTTAAATTCTCTTCAGAAAAGGTGAGTATTCCAGAATACAAAATCTTTTTTTTCCCCTTTGCATTTCTAGTGCTATAAAGGAATGTAACTTAATGGTACAAATGAATTCAGGATGGGTAACCACTGGAACAGCACTGGGACAAGATGTGAAAACATGACATTTTCTCTACTTCCATGTCATCTGCTGTTCAGAAAGATAATAAAATTCTGGGATAGTACTTTTAATCTGATTTTTAAAAACATATAACTAATTTATTTTTAAAAAAGTACTCTTAGATTTTATCTCAAATCAAGTTTTTTTTGGCTCAACTTGGAAAGAGTTAGATACAATTAGATAAGGCATGTGCATTTATTTACCTGTTTATATCAAACATACATACAAGTCTCTCTCAGAAACACACATACTCACGAACTTTCCACATTTTATCCAATATTTTAAAAAAGAAAAGATTGCCATCACATTATTATTTTCTCTTTCAATTTTGTTGTTGTTGAAGGAGATGCTGTATAATGATTTTCTTGAATGGACATAATCTCAATGATGCAACCTGAAATAAGACACCTTGAGGAAAATTAAGTACTATAAAAAATGTCTTGGGTCTGAAGTTTTCCCACACCACTTAGATTTTAAATAGTACACAGCTGTCTTGCTATGTTTGCAACTGTTATTTTCAAAAAGGAAGCCTTACTACTCAGAGAAAGTCATAATTGTACAATTTTAGCTTACCAAATTGAATTTTTATGTACCCTTCATTAGATCCAAGTATTCTTTTAAAATAATCTAACATTTCTCAAAATCTATTTCTTGAATTTGTAAGCACTACTAACCATTATCTGTCCAATATTTCTTTGTATTAAAATCGACGTATTCCAGGTTCTAATGCACAAAGCCTTTTTTCAGAGGGAGCGAGGGTTGAGAAAGTGAATGTGAGGGAAAAGGAGAAAGGGGAGAGGAAATGTTTCTATCATGCCTCGGTGAACTTTATTTGCAGTTTTGGTTTGGGAAGGGAAAGTATAGTCTTGGTAAAAAATGAAAAATGTGAAGTAACACATTCAGTCTAATAATACTGTTTCTTGCTCTTTTTTGATGGAAGCTAACACTGAGTGATCAGGTTCTGTAACTTCTGAGTCCCCACTGCCCAGGAGGATAGACCTCCCTTCATCAAGGGCAAAAACATCAGAGTTTTGATTTTGGCATGAATGCTTAACCACCTCATTAGGTGTTGAAAAAGTTTTATCACACAGATTGCATTTGTAGGGCTTGTTGGCATGCACTAACATATTGTCCATCTGACTACCTTCCTCAAAAGTACAGAGTTCCAGAGTTTGTTTGTCCACCATTGTGTACGTGTCTATGCTCTGGTTCAGGCACACGTGTCTGGCGGCCTGATTGGCTCTGCAGAAGCTTTTGTCACAAGTGCTGCATTTGAAAGGCTTGCCAGTGTGTATGTACATATGCTCCCTCCAGTGACTTTTCTGAATAAATTTACGCCCACATATTGTACATTCATATTTCCGTCTTTTCACTTCCCTTTCTTGGTCTGCCTGCTCCAAGTTGTCAATGTCTGCAATGTCTGATGGTGGTGGAGTTTCTGACTGCTGCTGCCCATCAATGATTGGAGAATCAGAAATATGCTGAAGCTCACTGTCACTTATCATACCTGCTTCTGGTACTTCCATGGCATCTTTTCCTAGTTCAACTGCATTGCTACAGAGAGAAAGGGAAACACTACTTTCTCCAGGTTGATTTGATGTAAATGGTACCCCTGTGTGAATTTGGAGGTGCTCACGTAAACTGTTACGAAGAGTAAACCGACGCCCACACAGGTGGCAGGCATAGTATTTTGGAAAGCTTCCATTCCTTTTCATGATGCTTGGCTTGACATGGGCTATTGTAAGAGATGCAGGTTGCTCATCTGAAGAAGATGCTTCCATGTTTGTTTCTTCCCCTGGTGGAGGGGGAGGGACAGGTGTGGAAACAAGTTCTGGAGACAGTGAAGACTGTAGTGGGTCAGAGGGGGTCATATTTGTCCGACTGACTTGTGTCAGATTTGAATTTAACTGAGAAAGTTGTGATCCCTCAGATATCTGTTCTTGGCTCATTCTGGAAGTCTGCGGTCTTGGTTCCCGCCCAAGTTTGTCAGTTGCTGAGGTAATCTTGTTGGCTTGCCTTACTTGATGATCTGCAATTTGGATCCCATATAATGAAGAGGCTAATGGAAAAACTTGGTCCGGATGTGAAAAGGCTCCTTGGCTGGCAAGGCTGGCCTCCTGAATTAGTGGGTAGGCATGAAGAAACTTTATTCCCTGTTCTAGTCGAACTGGGTCAATAAGCTGAGGTGCCATCTTCCCAGTATACATCAAATGCAAAAGATAGCTGAAAATATCAGGCTGTATGTCAGTTGGTTTCAAACGGACACACTCACTGAAAGAGAAAAGTAAAAAAATATTTCATTGGACAAAAGGTAAGATAAATGCAGAGTGGCCCAGAAGTCTTAGTGCAGCTTTAAACTATTAAAGCTTAAGCTAATTGAATTTAAGATTTAATAGCTTAAAGCTACACTAAGACTTCTGGGCCACCTGGTGTAAGGGGTTATTTTTATAATCCTATATATTTTAATATTTTCATGCTTTTCAAAGCCCATGCATGGGCGCATGCACACGTGCGCGCGCGCACACACACACACACACAAACACACACACAATAATTCTGTGCTTCACAATATTGTGAAAGAGGTAGACTAGGAATTCCTATTCTCATCTGAGAGGCACTGAATTAAAGATGAAAATAATATAGTGGAAAGAATATTGGACTCTTAGTCAGGAAATATGACCTCTGCTCCCAATTCTGTCACCAACTAAATCATGTAACTCTAAGTTACCATCTCTCTGGGGGTCTACATTTCTATGACTTTAGATAAGAAAGCTGAGGCCCAGTGAGGTTAAATTACTTGCCCAAAGTTGTACCACCCAAGTAGGGAGCAGCAGCCAGGGCCATGACAGCTGTCTTCCAGTACATGGCCAGGAGGATTAGATTTTGTTCTGCTTGACACCAGAGGACAGAACTAGGACCAAAAGTAGACATTGCTAGGAGGTGGATTTAAGATATTTGAGATAAGGAAAAAAACCTCCAAATGATGAATGCTACCAAGAATAAAGTGGGAAGCCTGATAGGGTGGTGGACAAGCTAGATGACCACTTGTTGGTGACTGCGGGATCATAGATTTAGAGCAGGAAAGGTGCTTGAGCTAAGTAATTCCTACTCAAATATATGTGGGATTAGTTTGCCTCTGTCATTCCTTTTAACTAAGATTCTGATTTTTTTTCTAATGACTGGTCTCAATGCTACTATATATCAGAAATATACCAAGCAGATAGCAGGAACTGAGTGGGTCTTAAGAACCCACAGCTTTACTAGCTTTAGTTTTCATAACAATTTAAAAAGAAAATATAAGTGTTTTTTAGTTGGAGATTTGCAAATCTTAAAGCATTATATAAATATTACCTGTTGTTATTAATTTATATGTACTTTGTAATTACAAAGTGTTATATAATAAACAGATTATAAAGTACATGTAATCTCTGCTTTTAGAATTTTGTTTGTAGAGGACTCTTAGGTCACCTACTTCAACATTATATATTAAAAATTAGAAAAATGACATTTAAAGTGGTTATTTGCCCCCAGTGTCACTCGGTCAGTTAATTGAAACTAGAGACCATGATTCCCAACTCACAATACAATATTCTTTCCACTATATTATTCTCATAAATATTTCTGCTAGAGTAATCCATTCATTTATAGACATTTAAAAACATTATCAGTATTCAGAGATACTCATATGCATGTTTATATTCTAAACTTAATATCATTTGAACAGAAGATAAAAATGTTGAGTTAAACTAGATGTCTGTGATATAGGAGAATTTATTGAAATTGTCTTAAGATGAAATATGAAGAAAGATATGTGAAAGTAAAAATAGTTAATCTGACAATAAAAATAGTAATATTTAAACATTTTTCTACTAATTTTTCATTAAGAGAATACAGAATTGTATAATTGTAATGTCATGAAATCTTTCTTCTACTGTTTTCTCACCTTAAAAATGGGAATAATCTACAGGTGTCCCTCCTTTTATGGGACCTATATAGACTCATACATTTTAGAGTGGGAAAGGGTTTTAGAAGTTCCTGAATGTACCTTTCTATGGTCACAAAGTTAGAATGTATGTGAAGTGGATTTGAACCAGGTCTTCCTGACACTAAGGTTAGCTCTTTATCTACTATATCAAGCTACCCTATATGTTCCTAGAAAGATGTATGTAATAAGACTATTTTAAATGCACTAGAAGAGCCTACTGCTTCAAAGAACTCTGCCATGGTTTCTCATATTAGGAAGGCTATCTTTTTATAATGTAAATTATCAACCTCAAATTTAAATCATTTGTAAATAGAGATTTTATATTCTTCTCAAAGCTGGGAAACAGAATTAAGAAACAAAGCCTGTGCCTGATCTCCCAAATGTAATATATCTTCATCCTCCAATCCTTTCATTCCAAATGTGCCAAGTTACCTTAACTACCTACTGCACCACAGGCCAGATTCTGGTGACTTCCAACTGTATCTTGAATACTCTAGGGAGAGTCAAAAAGTCCAAAGGTAGACTGATCTGTAGTTTGTTTATATATGTTGTAGTTCTAATTTTAGCTTATAATCTCATATGAATCCTTTGACTAGAATGAAAACAATACAATTTGAAGTTACTGATAGAGATGAAAACTCTTTTGTGTAAATTTTCAAATTTTTGGTTTTACCTCAGTTCCTTCCTTGACCATTAAAAATAAAGAATGATTTTAAAGAGTTAAAAGTATAACTGTTAAATATTGGATTTTATCAAAGGGATGTGCTTAATACACACAGTTCCCTTTTCTTGTTGCCCTCTTGACAAACCCAAATAAAGGTAGTACTCAGTGGGCAAATTAGCCTTAACTTTTACACAAGACCAGAGACATCTAGTGGTAAAATTAAGACATAAGCCTACCAGGTAAATTGGAAACAAGTGCTATTTTCAATCTCAGTATTTTTCATAAATTATCAGCTACATTTAGTGGATTATTTCCATTTAAATGGGTGAACTAGGTTTTTTTTGAAAGGGAGGGGATTGTTTGTTTTTAAAGCAGCCGTTGGCCTTATATTTCTGTCACTCTTGGTTATCACTGATTTCTAATCCAATTGTGGAGAGGTGGGAAAGGCATTAGCTACAATTCTGGATATGTTCAAATTATGTTTTCTGGTTAATTGTGATATATTAACACCCATGGCTCTACTGAAATAAGCATTTTGAATACTGGCATAATGTTTAGTAAGTATTTATGTAGTGTTCTATAGTTTAAGTGCTTTACCAGCAATCAGTCCTTAGGTTATTATTAGGTTATTATTCCTTAGACTCTAAGTGGAATCCACTCTTATAGTGTTTATTAAAAATTTAAAATAAAAACCCATGTTGTTCATAACAACATCTTAATTTATGCATTAATTCTTATTAAATGAATATATTCCAGAGTATTTATAAAATCAATAAAACATACAGATAACAGAATAAACGTTTTTAATGTTTCAGGTTAAAACAAACCATTCTCAATGCTATTAATTCTATCATTCATTAATTCATGAAATGCCAACTATATGCAAGGTACTATTTTTGGAGATGTGGGTGCTGAAAAAATATGGTACTTAAGATGGGCTTCGTAGGGCATGTAGGATTTTGTCATGAGATGTGTGTGCATAATATGAACATTATGGATTATGGTAACAGCCGGAACAAAACTGGAGACGAGAAAATAGAAGACCGTTCAGAGATCAAGGAGTAGTGAATAATATATATGTATGTATTAAAGTAGGCTGGGGTTAAATCATGGAGAGCCTTGAATGCTAGATTAAGGAGTATCAATTTCATTCAGTAGGAAATTGGAAGCACTGTAGGTTTTTGAGAAAAGATTGATCTGATTAAATCACTGTTTTAGGAAGATTAATTTGGTAGGGCTATGTAGGATGGTTTGGAGAAGAATATACTGGAGCAAAGAAGACACAACAGGAAGTCATTACAGAAGTTCATTTATGACATAATAAGAATCTAAACTATGATGGTACTATTAGGAATGGAAAGGATAGGATAAATGTCTTTCTGGTCATTTTGACAGTATTTGACATGACATGATAGAATTCTAGGGAGAAGAAACTGTTAGAGACAACACAGAAAATCTGAGCCTGGCTAACTAGATTGATAAAATTAGCAAAAATATATAAGTCAAAAAAAGAGAAACTAAAGTTTAAGGGATTAAAATACTGTGTTCACTTTTAGACATACTAAGCCTTGGTCAGTATTTGCTGGATATATTGAAGAATTATTTTTAGGTAGGTGGGTGGGACTAAGGTATCTGACATGCAGTGATTTGGTGATAGTGGGATAAATAAATGGAAATGTGTGGCAACTGGAGCTATAGGATAGAGATTTTAAAGAGAGAACAGGCCTGGAAAGAGAATTTGAGAGTCATCAGCATGATAAATTTAATTATCAGACATAATAATTAAAGCCATAGAGTATGTAAAATCAATAAGGAATAAAATGTAGAGAATAGTGAAGAAGGCTGAGTGCAGAATCCTAAGGAATGCTTGTATTTTGTACCAGGAATAAAGGAAGAAAAGATAGCAAAGGAGACAGAGGGGGAACAATTGGAAGGGTAGAACCATGATAGTACCAAGCACAAAAGGAATGAGCAGAGGAAGTTTCTAGAAGCAGAGTTTCATTAACAATGTCAACTCTTTTCAGGATTGAAAAAAAAAAAGCCTCTGCCAAACCTGACAAGGAGGTGAACTCATGACTATAGATAGGAGAGGCCTTATCATCTAGGCTGGCTTGGGGAACTGAAATGATTTGCCCAGGCACTCCTTCTATTACACCCATTGTGGTCACAACATTCCAAGAAGCCATTTCAGCAAAGTGGTCAGGACAGAAAGTAGACTGAAAGAGAAGGGTGGGGAGTAAAGAAAGGAAGGCAGAAGAGAAGACAACTCTGTATAGGTATGACAACAGGAAAGGAAGGAGAAGACAGTGGCACAAGGGGGTAGAAATGTCAAGGAAAACTCCTTTTAGGACAGGTGAGACCTAAATATCATTTATTATTAGGAGCCAGTAGAATGGGATTAAAGAAAAGGGAAGAGAACAAAGAAGTGATAACTGCTTAAGCAAGGTCCCAGAAGAAACTGTGTAAGTTAAGAAATAACATTTTGGGGCGGCTAGGTGGCACAGTGAGTAGAGCGTCGGCCCTGGAGTCAGAAAGACCTGAGTTCGGATCCGGCCTCAGACATTTAACGCACACACAAACAAAAACCTAGCCGTGTGACCTTGGGTAAGTTACTTAACCCCAATTGCCCCCCCCCCAAAAAAAAGAAATAATATTTCTCTATCCTAAAAGCTCTTCCAGACTTCTCTCACCTCTCCCTGACCCCCTCCCCAAATTGGTTGAGGACAAAAGGCCTTTCTTAAGGAAATAGATTAAAAGTAGAAACTAAAGTTGAAACATTTGATAACTCTGGTTAAGATCCTTACCAATCCTGTGGCCTGAAGGATTGTGATAGTGACCGTTGGGAGGATACTCTTGAGGGAAGTAGTCAAGTAAGAAACTGAGTATTAATTGCTGTTCTGGAGTGTTAACTAAAAACTGTATTTTAACATTATTTTCTTTTCCTTGTTTAAGATTCCTATACATTACCTCAAAATTTGGGAAGAGATTATCTGATGGTCTAAGTAAACTATGCCACTTTGAACATTTCTCCCTCTAAGCTAGAACTGCCTGGATAAAGAATAATGTTAAGTTGAATTAAATTGTTTTTAGCAGGCTTGTGCCTAAAATGCAGAATATGGTAAATTAACATATTTCTTTGACACAAGGAATAGTAAAAGCCCAGCTGAGATAAAATAGCATCAAACTGTAATAGAATCTGTCAACAGTTTTAAGAACTGATATACATAAAGGGTTTATTTATATATATATATAAAAATTACTCCAGAAGTGCTCTGAAAACTAAGGATGGGAGCAGAGAAAGCATATAATAGAAGCTACTACCCAGGACTGGAAAATGGCACAATGGTCACTGAAGATGGTCCAGATGTCAAAGCAAGGTAAAGTAACTGTTTCATTGAAATGGCTGACTATAAGATCCAGCTTGAATTAGAGACTCAAGTTAAGGGAACTTAAGAACTAGAACAAAAGAGAGTAGTAGATGTTAAAGAAGGTTATAGTCATATTTATTATCAACCATTTCATTTACCTGGTCTGATGGACAAACAACATCTTAAAGTAATTGGAGAATGAAGCAAGGACTGATTTGTGTGCCTTGAAGTAAACATCACCAATAGCAACCGTGCAGTCACACAGGAAACCAAACTCCCGCTGAGCGTTTAACTGTTGTAGCAGAATAAGTCCATGGTTGGCCAAATCCATTTTTTAAATCTGCAAAGCAAATGATTTTCCTTAAGAAAGGTGATTTCCAAATTAGCACGTACCTTCAGAATTATGAATCATTTTGCATTTACAACAGTAACAATATTTTGAATACATACTTTTCATTTTATTTATTTTATATACAAACACTGTAACGTCCTACCATTGGGATAACGACTTTAGGGTATGTGTGTGTGTATCACACACATGTACATTTAAATTAATTTTTTCACCTATGCTGCTGGGACACAAAAGTATTTAGTAAATGTCCAAGGCAAAGCAAGGTTTCTCCCCCAAATTCTAGCTCTTGTTTGTTCCCTATAGGTGAACTACTACTACTAGAAACATTTTTCCTCAAAACTTACTCCCATGAATTCCTACCTTCCTTAAATCAGAAACCAAGAGGGCACATGAACTCCTAATTTTAATCTACTGGTAGTAGATAGATAAGCTGCCATTTTTGCTGACTTTATTTTCTTCTCTTTTTTCCTCCTTTTATTATACTATATACATTTTAGTCCTTAATCAATGAGCATGAATCTCCTGCTCTATTTCTGTTCCAAGTATACCTTGGCAAGTTTAAAAATTCACAAATGTGACTTACAATGTGTTGGGAGAGAAAATTTTAAGTGACTGAAAAACAGTCATAGGGTAAGAAGGAAATATAGTAGCTGGTGTTTTCTACTGGATTTTCTCAGGGGCTACATCTATCAACATCAGAAATAAATGGCAGTAAAGGTAAAAAGGCAGAGAGGATAGGGAAATAAACAAGCATAAAGCAGGGAGAAGCAAACGGGAAATGGGGGGTGGTTGTGGAGGCTTTGCTAGGAAGCATATGCCCTTGTTCACAATTTAGTAAAACCTGTACTAAATGTACAACATTATCAACTACCCTGACACTTATTACCTACATGTCTAGCTAATGTTAGTTCCCACTACATTATCACAACCTGGTTGATTTGCATTGTATCAGAAAGTAATAAAATATGTTTCAACGTGTTGGTGGTTCAATCTAAGTACAGTATATGAGAAAGTTTTTAGATTCTAGCTTTCAACAGATATGTATCTCTAGGTGTAACCTCATAAAATACATGGTTTGGGGTCTTATCTTTTCCTTTATCTCAAAGCAGATTAAATTAAACATTTATAGTAGAAAAATGAGACCACAAGAATACAGTAAAGGATATAATTATTAGCTGCCTTCCTTTAAAAGAGCCAAACAGTATTTTAGATTTCCACCTTGGGAAAATCTCCTAAGAGGGCAGGAAATGGAATTGGGGGAAAATATAAACAGATGGGAATATGGGAAGACAACAGATGTAAAAAAGTCAAGTGAGAGGAGGACATGAAAACAAAATGGAAAAAGGACTAAATTCTCATGGAAAATGGAAATGAATAATTGACGTCTTATTTTTAACAAGGAAAAATCTCAGTTACTATATGACTTGTTCAATATAAAGAAAAAAATCTCAGTGGTGGTTATGGCATAACCGAATGGCAGCATCTATCATTCCAATGTGCAGGAATTCAGCTTTACCTAGAGTTGTAAGAAAGCAGCATATTGCAATGGCAAGTTGATACATCCTTATTAAAGTATGTGTGTATGTGCCCTGTCTTTTAAAGGTACTGCTTCTTTTTTTTTTCCTGTGACTTCCCTTGATATTCATTGTAATGTGATTTCTTTTGCATTTTTTTATTTTTAAAGGAGAAACATAGGTCCTGGTGACTATCATGGCTTACCCTGATATCTACACTGACAGCTAAGGAATGAACCTAAAGAATGAACTTACTTTACTGAATACATGCAAGGGATGGTAGATCACTGAAGACAATGGAATTCAGAAAAAAAAAGTATTGGTAAATAATAGCTGAGTAGATGACTGACACTGGAAACACACTACCTTCTTGATAAAGATGTGATGGATCACAAGTGCTAAATGTTTCAAAGTCAGGGTGCTCACTTATAAAAACTTAGACAGTTTTAATAGTTAGATTCCCCCCCATTATATAAGAGGGTTCTATGGAGAGGAATTAGCATTTTGCAAATGACAAAATATTTGATATTTATTTATCATAAATATTTAATGAATTTTTAAAAATCACCAAACTGGGATTCAGGATACCTGGATTCCATCACTGGCCTGGTTATTTTATTATGTTATATAATTATACTTAATTGTTATAGCCTTGGATGAATCTCTTAATTTCCTCTATAAAATTAAAAAAGGACATTTCAAAAGCATTTAAAACATTTGCTGTGCACCCATCATTTGCAAGGCATTATAATAGGCAATGGGAATGCAAAGATGAAAAAAAAATGAAATATTTCATTAGAGTAATGAGACATACAGAAAAAACTTGGAAAAGAATTAAATGTCTTCAAAAAGTCAGAATGACCTGACAGAATAAAGGAAGTAAGAGTATTATTAGTAACAAGAACTTATATTGGGGCGGCTAGGTGGCACAGTGAGTAAGAGCGCTGGCCCCGGAGTTGGGATGACCCGGGATGCTGGATCCAATCCCGGGATCGGATCCGGCCTCAGAAAATGAGCACCCACACATAAATAATGACTGGCCTTGTAGTGAGCAATTTACTTAACCCCAATTGCTTTAAAAAACAAAACAAAAACAAACACCAAGTACTCATATTTATAGAGAGCTTTACAGTTTTTAAAGTGCTTTACATAATGCTCTGCCATTTCTAGCAGAAGTTATTGAGGGCTATATGGATGTAGTGGTCCTTGAAAAAGACCCTGAAATAGCAGGATGTCAATAAATGGGGAGATGGGGAAGATGGAGATAGTTCTTCCAAACATAAGGAATGTAAAGGCAGGACAAAATTGAGGAAGAACATAATTCAATTTGGCTACCTACCCTTTAGAATGTGTGAAAGGGAGAACTATGGAGTAAACCTAGAAAGGTTATAAAACATTGAATGGCAAGTTAAGGAAACATTTATTCACAGGTTGATGGGTATAACGTCCAAGATCATACAGTTTTAAAATTGACCTTTACTAAATCTAGTCTCAATATTCTGGCCAGGGTAAGTTTCTGATTGGGGAACAACCTGATCATATTAGGAAAATTAGTTTGTCAATGAAGTAAAAATGGATTAGAGGTAAGAAACTGGAGACAAGGGAGATTAGTGGAGAAGTGACAAGGACCTGACTAGAATGGTAGCAGCAAAGGTAGGAATGAAGAGGAGGTGAGGGAGGGTGGGAATAAGATGTACGAGAAATTTCAGAGGTACAATTGATAGGACTTGTAAACTAACTGGAGGTGGAAGGTGAGGAAAACTAGAGAAGTCAAGAATGAACAAGGTTCCAGCTGAGTGGCTAGGATAATGATGTGTGCCATGAGCAGAAGTAGTAAAGTTAGAAGGAACCGGTTTTGAAGGAAGCAGGATGAGTTCAGCTTCAAATATGTTAAGCTTTAAGTATTACTAGTACAACTGGTAGTTGAAAATAAGAGACTAGAACTCAGTAACTGAGTTAACTGGGGTTGGAGATTTGGGTATAATCTACATGGTACGATAATTGAAGCTATAGGAGACTGCTAAAGAAGAGAGAACAAGAACTAGTCTTGGGAGATGACCATAATTGGGGGCTCAGAGGACAAAGATAGAAGTAGTTAAAGAGTGGTTTCAGGAGTAGAATTAGGAAAAAGCAGTGTTAAGGAAGTAAAGGGAAGAAAAAGTCTCAATTAAGAAGAATGTGGGGGGCTCACTTTGAGAAGTGTTGTGTGATTTGACCAGATGAGACTCTGGGAAGCCGTTGTTGAGAGCCCCCCGGCTTTGAAAACCCAGATGTTGATGCTTCCCTCTCTGCAGATCTAAGAACCTGTGTTGGCAGTCACCCTGGGGATATTGGGGTGCTTGCTGCTACAGACCCCTGCCCCCACTTTTGTCTTTGTATCTGTGGCGCTTGGCATAGTGCCTGATACACATGAGGAATTTACAAAGGAAGCACATCCTTGCAGCTCATAAGATCATCCACGAAGGTACTGAAAAAGTCATCCATCAGTCTCAAACTGAGGAAACCCCTCACCCCTCTCAGAGGCCCGTCTCAGAGATTGACAAGATGTTTGAACAGTTGCAAGTCAAAAAAGACAAAAAGTCTGACTGAGATCATGAATGCTGTAAAGAAGATATACAGATCAGCAAGAAGGATTTCCAGCCATCTTTGCTTCTTCCAGCTTATGTTACACATGAGCTTTTGTCATGTGTGGTTCATGAAGAAAAGAAGAATAGTTCTGGGAGCCTTTTATCTTTATTAAACGTACAATAATTAAAAAAAAAAAAAAAAAGAAGAATGTGGTTTATAATGGTGTTAGATGTTGTAGAGAGAGGTGAAAGAGGATGAGTGAGGACTGATATGTTGCTACTATACAAAGTTTTTAGGAAGTAACTGTAAAGGTTGAAGGGAGCACAATTGCTTTTGAGGAATACAGTCAAAGGTCATTCTACACTGACACTGGGAGTGAATGAGGTTGTAAAAAACAAAGTAAGGGATAGACTTGAACACCTATAAGGTTCCTTTCAGCTCTAACATTTTATGATGATTCTAAAGCACTTTCCTTTTCTTCCCCTAGGCTAACCTGGAAAGTCCAAATCACAGAATCTCAATTTTGTTAGGGACCCTAGTGGTTCAGCCTTGACCTTAACACGAATTTGGTCTGTAACATATCCAAAAAGTGATCATTCAGCCTTTGCTTGAAGACCTGTGGTGATTTTTGTGGTACAAAAAATTGGAAACAAAATAGGTGCTGATCAATTGGGGAATGAGCAATGAAAAAACAGAGGCATCATGGCACAGTGGAAAGAGTACTGCCTTCAGTTTGTAGACCTGAGTTCAAATCCTGCTTCTGTTGAGAATGACCTGTGTCACCTAGTGCAAGTCACGTAATCTCTCTGGGCCTCAGTTTCTTCATTTATAAAATGAAGGGATTGGACAAGATGGTCTCTAAGTTCCCTTCTGCCTCTAAATGTAATGAAATACT
Organism: Gymnobelideus leadbeateri; assembly: GCA_011680675.1. NCBI lineage: Eukaryota > Metazoa > Chordata > Mammalia > Diprotodontia > Petauridae > Gymnobelideus > Gymnobelideus leadbeateri. The sequence goes on from WOXC01010785.1 coordinate 34,855, forward strand.
ATTATGTTATAAGAAACAACAAATAGGAGGAATTAAGAGAAATACAGGAAAATCTGTCGGAACCAATGCATACTGAAGTAAGCAAAATGAGGACAATACCAGGGGTTTCCCAAAGTGGTGAGAAGGGGATGGCCCATGTCCCAGTAATTAGAGCGTAGGGAGATAGGTTACGGCCCTTCTCCCTGAAAATGCCCAGTCTTTACCGCCTTCAGCGATTATTGCCTAACAATCTGCCACTCTGCTCTCCCCCCACAATGCATTAGATTTCACCTTTTGTGCCAGGTATTAGTGTCTCAGAGAAGGCACAACTTCAAATTCAGGCACTTACATTAGTTGCACAAAAGCTGTTGGTAAGGTTCCCATTCCTTCCCTTCCCTCCCACCCTGCCTTCCTTCAAGCTGGTCCTTGGCTCTAGGCCAATGAATCAGAGTGTAACCCTTTTGTTTTCAGTCAATGTTCCATAGTCAGCAGGCATGGGTTGGCTTATGAACTGAACTGCAAAGCTCTTCCTCAAATGCACCCCTCTTCCAAACTTCTCTGTTTTTTTGAGGGTATAACACTATCCTTCCAGTCACCAAGGTTTGCAAACTTGATGTCATTCTCAATTCCTCGCTTTAATTCTCCCATCCATCTTTGAAACGTTTTCTGCTTCTATTCCCTTCCCATACTTACAAGTCCTCAACCTTAGTTCAGATCCTTAGTACTATTTTTAGACCCAACTGTACTACTTGACTAGCCTCCTAATTGGTCTCCCTGCCACAAGTCTCTTCCCTCTTTGATCTATGCCCCCCGTAGCTACCAAAGTGATTTCTGCCTAAAGCCTAGGTTTGACCATGTCACTTCCCTATTCAATAAATTCTAGTGACTCCCTCTTACCATTAGGATCAAATGCCTTCAAAGCTCTTCACAACCTGGTTCCAATGAACTTTTCCAGACTTATAAAACATCACTCTCTTTTTTGTAATCTATAGTCCAGCGAAACTGGACTTCGTGTTGTGTCTCATAAGTAAGATTTTATCTCCCAACTACAAACATATGAATTCCAAATTGATGAAACAAAGCATAGAAAAAATATGTTTATTTGAAAAAAAATGAAAAGGCACAGAGTTCTGTATTCAAGTATTAGAAACAACGCTAATATTTTCCATGAAATGTGTTTGGCAAATGCTACCAAATATCAAAGCAAACAAAAAACCTTCAAAAATTTTTACCCCCAACACATGACATTTTCTTCACACAGAGGTCTTTAAGGTTATTTCCTGGCAAAATACTTAAAAGTTATATATGGAGAGAGCACCTGAGAATTATCTAGTATAGATTTCAGTTTTTTAATATCATAGGTATTTTGGTGACTATTTGACTTTCCCCCCTATCTTTGACCTTCTTGAGGTATATGCTAATGATGAGATCTCTGGATCAAAGGATACAGTCATTTTAGTTGTTGTCTTACCATATATCCAAATTGCTTTCCACAATGGTTGTACCCATTCCCAACTCTACCAGTGGTGTATTAGCCAGTCTTTTAATATTCAATACAACATTGGCCAGGAATCTTTTTTAATTTTTCCCAATTTGCTGAGTATAAGATGAAAACTTGTTTTGATTTTATTATTAGTGATTTGGAATACTCTTTCATATAGAAATTAAAAGTTTGCAGTTCTTCTTTTGAGAACTATTCATATTCTTTGACTACTTATCAACCAGGGAATAGCTTTTGGTCCTACATATTTGCATTCATTCCTTATATGCCCTGGATTCCAGACAAAAGTAATGTTTTAACAATGAAAAAGTGATATTATTTTGAAAGAAACATGGTATCAAGAGGACATTTTGAACTCAGATATTTGAGAATGTTTTCATCATTATTTTACCAAAAATGATGTAAAGCAAGTCACCTGTAAAAACTCTTATCTGCACAATTAAAAAATTTGGAAATAGAATTTTAAAACTTGTTTAAATCTTCCAAAATACAGAGTTTTGGTGGGTTTGAATTCATTTGCTAAAAATATAAGAATATAAGATCTTTGCTTAATTTTGAGAACTGAACTCTGACATTACAGAAGATGGGAAATTACTAGCCAAATTACAATAAAAACCACTGCATGGTTGGCATTGAAAACTGGGCATAATGATAGTGTGGTCAATAACATGCTTCTTCCATTTGGAGTCATATATCTTTGTAAGATATCTTTTTCAGCTATGATAGCCACTACAACCAAATACAGAAACAAACTAAACTTTGAACCATGTACATGTATGTTATTTATTCTAAAAGACGTATGCTGGGAAAGCATGTCCAAAATTTTTTAAATGATAATTTAAAAAATTTGAAGACCACTCATATAGCTAATGACTACAATAACAAAAATTAAAAGAACATTATAGTTTAGCTTATGATGGCACCAGTTTTTTGGGATGTCACTGAGCTGATCTATTTACAGCCTATAGTCCCCTAAAACCACCAGATCCTTTTCAGCTGAATGCTTATCTAACCATACCTATACTGTACTTATGAAGTTGACTTGTCAAACACAAGTATAAAGTTAATTTTTTGTTATTAGATTTAACCCAAAATTCTATCCTGACATTCATCATATACATATATATATGTGACAAGTTTGCCTTATTTGCCACCATCCAAATTATTGACAAAAATGTTAGACAGCACAGGATCAAATATAGATCCCTAGAATATTCTTCTGGTAATTGAATTCCACATTGATTGAATTCTACCTTGAGAGAAGAATTCCCTATTTGGAGCTGGCTATTCAGCTTCTTTTGTGTAGGGCATATCTCTTTATCTTCTTCATAAGAATAGCATGAGAGTCTGTGAAATGCTTTGCTAAGATATAAACTATAATTCCATCATTCCTCTGAGTAGGATTATCTGACTAACACCATCATCATGACATAATTTCACTGATGCAAATAAAAACCTACCTATAACTTATAGTCCTTAGAAAGTTGCTAGGGCTCACAGATGGAAAGTGATTTGCCCATGGTCACATTGCAAGTGTCAGATAGAGGACTGGAACCTAGGTTAATGTATGAAGTGATGAAAAGTAAATTAAGCAAAAAAGTATAAACAATGACAATATAAAGAGAAAGATCAACAAGAAAACAATTGAAGTCAAATGCTGTGAAATTATAATGATCAATTCAGGGGAAAATATGGATATTCAATGAAACAGAGGACTTTCAAACATTCTTGATGAAAAGACCAGAGCTGAATAGAAAATTTGACTTTCAAATACAAGAATCAAGAGAAGAATGGAAAGGTAAACAGGAAAGTGAAATCATGAGGAATTTATTAAAGGTGAACTGTTTACATTCCTACATGGAAAGATGATATTTGTAAGTCATGAGACTTTTCTCAGTATTAGGACAGTTAAAGGGAATATGTATATATACACAAACATGTGTGTGTGTGTGTATATGTGTGTGTGTGTGTATATATATATGTAGTATATATATGTGTGACTATGTGTGTGTGTGTGTGTGTGTGTGTGTGTGTATGGACAGAGGTCATTCAACTGATAGGGTGAGTTGAATATGAAGGGATGATGTCTAAAAAATAAAATTAAGGGGTGAGAGAGGAATATATTAGGAGAAGGCTAAAAGAGGCAAGAAAAAGCAGTTACAATGGAGGGGAAGAGCAGGGAGGTGAAAGGGAATGAGTCAATCATACTCTCACTGAATTTGGCTTAAGGAGGGAATCACATACATACTCAAATGGGATATCTTGGGGCTGCTAGGTGGCGCAGTGAGTAAGAGTGCTGGCCCCAGAGTTGGGATGACCTGGGATCGGATCCGGCCTCAGAAAATGAGCACCCACACATAAATAATGACTGGCCATGTAACCTTGAGCAAGTTACTTAGCCCCAATTGCTTTAAAACAAAACAAAACAAATGGGGTATCTTACCCTACAGGAAAACAGGGAAAGGGGATAAGTGGGGGGATGATAGAAGGGAAGGCAGATTGGGAGACGGGATAGTCAGAAGCAAACACTTTTGAAAAGGGACAGGGTCAAAGGAGAAAACAGAATAAATGGGGGGTAGGATAGGATGGAATGAAATATAGTTGTATTTCACAATATGACTACTATGGAAATGTTTTGCATAACTACACATGTATAACATATACTGAATTGCTTATTTTCTCAATGGGGGGGGTGGCTGAGAAGGGAAGACGGGAGAAAATCTGGAACTCAAAGTTTTAAAAACAAATGTTAAAAAAACTGTTTTTACATGCAACTGGGAAATAAGATATACAGGCAATGGGATATAGAAATCCATCTTGCCCTACAAGAAAGTAAGGGGTAAGGGGGGAATAGAAGGGATAGAAGAGAGGGAAGACTGGGGGAGGGAGGTAATCAATATGCTTGCCATCTTGGTGTGGGGGTAGGGGAGAGATGGGGAGAAAATTTAGAACTCAAAATCTTGTGGAAATGAATATTGAAAACTAAAAATAAATAATGATAATTTTACAAAGAAATTATAATGATCAATTCTGGCCTCCAAGAAGAGACATCTGAAGAGACATGTGACATTTACATATGACATCCAGCATTTGTACAGGATTTTCAAGTTTTTAAAATACTTTCTATGTTGTCGTGGTTGATCCTCATTGAGAGGCAGGCACTATTATTATGCTTCTTTTCAGAAGAGGAAACTGAGGCTAAGACTGGGTAAACTATTTGCCTAGGGTCACACAAATAAGAAAGGTAGGATTTGAACTTGGGTTTTCCTGACAAGTTCAATGCTTTATCCATTTTGCTACTTAGCAGCATCCTTTCTTTGCTAGACTAGGGGTGTTGAATACTGCATGTAATGTTCTTTGATAGAATGGACTCCTCTCAGCAATGTAAGGTTGTAAGACAACTCCAAAGGACTCATGAGGGAAAGATACCCACATCCAGAAAAAGAACTATGGAGTCTGAATGTAGATTGAAGCAAACTACTTGCTCTTTCTTTTTCTTGGTTTTGTTTCCCCTTCCCCACTGTTCATTCCATTGGTTATAATCCTTCTTTACAACCTAATATTTAATGTGAAGGTATTTGTAGATCTTATATTTGACTGCATGCTGCCATGGGGGGGGGAAGAGGAGGAGGGGTAGAAAATTTCAAACTCAAGGGATTGTGGAACTGAATGTTATAAACTAAAAATAAATAATTTTTTTTAAAGAATTGGTTAGTTTTGCTGATTTTCTTTTTAAAAATTCTTTAAAGGGTGTATCTTTCTGGAAGGAGGTAGAAGAGAGACATTAGACAATGAAGATGATACAAAAACAAAAAGTATCAACAAAACTTTATTAGCAAATGTACTCTAAAGATAAACGCATGATTTTAAAGTTATCTCCTGTTTTGCCTTACAACCACTCACTGTTCTACTTCCACTTACATGAATAACTGTGGACTGACTACATTGTTAAATTATTTCTACTTCTATTAGTGTAGCACTTTTTATTCTAAATGTAATAGGCTCGATCCTTCAGTAAGTAAGTTACTCATTAGTTGTAGATATGCCTGAATGAAGTTACATTCTATCTGAATGTAAAAACAAAGCACCAAACTGCTTAGGAAATTTACCAGCCTCGTTTTGAAAGTTTTAAAACACTAGGAAATCCCTCAAATTATAGTTTTGAAGGGCACTCTAAATTTAAGAATTTAAAGCTCTAGTAAATTTGATTCTTTTTTAAATTTCATAGATAAAAAAGTTATCTCGTGGGAAATATGTAGGATCTAAGATTAATTGTTTCAAGTAGATTAGGGAATTCTCCTTCAATAAAACTATAGATTTAGAGATGGAAGAGAAGCCATAGTCTAACCCTTATCTTTTTTTTTGCTTGTTTTTTTGGAAGGGGGGAAGGCAGGGCAATTGGGGTTAAGGGACTTGCCCGAGGTTACACAGCTAATAAGTGTTAAGTGTCTGAGGCCGAATTTGAACTCAGTTCCTACTGACTCCAGAGCTGGTGCTCTATTCACTGCACCCTCATTTTTACAGATGAACAGAGGCTAAATGATATGCCCAGGGTCATACTTTAGATGGCTGAGGTGACTTTTGAACCCAAGTCTCCCTGATCCCCAAGTCCACTGCTTTATTTACTACACCATGTTGCCTCAGAACTTCAAAGACAGCTGTTATTTCATTAGTGTGACCATTCATTTCACCAACAGATTCCAGTCCTTTCAAGTCTTATGACAGACTGAGTTGCTGTGGCCCAAAATTCATTAATGTGTGGCCAATCTTCCAGTAATGAATCTCTACGAACTGGGCAAGGTTATTCCTTATGTAACAGGCTACCTATTTGACACATTTCTGAGTCCTTTCTAGACTAATAAACCTTTTGTTGTGAAGTTTGTGTCTACTGCCATAAACTTTGAGAATTCAGGTTAGATTATTTGATGAGATGAACTACTACCCAGTCCATTAGCAAGTCAGTTAACTAGTAGGTGAATACTCATGATTTGAAAGCACAGAGATGGAAATTTTAAAATAAAAAATATCTAAACATTCAAACTTTCTTTAAATGTGGTAACAGCTTCATAGACTTTACTTAAGATTTTCCTCTTTTTATTTCTATGTTCTAAGGAATGGCTCTTTGTGGAGGTGGGGCAGGATATATTGGGAAAAGTAGGTGATTTAAAACAAAAGATATGAAAAAAATCAAACAATGATATGGTTAATAACTTTGGAAGACAATGCTACTCTGTTTTGGTAGTGTTGGACATTGCTCCACTTTGCCCTTCCCTTCACAGATTTGTAAAGAAATAACTCAACCTTCCCTTTCCTTCACTGATTTGTAAAGCAGGCAACTCAACCTTCCCTTTCCTTCATTGATTTGTAAAGCAGAGAATTCCACCTTCCTCTCCCTTAATTGATCTGTAAACAGGCAGGACCTCCACCCCTAGATTTCCCTAGATTGATCTGTGGGCGGGAGTCCAGCCTAGGGTTTCTTGCTGGCGGGAAATTCAAATGTATACTGACCAATAACGGTAGTTTCAGCTTACATCACTGTAATTTCAGCTTACGTTAACCTGGCTATGGAACCTCTATAAAACCTGCACGATGTCTGTGCCAAAGCACTGTCTGATTTGGGTGACCATGTACCCCAACAGTCCCGCGCTAATAAAATCCACTTTTTAAACTTAATCTTGGGGATCTTCCATCTCACTTTTATTGGGGTACAACAGTAATAGATCTGTTTTATTCTACTTTAGTTTTTTTTTAAACAGTATCAGTTAATATTTCTAGACAACAGAAATGACATTGATACTACTTAATTGCCACAACAAAAGACCAAGAGGCCCCAAAGCACCAGCAAACATCTGATGCATTTGACAAATGGAGGGAGATGACTTTCAAAGGCAAGAATAGGCTAGAATATAAACTTGCTTATAAAATCTAATGAAGGATGATGAATGATTGTGATAACATTGCTATATCATCTCATAACACAAAAAAGCAGTGGAAACTAAAACCAGATTAAAGAAAGCCTGGCAAAATATCCAGCTAAATGAAGTCATCTCGAGGGCATTTAAGGATGAAATTCCAAAGAAGACCACAAATAGAAGAAAAATACAAAATATTTGTAATTATTTTTAACAGTTTTGTCCATGAGGGACAGTGAGTATCACATTTGGATCCTAACATCTCAGGTAAGGTACTTATAGAAGAGGAATAAAGATGGGAAAAGAAGCCAGATTGGACCAAATATATAGAGATCTATGCTGCAGTTGAGACAATTCTGAAGACATTAAGGGAATGATATACAAATATCTGAAGGAGAGGAAGATATCAAAACTGGAAAAGATCTAGATCTTAAAATACTGAAAAGGGTGTCTGAGAGGATATCAGAAACTATTGACCTAAATGCCTACTGTCCCATTTATACAAAATCTTTATAATAATCACCTATAAAGATGAATTATCAATGACTGCTATTGGTGGGATATAATCAGGCATTTGCAAGCAATATTCAATAGTAGATTATATATTTACAATTTCACAATTAACTGAAAGGTAAAGAGATCATAAGATCCTGTCATATTTAATGATCTCTGATTATGAAAAAGAATTTCACTTGGTAGAACAGAATACTTTCTTACAGGCTCTTTTACAAGGTATCTCTCCTACAAACTCAAAGTCATCTCATACTCATTGGATGATATAACAGAAATAACACTGATTGTCAACTCTCTGACAACATGTCAGGGAGGCACCAGGGATATGTATGCTTTTCAAAGGTATTAGACATTGTAATGGAGAAGATTCATCAGAGTCCATTTTGAAGAGGGAGGCCCCATGGATGATGAGATACTTTAAATGCTCCTGTTTATGGACACTGTAGCCCCAGAATACTGTTAAGCTTCCAAGAAAAGGTCTGTAATCACTGAGTTTGGCCTGTTAACTCACATGGTAAAGACCAAATGGAAGAATGTTTATTGCTCAGATTTCAACATACCTTTGGATGGACACCCTAGAAAACCTATCAATCAGTGTTTATATTGGCAGTTGAGTCCGAAGTTAAGAAAAAAAGGAAAGAGAACGCACTGGACTGCTTTCAGGAAACATCAGAGTTCTACTTAACTCCCCCCTCCTTACCCCTAAGCTTTCCATGAAAGCAAAAATTCCAACACTGTACTGGTGTTGCATCTAGAGACAGAAGACAACTGCTTCCGAAGAATTATATCACACAGGGCAACAGCCACAGAGTGATGTCAGCAGGTTGTAACATATAATTAGGAACTATGAAAGAGTAAAAGACATCCTGTATGATAGAAAGATGGTTTGATCATATGGCAAGAACAGGGGATGACAGGTAGACAGCAGGAGTGCTCTATTGGTACCTTCTTAATGCAAGGATGACTATCTTTTGCGGTGAACTTATGGGAGAATGTGGAGGTGTGGATGAGTTGTGTACTACATCATTGAAGGAAACTTCTGAAATGAGGTCATTTGAGTATTTTAAATGTGCCAGGGAAAGTCTGATGTTTAAAAGAACCTTGTAAATACCGTCATAAATGGAAAATAGTTCTGTTTGAATAATTACTTTTAAAATTGTTTACTATGAATTTTGTTTTTGCTAATTATTTTTTTTTTTTGCTTTTTGGAGGAAAGAAGGCAGGGCAGTTGGAATTAAGTGACTTGCCCAAGGTCACATGGCTAGTGTTAAGTGTCTGAGGCCGGAATTTTATTTTTTTAAAAGCTGATTCCAAAGTCAAACATAGACTACATATTCATAAATTCACAGGTTAGAATTTGAAGGGACTTGTAATTATCTGGTTCAGTCTCCTCAGATAAAAAAGTGGAATCTCTGGGGAAGCAGGTGGTATAAAAGCAGCAAAACGCTATGAAAAAAAACAAACAAACAACAAACTCTTTTCTGAAAAAAACTGCCAAGAACACTGACTTTAGAGTTCAAGGAACTGTATTCCAATCTTGGTTGTTATCTATAGCTCATGGGATCTTGAGCAAATCACTATTATCTCTCTAGACCTAAATTTTATCATCTGTAAAATGAAAATTTTGGACTAGATAATCTCTAAATACCTTTTATAGTTCTAAAATTTAAGTGCCTAGCTAAAATGATAAAGTCAAGCCTAGAATCCAGGTCTTCTGATTCTGTATAGTGTTCTTCCTACTCTGATTTTGGGATTATTTCTGGCCATAATCTCCATTAGCAATAATTATAATTGAACACCAGGAAATCAGTAATGTCATATATGAGGTTTTTATTTTTAAGAACTAGTCAAAGAAGTTGGCAATTACATCAGCCCTTCCTCATGTAGAGGTGGTGTTCTTTTTGTTGAGTCTGGCAGCAGAGATATGGTAGAGAATACTAAAGACTCCATAATCCAAGTGTTTTGGGTAAGAACAAGTAATAGGAAACATAGGGTAGAGGTATTTTATGAGCAGGTTCTTCTCTACCACCTGTCCTACTAACCTTGCTATCGGCTGTGCTATAAAAAAAATTTCTTGTATCATCAACCCTGCTATGCATCCTATAAACATATAAAAGGTTGCATCTTGTGCATTATCTGTAAGAATGTTACCTTTTAAAATATAAATGTGATTTGTAAAGGCCCTATTAAAAATGGTAAATGTCTAATGGATACATCTAGAGGTTCAAGATTTCAAGGTGTCAAAGTAATATTGTAGTTTTCCTGGAGAAGCACCATGGGAAATTTTTATTGCTGGGGAATTTTGAGAAGTTATGAGACATGTTTTGGCAGCAAAAATCAGGTAACTGATTCCAAGTCATCATCACAAAACATCAGTCTCCTTATATCATGGGAAACTTGTAAAGTACTGAGAATTCCAATGCCTAGATCTTCATTTTTTTTTCCATTTCCTATATTTACATCTTCTTTTTTCAAGAGAGAAGTAATCTGGTGAGGAAGCATCTGGTGGGGACAGCAAATATTTTGTGCTGATTTGCTGTCAACCAATGGAACTAAGGATGTCTGGTATGGATTTAAAAAAAATTATTTGGGGGAGTGGGCAGGGAGGAAACCTTTGTAGTATTTGAAGAGTTTCAAAGATAGGTTTTTAAAAAGTGTCTGATTTAAACTATGAGCTTCTAGGTCTAACAGTTCTATACAAAGTAAGTGCTTAATACATGTTTGCATTTTATTTCATGATAATGGTAAAATTAGGTGACCCAAGTAAATTAATTTTAGCAAAGGTTTGATTATGCTACTCCCTCATTCAAGAAATGTCAGTGGCTCCAAGTTAAAATATAGATTCCTCTCTTTGGCATTTAAAGTCCTTTACTGTCTGGCTCCCACCTACCTTTAGAGTGATTTCAAATTACATCCCTTTAATTCACCTTTCATCCAAAAGGGCAGGCTCATCCACATAGAATTCTCTATTCCTTGGCAGGGAGTACTAAAGGCACCCATACCCCCCTTCTTCCTCTTTACCTCAGTCTCTTGGAATTGCTATTTCTCAACTGCTTACATGCCACCTCCTAGCTCTTACCATTCTTCCCTTCTCCAATCTCCTCCAAATTACTTTATTTACTTTGTATGTATTTTGTATTTACTTATCTACCTACAAGTAGTTACTTCTCCTCCAATAGACTGTAAGCTCCAGAAAGGCATGACTTTGTTTTCTGTGTGGCTAATAGTTTCAAAATCTATCAGAGTACATGAAGCTTTTGGTGGGGGTGGGAGATCTGGGTTTACATGTGTGATTTCACTGGTTCTGGGAAAACCTCTCTACTAATGCAATATGTCAACTGTTCTGCAACTTGATAATATACATTTAATAAATGCTTTTGAATTCAACGAAAAAAAAATCTTTAGTAAATCACTCAAGGGTAGACTTAAATTATATTTTAACAGCCTAAAACCAGACTGTGTGGGAATAGAAATTCATCCTTAAAAGTAAATTTCACTATTAAAATCCAATTTTATTTTTGACAAGTAGCAGAAATAGGTATTACAAACATTTCCATCGATATCTAATTCATTTCAATTAAACCAATTTCTGCTTCCAAAATTGAAATTTTAATCACATGACTTGTTCCTGAAGCTCTACCAGGGACAAAATGACTGACTATTCTAACAGAAAAAAAGATAAATAATAAAATTACAGGTAATTCTCCAAAATCTTGTTTTTAACTTCATTGCCAACTACTTTACTGATAAGGCAAAGGATTTAAAACATTTAACAGCAGCCAAGTCCATTCTATGACAGACGCGCTGATTAGCCACCAAAATTACCTACAAGTCAATGGGCAGAAGAAAATTCACAAGGGATTAGGAATTTACAGTAATCCTGAGTTCCTATAATACTCAGAACTGCACTTTTAAAAGTCCAACAAAATACAATTCTTATTCTGGAAATAAGGAGGGCACCACTTGTATCAATTTCAGAGCGACCTCTAATTTACTAGTACCTGAAAGCCTCAATTACATAATTGTACAGTAATGCGTTTCTTTTGTATCCTTTCCTTTCCTTTCCCCCTGGAGTCTACTCAATCATACTACAACGCTGGACTCCAAGGGATGGAAGAGGGATTTCCCTCGTTCTCCTCCGTTCTCTCCTCCCTAGCTCCCTCAAAGGCAGCGATCTTGCGCCCCTGGTGCGCCTCGCTTCTTCCTGGGAGCCAAAAATCAACAATTCCGGTTTAGCTCGGGGAATGCGGCTCAGTCACCGCCTCACACCCGGAGGCAAAACCGTCCAAAAACCCCACCGAGTTCGAGGCGTTCTAGTCTCTTTTATCGGAGGCAAAGATCTGGGGGCCAGCGGAAGCTCGGGGGCCTAGACCAAGGGAGAAAAGCCCCTGAGGGGCCCGAACGAGAAACCGCCGCCTGCACGGAGCCTGAGGACGCGGAGGCAGCCAGTTAAACACCCCGCCAGCTGTCTGCGGAGAGCGCCCATCGGCCCGGCCAGGTCCTAGGAAGCGTTAACGGTCGTTTCCCTAGGGCGGGAGAAAAGCTTCTTCCCAAGCGCCGCGGTCCGAGACCTGCCCCGAGCCAGAGGCAGGGGGAGGCGGAATGAAGGCGGGGCCGGAGAAGGCATCCCTCGAGCCGAGGAGGGGCAGAGGCGGGGGCGGAGGAAAAACATGCGACACTCCCAGCCTGCGCCGCTCGCTCCCGCGCGCGCTCTCCCAAGTCCCGCGGAGTTTAACACAATGCCGACGCCAACGCCACGCGCACCGCCCCAGAAAGCTTGATTAACCCGGCGCAGGAGAAAAGGGGAGGGGGGAGGGGGGGAAAAGTGCTAGCAAGAAGTGGGTAGGCCGGAAGCGCGCGCGAGAGCCGGAGACAGCGCGAGACCCGGGTAGGCCGGAAGCGCGCGTGCGCGCCCCCGCCCGCGAGCAGGGAGGAGGAGGCGGAGCCGTAGCACTAGCGGCGGGAGCTGGAGGAGTCGCTGCAGCTGGGAGAAGCGCCAGAGAGGCCGGGCCTGCTCCGGTCTGACCGGATCCCTCCCCTCCCCCTCCCTTCCAGCTCCCCTCCCCCCAAACCCACTTCCGCAGCTCGCGGCCTTGCCGCTGAAGCAGCAGCAGCAGCAGCCGCAGCGGGAGGAGGAGGCGGAGGCAGCGAAATGTCTGAGGGGATAACGCACCAGACGGGCCCGTCTCTCCAGGCTCCAGCGCGGGACTCTCACCGGCCGCCGCCGATCGTGACAGACCTCGCGGTTGCGGCGGGAGGGGAGTGGAGAGAAGGGGAGGGGCCGGGGAAGGGGAACGGAACGCGGATCGCCCCCCCTCCCCAGCTCCGCCGCCCGCCCTCTCGGCTTCCGTCCCCTCCCCCTCCCGAAAAGCCCCGGATGAAGCCGCCGCCGACTCGCCGCCGCCGCCTGGCTCCGGGGGATGGTTTTGTCAGGCGGCCAGAGTCCCGGCGCCAGGCGCAGCCACCACCACCCCAACGGGGCGCACCCTCTTCCCGTTTTCCTGAACCGGGCCTTTTGGCTGCCTGGGTTCACCCGCCTGATCATCACCTGAAGCCGGGCAGGGAGTAAAGGGGAGCAGGACGCGACTTGTTCGTAGTCTCCTTTGTTGCCGCCGCCGGGATCGTTGACGAGCCCCGGCCCCTGCATTCTCCCTCGCCTCCCCGTTTTTCCGGGGGCTGGGGGCAGGGGTGGCACGTGGAAACCGGGGCCCTGGGACCATGTCGGTACCTGCTCACCTGGTGCTGCCGTCGCTGGGAGGAGTGTAGAGGGGGCGCCGCTGTGCAGCCCCAGCCGCGCTCTCTCGCTGCTGCCGCCGCCGCCGCCGCCTTCTCTGGCTCTAGCTGCTGCTGCTGCCGCGGTCGGTGTCTCCGGCGCGGCGGCGGCGGCGGCAGCGGGGCTTTTCCTGTCCGGTTACGTTAAGGTCACATGACCGAGAGCGGAGCGACTTGTGCAAAGAGGCTGAGAGCGGCTCCCGCCGGGGAGGGGGGGGGAGAGGCGACGAGAGCTGTGGCGGCAAGAGTCCCCCCCCCCCACCCCTCCGGCCCGCCTCCCCTCCCCCGCCCGCCTCCGCCTCCTACTACTCTGCCGCCGCCGCGGCCGCCGCCACTAGCAGCAACTGCAGCAGCAGCAGCAACAGCAACAGGGCTACTCCCACCCTATCCCCTATTCCAGCCAAACTTCTGTGAACCATGTGGGGCCAAGCCATGGAAACTTAGAAAAAATGTAGGCGGATGGTTTTAGTGGCAATTCCTAGGTTTAGATAAGGTGTTTAGAAAGGACACATTTCTGATACCTTGGAACTGGAAGGGTATCCAGCCTTCAACTTCGTTAACCACCAAGCATAGTGCATGTTTTTGTTTTTGACGCCTCTTGACTAGCACCTTTTTATCTTGGCTTGTCAGTTTCTCATGATTTCTCTTTAGAACTAGAAAGAGAATTCAATTTAGAACCTTGGAGAAGTAGAATACTTTCTGGATAGGTGATATAGGCTATTTAGAAATTTTGAAATTTTTGTTAAAGGAAAAATAGGTTAGTGCTTGGTATTGTGTTTGTTTAGGAGGCTAGTTTAGTGACTTGTCTCTTCAGATGCCTAAAATAATGTGATCTAACATCAGTTAAACTAACTTGGAAACTTTTGGTCGTTAAAGTATTATGGCTGCAAAACATATTTGCAATTCAAAATGTATTTGCTTTCCTGTTACAATTTGGCATTTGAATTACACATAGTCTCCAGGGTTTATTCTAAGTGTAGAAAGTAAAAACTTTTAAGACGGGAATTCTGAAACATTGTATCCACAGAAGTTTTTAAAATGAATCTGATACCATGGTAATCAACACTTAAAACCAGTTTCTCTCTTCCTTTGCTATTTTTTCTAAAATTTTAATGTACACTTTTGGAACCACAATATTATTTGATGGAAGATGGATTTTAATAGGGCTTTTTGCCTGTTTAAAGAGTAGATTTGGGATTCTAAATTTCAGGAAAAACAATTCCTTATTAGTGAGGAAACCCAGGAAGTAGTTAAGAATCCTCTTGCAAGTGATTCACAATTGACTTCACTTTATACTTTGGAACTTGTAGATTTTTTGGTCAATCTTAAGGGAGGGGAGGATGCTGATTTTAATCCAGGAAAAATTAAGAGCAGAAATTTTCCTGAAATCTAGGTTTGGTGTAACAACCCAGTATTTTATTCCAGTGCCTCTGTGAACTTAATGTAACAAGACAGAGAGCTTCATTAACCCAACAGTAAATAATGCCTCTGGTATAGACCTGCCGCAAACTTTCTTTGCTTTTGGTAAACTGCTGAAATGACTGTATTCAGGGTTAAGTGTGCTGATTTCAGAACAATTTAGGTTCATGTCCTGACTTAACCATCAAAGGTCAGTTATATCTTGAAACTGGTAGAGATACTTCAGATTTTGTGGCACAGTTAGGTTTTAATTTCATTCTGAAGAATGAAAAAGTTTCTTAATGAATTGCTTGGTGATTTCAGTTTTCACTGGGACTTTACTTTTCTTAACTTTACCCCCTACTCTTCTAGTAATGAACACAGGATTTATTTTGAGGCTTAGGTAGGGTTCCTGATTGATGTTTATCAATTGTGTGAACTTGGGCAAGTTAGCTCACTTTGCTGGGCCTAATTTTCTTCACTTGTAAAATTGGTGGTTGATCAGATGATTAGTAAAGGTCCTTCCAACTCTATCCTTTTTTTGAGTCTAGTTGTTTTTAAGATCTGTGAAGATTAAACATTTTGGAGTGGATAGAAGACACAGTGGGACAAAGTAGGTAGGGTACTGAACTCAGGAAGACTTAGATTCAAATCTCATCTCAGGAGAGTGTTGCCAGATCAAGTCACTTAATCTCTTAGCCTCAGTTTTTTCATCTGAAGATTGAGGATCTGGTCTGAGTGGTTTCTAAGGTGACTTTTAGTTCTAAATCTTAAGAGTCTTAAAAGAGGGAGAATCTAGGTTACATTTCCAAGTGAAAAGTGGAATTCCAGGAGTAGGTCTTGAAAACTGAATCCCAGTTATAGGCAAAGAAATACAAGGTTTCTGTAGTCCTTCATATGGATAGAATCATCTTTCATTCATCCTCAGTGGCAGCTTTTATTGAATTAAGAGTTAGTGTTCTAGATTTTAAATCTGTTATGTAGGCCCCACGCACTGAAAATTTGGAAAGGCATCCTCAGAGGTTTTTGAAGTAGTATTGTGCTTTGAGGGGAAAAAGTGGTTGGAGTCAGAAGACCCAGGTTCCAGTTCTTACTGATGCTTATTGGGCAAATTATTTAATCTCCCAAGGCCTTAGTTTGCTTATCTGTAAAATGGGGCTGGACTAGATGATTTTGAGATCCTTTCCAATTCTACTTCTGTCATCCTGTGACTTGTGGTAATCATAAAAATGCATTTAGTAAGTGTTCAGATATGCTGTAATGGGTGCTCTACTGAAGGTTATCCTGATAATTAGATCTGCTTTTTAGAGCTTAGAACGTTTTAGCAGATAAGCATAAAGAAGTTACCTGATGTCTAGTTGTGGGAATTGCACATGCAGAAAGAGGAGAACCAGAGGGGCTGTCATTTCTTTGGTCACTAAGGCTGTGTGAATACCAGAATAATATTTTGTGTATTATTGGATATTTTTGTGTAGTATGTATCAGTTTGTTTGGGATGGGGAAGATGAATTAATAATTGAAATAAGAGTTCTGTATTCAAATAATAGCTTGGAATAAGCCATTAGAATACTAAAAGTGAGGGGCGGCTAGGTGGCGCAGTGAATAGAGCGCCAGCCCTGGAATCAGAAGGACCTGAGTTCGGAGCCGGCCTCCAACACTTAATCCGCACAAACAAAAACCTAGCCGTGTAACCTTGGGCAAGTTACTTAACCCCAATTGCCTTAAAGGGGCGGCTAGGTGGCGCAGTGAGTAAGAGTGCCGGCCTCGGAGTTGGGATGACCCGAGATCAGATCTGGCCTCAGAAAATGAGCACCCACGCATAAATAATGACTAGCCGTGTAACCTTGAGCAAGTTACTTAACCCCAATTGCTTAAAAAAAAAAAAAGAATACTAAAAGTGGACTTTTAATGAAAAGAGGAATAAATGTTCACTGAGAGTTATTATAAAACTTGTATATTCAAATATACTTTGCTGCTCCAATGATATTGATAAATTGGTACATTTTGCACTGGTATAGAGCACACCTTTTCTACTCTTTATCCAATGTTATTCTTAACTCTGTTATTAACAACAGGTAGGTCTATAGGAAATCTACCAAATGTGCTAGAAGAGAGAATATAGATAGATATATACATATATTTTGGGGGGGCGGATACTAATGGGACATTTTGTTCTTTCTTTTCCCTTAAAGAAATTATAGACCAGAGGCCCTCCTTAAAATTTGGGTTTGTTTTCATATAATCAGGGTAACAGTTTGCTGGTTCTTATAAATAGCTGACCTTTAATGTTTCAAAAGCTGCTGAGTGTATACATTAATATACATTTTCATCTTATATACGTTTAATATATTTTATATACATTTTCATTTAATCCTCACATAGCCCTGTGAAATAGGGGCTATTGTTTACTCCATTTTACAGATAAGGAAACAAAGGTTCAGAGAGTTTAATAGGCTTTATGGTGATCTACACTTAATTTGACAGCAAAGAAAAAAATGAAATTTTTTTCTATCCTTCCATCAATTATGCACGAAAATTTGGTTATGGGGGAGCAGGTCACCCAGTTGTATTACATTGAATGGAATGTTTCTTTCAGTGTTGAGCTCTAGCGTTCATCCTTGCCATTTTTGTTTTTGTCATTTACTACTTCCTCATCAGCTTAAAGTCTGTGAAATCCATGAAACTCTCATCATATATATTCTACCATTTAATCATGCATTGTCTTGTACTGTTATTATATTGATGGCTTGACTCCCAAATTGGGGAGTAAGGTCTTTGAGAGCAGGGCTTCTTTTTTTTTCTTTAATGCTCTTAAAATATTCTGCAATGCCACATGCACAAGGCACTCAAATCATTTGATGAATTGAGACTGAAACCAATTCTTTGGGATAAGCTGGTGAAAATTTTCTTAAGGCTGGATATACCAGCATGTTGTATCTGACTATTGAATCTTAAAATGCTTGCCACTTTTTTAAATATCCTTGCCTTCAAGTAGTTTACACTTGATTTTGAGTAACTGAGATAAGTAAATGTAAAGTAGATACAAAGTGCTTACTGGATTGAAGAAGGATATTAGCAACTAGTGAGATCAGGAGAGGTGTCCCATAGGTAGAAACACTTCAGCTGAACTTTGAAGGAAGCTAGAGGTTCTTGGAGACAGGAGTCAGAGAATATGTACATTCTAGGCAAGGGACAAGGGACAGCGTTTGCAATTCCATGAAAAGAAGATGGAATGTCCTATGTAGGAAATAACAAAATAGTCCAGCCAGTTTGTATGGAACAGGATGTGAAAGAGAGGAGGTAAAATAAGTCTTTGGTATATCATTCTAGAGGAAAGAGAGCCCTGAAGCTTTTTGAACTGGTGAGTAACATGGTCAGACCTATGCTTTTAGAATTTGGCCTGTATTGGGGAATAGATTTGAGACTTTAGTTAGGTGTGGGGTTAGATCTGACTAGATTAAGTTGATCTCTTGATTTGGTTTGGTGCCTTCCACAAGTCTGTACTGACCATACTCATCTCAGACTCCTTTTACAGGTGTTCTGTAATATATTTTGGTGATGAAAAGTTCTTTTTCTCTTTGACTATTCATCAAATACTCTGTTGTTCTGTCCCTCTCTGTTTTTTAACTATGTTGTTGACTACCTTTTCCTCCTGGAAACTCATGTCTCTCTGGTTTTTCATGACATTGCTCTCTTGGTTCTCCTCTAACCTGCTGGATCATCATCTATGTCACAACTCCTAAATTTTTGTGAAAACCAACGTTCTGTCCTGGGTCCCTTTTTCCTTCTTAGACTTATTTGGTGATCCCATTAGCTCCCATGGATTTAATTATTGCTATACAGGCAATTCCAAGATTTATATATATACAAAGCCCTAATCTCTCCCTAGGTCCAGTTACCAAATGCCTACTGGGTATTTTGAAGTGAACATACAATGAGATTTTTCATGATTACTCCTTGCTTTTGGTCCCTCCACTCCATGTTACTTTATATCTGTTTTCTATGGGGGAGGTATAACTCTCATCACTGAGACCCAGTACCTTGGAATCTTCCTCTGCCCTCTCTTCCCCATAGTTTAATATCTAATCAGTTGCCATATGCTATTGAGTCTTCCTTCACATTCTCTCTCTAATCTCCTTTCCCATTCACATAGCCACCGACCTAGTTCAAGTCCTCATTACCCCTCACCTAGACTATTGAAATAGCCTACTTTGATTCTCTAGTTCATGGGGTGTTCTGTGATATCATAGCTGACTTTTTTTGTATGACCCTGGGTAAATAACTTCTGATCTCCAGTGAAATGGAGAATTATATTCATACTGTCATACTTCACAGGGTTGGTGTGTTTGAAAAACAAAACATTTGTGTAGTACTTTAAGGTTTATGAACCAAAGAGGCTATATTATCCCACTTGAATTTCCCAGCAATCTCATGAAAATGGATATTATAGCTATCATTGCTGTTTTACATATGGACTCAGATTAAGTAATTTACCAGGGTCATATAGTAATTGGGAAGGAAGATTTGAATTCAGGTCTTTCTGTGTTCAGTATGGCACTTGGTTCACTATTCCAGGCTGCTTCTTAAAGCTGATATTAGTATAATCTTTTAAAGTTTTCATAATATTTACTATCAAGCACTCTTAATCTAAACATTCTCTCTCTCTTTCTCTCCCCTTGTCCTGTCCCCTCCTCCCCCCAATCCCCTGAGGATTAGATTGGAGACAAGTTCAGTAGATAGTAGCCATAGGGTCAGATGGGAGGCTCCAGTTTGCGACTCTTCTTCCCTCCAAAGGCACTGTCTATGTTCACATAACAGCAAAGTGACAGAAGTAGGATTTAGACCAGTGCTGGGGAACCTGTAGCTCTATAGGTCCTCAAATATGGCCAATTTGGATTCAGTCAAAGGGCTGCACTTGAGGATCTAGAGGCCTACATGTGGCCTTGAGGCTTCAGGTTCCCTATCCCTGATTTAGACACTCTGGTCTTCCTGATTTCAAGTTTGGTATACTACCTACTGTGTCACATTGCTTGTGGTTAGGAAAGTGCTACTTTAGATTTTAAAAAAGAATCTTGCATATAAAAAAATTGCAGAAATAGTAAAGCATTCTGAGAATTATAGATTCTAATAACTTGGTGTATATATATATATATATTAAATGTCCTCTTTTATGAACATGGCATTTGACTTATCAGTAAAACCTAGTAGTAGTAAAGATCTATGAAATTTTAGTCTTCGTAAAGGTAGCCATTTTGCCTTTTGGTCATATTACTGAAATATTCCTATTCTCATGGCCCTAAAAATTTAAATGAAAACACTTCTGAAGAAAAATAGGGCTTCTGGTTGTCTGGTGTTTCAAAGTAGAAAATCTAATGCAATTGTATTTTCAGATCTTAATTGCTATTAGGTTGTTTGGAAAGAGGCAAGCTCCAGGGTAACCAAGACTCAAACCACATAGGGCTTCTAGATTAAGATCAGCTTTTTGAATTAAGGAGTTCTGGCTAGTGTAGGTCGAATCTGACTAGATTGAGTTGATCTCTTGATTTGGTTTGCTGCCCTCCACAAGTCTGTACTTGTTGACTGTGGAAACACCATAGCACATTGGCCTGCCTATGGTGAAGATAATTGGGTTGTTTTTGGTTTTTTGTTTGTTTTTGCAATAAAATATAGATTAAATTCCTCAACTTTTACTTTGAAATTTTAACTTTTCTAGAATCTGTTCTTCATTGTGACAATTAGTCTTGTTCTATTTTATTCTTTTTAATTTCCAATTTTTAAAGCCTAACCACTCTACTACATTAACTATTTGCACTGAACTCCTGCTGATAACTTCCAATATTTTTCTTATTTCTCTCTCCTGGAATAGTATCCTTTAAGATAATTTTTTTCCTAGTAGTGTTAGAAAATTCAGAGCTACTGAGATTTTTAGAGATCATTTAGTCTAATACTTTTATTTTACAGATGAGGTACATAATTGAAGCCTAGATAGATGGAGTACTTCTTCCTAAGATGATATAGGTAAGTACATAAAAGTAGTGATCCAAGACCTAGATCTTCTCTTCTGATATGTAATTTGTTCTTTCCATTACACCATACCTCATCACATGCATTCAAACAGAATGTCTTGCAAATCTTTTAACTGTGTAGGTGACGTTTATAATGAACCTGTGTAATACCTAAAACAAAGTAGAAAGCAGGGATTCAACTATTTCAATATAGTTTGGGCCTTCTTTATTGAATCTTTATCCTTATTCCTCACTTGTATATATAATACATAATCTTGTCCTGAGGGGTTTTACATATATCAGAGATTCTTAGCCTCAGGATGTGAAGCCTAATTAAAGGATCCTCGAGCTTCTGATGATGGCAGATTAGGAGGTGTGTGCTTAAATATTTGTGACTCTTACCTGTACTTCATTCCTTATTCATACCCTCCCTGAGATGAGACTATGAAGTTGATGAATTCAGTCACATTCATGCTGCTGGGATTTCAGTTTTTATATCTTGCGGAAGTTGGCTACTGTGTAGGGCTGACTCTGAAGGTGAGTCATTTTTGGAGATCCAGGGTGTCATCCTGTCAGAGGTATTAGAAAGCATGTGTTTCTGGATATTCAGAATTTGAGGTTGTCTTATTGATGAGCTTCATCTTCGAGTGTGAGTTCAGCCTGTCTGGGAGATCAGACCTGAGGTATTTCCTGATTCAGATATCTGCATGTTGCTGCTGCTGCCAGTGTTTGAAGTTCCTGATCCTACCCCCCAAATAAGCCCTTTATGAATGGTTATACTCTTTATCTCATCATCACCAATATCTAGTCATCTTTTATAATCTAGAACTCTCAAATTCTACTAATTATAATTTATTCTTCTATCTCTGCCCATTCCCCTTTCCCATTAACATGAAAGAAAAACACTGAAAAGGCAATTAAAACAGTCCCTTTTTGTTGAGTTGTCCTTCTGTCAAGATTCATTACCATTTCTACAAACTCACAGTCTAGTACCTAAGCAATACACTTGGGGATTTTGATGAAAGTACAATGTTTCCTTGGAATTCACCTGTTGAACTCTCTGGTTGCCTCACTGTGCTGGACACTTCAACTTTGTCTTCCATTCTGTAGCTTCCTGCTTGGCTCTTTTTTAGCACTATGGTTGTTGCCCTCAGAAGGCTGGCTCCCCATTCTTTATGGCCAGCTGGCACTGTCCCTTTCAGCAATGGTATGTTCTGGCCTTTCTCCTTTTTATGTATCTTGGGCCAATTTTTAAAAACATTTTCTTAATTATGAATTTAAACATTTCAGTATACAAAGAACAGAGGATTATTTATGAAACTCTCTCTTCATGTATTATCTGGATTTTATCCTAATCCTTTACCAGTCTGTGGTTTGCCATTTCAGCTATATCCTTTTCTCTCTACTCTTGACTCCTTTGCTCTATTGCCACTCACTTTGCCAAACACCAAGCTTAGAGTTAATCCCACCAGTTACTTCTTGTCTGATGACTCTCTGGTGAAAGTAATATAACTATTCCTTCTAGGTTCACTATAGATTTGTTACTGATTCTTTCTTGGGCCTTTAATTGCATAGTAATTCTTTTATTCTCTTCTGTGCTCTCTGAAAAGGTTATTCTAATGTTTTTCCTGCCTCAAATTCCTTAATACCACTATTATCCCCTTTCAGAACCAAAAAACACCTTGCTTCCTCTTTGATAGAGAAGATCATGATCATCTGTTTTAAGCTCTCTTCTCCTACTCTACACTTGAAAACTTTACCTCCTTCCCCATTTTTGCTTTGCTCCAAGTCTTTCAAGTGGTAGTCCTTTCCCTAATCTATTGGTTCCTTTCCTGTTGCCTAAAAACATGCAGTGTTTCTCCTATGCTTTATTTTTATTTATTTATTTTTTGCTTTTTGGAGTTGGGAAAGCTAGGCAATTGGGGTTAAGTGACTTGCTCAAGGTTACATGGCTAGTAAGTGTTAAGTGTCTGAGGCTGGATTTGAACTCAGGTCTTCCTGACTCCAGGGCTGGTGCTCTATTCATTGCACCACCTAGCCCTCCCAAGTTTTGTTTTGTTTTTTTAAGTATTACATAATTTATATTTAAAGCAATACTACTACCTTCCCTCTTCCCCCTCCCCATCTGGATTTTTGTTACATCACTTTTTTGCTCTAGCAGTGGACAGCCTTCACAGATGCTTGTAATTCTGTAACAATGAATTATATGATATTTGGAATGACTTAAAAAAAATAAAAACAAATGTACAGTCAGAGTCCTGAAGACACACTGTAGAACTTTGGGGATGTTTGCCTCCAGCATACTGAAGACTACTCATCACCTTTACTGTTCCGGTTTTTGAATCCTGAGTCGAGTGCCAAAAACAAAAATAAAGCCATGCCAGTCTCATCTCTTTTTTTTTGGTCAATTATCATGTCATGTCACACCCTTTGACAAAAAAAAAAAATTTAAACTAAACAACACACACACACAGTCCATTTAGGAGCATTTGTGGAGGACAGTGGAGGGCCCAGATTCATCATATTCCTGCTTGCTGATCCACATCTTCTGGAAGGTAGAAAGAGATGCCAGGATGGAGCCTCCAATCCAGACAGAGTATTTGCACTCATGTGGGGCAATAATCTTGATTTTCATTGTGCTGGGGAGCTAGGGCTGTAATCTCCTTCTGCATCCTGTCAGCAGTACCTGGGTACATGGTGGTACTGCCTTACAATATGGTGTTGGCATACAGGTCCTTATGGATGTCAACATCACACTTTATGATTGAATTGAAGGTAGTTTTGTGGATTCTACAGGATTCCATACCTAAGAAAGATGGTTGGAAGAGAGCTTCTGGGCATTGGAACCTCTTGTTGCCAATGGTGATAAGCTGACCATCAGGGAGCTCATAGCTCTTTTCCAGAGAGGAGCTGGATGCAGCAGTGGCCATCTGTTCAAAGTCTAGGGCTACATAATACAGCTTCTCTTTGATGTCATGCAGGATTTCCCTCTCAGCTGTGGTGGTGAAAACTGTATCCTCTCTTGGTCAGGATCTTCATGAGGTAGTCTGTCAGATCTGCCAGCCAGATCCAGGTGGAACATGACATGGGGAAGGGCATAACCTTCATATATGGGCACAGTATGGGTCACACCATTACCAGAGTCCCTCACAGGACCAGTGGTATGGCCAGAGGCATAGGGGACAGCATGGCCTGGATGGTAACATACATGGCTGGGGTATTGAAGGTCTCAAACATAATCTGAGTCATCTTTTCTGTATTGGCTTTGGGGTTCAGGGAGGTTTCTGTGAGCAGCACAGGGTGCTCCTCAGAGGTCACACAGCTCATTGTACAAAGTATGATGCCAGGTTTTCTTCACGTCATTCTAATTGGTGACAAAACCATGTTCAGAGTCAGAATATCTCTCTTGCTCTGGGCCTCATCCCCCACATAGCAGTCTTTCTGGCCCATAATCCACCAAAACACCATGTCTGGAGTGCCCGACAATGGAAGGGAAGACAGCCTGAGGGGCATCTCCTGCAAATCCAGCTTTGCACATTCCAGAGCCATTGTCAACAACAAAGAGCAGCAATATCCTTGGTGAACTTGGAAGTGGCAAGGGGGAGGCAAGTACATGCTGGGCAGAAGAGCTCACAGCTACCCTGTTAACTTATTTTTATAATAAAGATAGCATTTACATAGTGCTTTAAGGTTTGAAAAAGCACTTTGAAAACATCTCATTTTATCTTCACAACCCTGGAAGGTAGTTGCTTATAATTCCCACTATAGGTGGGGAGAAGGAAGCAGATGGGAGGTAGATGATTTGCTTGGGGTCACACAAGTCTCTTATGTTTTATTTTGAACTCAGATCTTCCTGATTCCAGATCAAGCATTTCTTCCACAGTAGAATATGAACTTGAGGATTGAGAATTTTTTTTTTTAAAGGGGTAGGAGATGGGGGGAATGGAGAGTCTGCACTCTCTTTTGCACAGTGGGCATTTAATAAGTGTTGACTTGAACACTGGTAGCTTTTGATCATTTGCTTCTTTCCTGGGTTCATTAAAAAGGAATGCTAGCTGACCTTACCTGGGCACTCAGTGTTGGCACACAGTTTTTTTATTTATGTCCAACTGAATTCATATCACACATAACCTCAGCTACTGTTTCAGACTTCTTAGGGTCTTAGCAAATAAGCTTACTTCTTTTTCTTAGAATTATAATGATGAATAACAACGTTATTTGGAAGTTCCAAAAAGTGCTCTGTGTATGTGTGTGTATTTTTATATATTTTTTTTATCTATCAGTCTATTTTTGTTTGATCTTCACAGACTTTAGGTAACTGTAATTATCCCCATTTTACAGAAACAAACTGAAGCTGAGAAGTCAAGTGACTTGTCTAGGGTCACACAACTAAAGTGTTTGAGGTAGCATTTGAACTTGTCTATCTTGACTCTTTAATTCTAGCTTTTAGAATCTTTATAATTCAAGACCAATCTTTTCAGTCTATGCTTTTATTTCCTGCCATTCCTTTAGTTCTAGAAGGTATATTTTCACCACTGTTCATTTTTCCACTGATTTTCTCCCATCCATCTCTCAGATCTTGCTCAATTGTTCATTTCCTTTATATTAAAGGTCTTGCTTAAGTTCTTCATTGATAATACTTATAGCATAGAAGATTTCTACTTCAGCAGTTTAATTACCTGTGTAACCTTGAGCAAGTCACTTTACCTTGTTAGCACTGAGTTTCCTCATTTGATAAATCAACTAACAAGTATTTAAGTGCCTACTAAATTTGAGGCATGATAGAAATAAATACAAAAGCTCCCTAAAACCTAAATTCTAGTGAAAAGAATAAGTTTACACATAAGCAAATTATAGGTTACATGTGAGTAAGGTTTTTTGGGGGGGGGAGGGTAGGGAAATCAGGTTGCATTAAGTGACCTGACCAATTAGCTAATTTCCAAATTATTTCACAGTGGTAACATGCTTTCTTTTGGTTCTCCAACTTTTTTTTTCCCTTTCTCTTTTTTCGTAATGTAGAAATTTCCTAAGGATAAGGATCTGTCTTCAACTTTCCTCTTTATGTTCTCTTTGGGCAAGCTAATATAGTCTGTGACTAAAGTATAAATTATTGATACATTTCCAAGCCCAGCCTTCATACTGAGCTTTAGAACCGTATTTCCAACCAGCTGCTGTATGTCTGGCTGTGCTGTTAACATCTCAGCATACGTCAAACTGAACTCATCACCACCTTCCAAAACCTGCCTCTTCTGACCTTTTCTTTTGGTACCATCATTTTCCCAGTCTTAAAACTTCTGAGTAATTTTTTTTTCTTATTCTGTCATTTGCTTTCCACTCCTGTCTTTTCTCACCAAGACTATGGCAACAGCCTTTTAACTACTTTGCCTGCCTCCACCCTCTTTTTAAAAATAATTTCTAAAGGATGGTATGTAACAAATATTTTTAAAGTTAATTTGCCCATCCCCCCATTAAGCAATTTTAAAAAACCTTCAAAAAACAAATACATCAGTGTTCATTGAGATACTTGTTTTTGCCAGATTACAGTCTGACAAGATAAACTCCAACATTAGCTATCTGATGAGATAAACTCCTGCATTAACCATGTCAGAAATGCATGTCTTTCTGCATTTTAAGATCATTACCTTTGTGTCAAGAGATAGGTAACGTTTGATCTTCATTGTTTTTGAATTTGTAGTTTGTCATTTTTTGATCATAGTTTAGAAGTCTTCCAAAGTTGTTTTTCTTTATTAACATTTTATAAATTGTCCTAGTTCTGCTGAGTTTGCTCTGTATCAGTACATAAGGGTTTTCTCAGTTACCTCTGAAATTGTCCATTACTTATTTTCTTATGGCACGTTAATATGCCATTACATTCATATACCACCATTTGTTTAGCCATTTCTCTGTAAGACAGCCCTTTATAGTTTATAGTTTTTGGCTATCATGAAAATAGTTGCTATGTATATAGGCCCTTTTCCTTCTCTGATTTCTTTGGGAGTATAGACATAGTAGTCATATAGCTGGCTCAAAGACAAAGAATATGCAGAGTTTGATAACTTCCTATTTATGATTCCAAATTGTTTTATGATTGGCAGCTCCACCAACAGTCCAGCTTTCCTACTGCATCTCTAACATTTGTCATTTTCCTTTTCTCATCTTTGTCGGTCTGCCAGGTATGGGGTGCAATCCCAAAGTTTTTTAATGTACATTTCTATACTTATTGGTGATTTAGAGTATTTTTATATGATTGTTGAAAACTTACATTTCTTCCTTTGAAAACTATTAGTTTGCAAACCCTTTTTATTTTGTAAAGTCAAAATTATCTCTGTTTGCTCGTGTGATCTTAACCCTTATTTAGTCATAAGGTCTTTCCGCAAACCCTTTTTATTTTGTAAAGTCAAAATTGTCTCTGTTTGCTCGTGTGATCTTAACCCTTATTTAGTCATAAGGTCTTTCCTTATCTATTAACCTCAAAAGTAATTTCTTTAATCTTCTAATTTATGATGTTACTTTTATGTCATATATTCATTTGGAGCTTATCTTGGTATTATGGTGAGTTCTAAATCCATTTTTTGCTAAACTGTTCTTAATTTCCTCTAGCAGTTTGTCAAATAGTTTAGTCCTTCCTCTATTAACCTTGGCGTTTGGGTTCTTCAAACACTGTGCTATGTATATTTATTTCTGTATCTTGTGTGCCTAACCTGCTTCACTGGTCTTTTAAGAAATTTTTTTCCCAATTGAGTGTAAAAATAGTTATAACATGTTAAAATTTTGGGTGTTTTTCTCCCTCCTCTCTCTCTTCCTTGAGACAGTAAGCAATTTGATACAGGTTATACGGGTGTAGTCATGGAAAACATTTCCATATTAGCCATGTGAAAGAAAACACAAGACTAAAAAAAAAAACAACAAAACCCTGTCAAGAAATAAAGTTAAAAAATAGTATGCTTCGATTTGCATTCAGACTCCATCAGTTTTTTCTCTGGAGGAAGATAACATTTTTCATCCTGAGTCCTTTGGAATTGTCTTGGCACAGTTACTTTTTCAAACCATTCAAATCATTTTAATAGTTACTTCTTTTTAGAGCAACTTTTTTTGTAATCTTAACTCCTAAGTGCAGGAGTCTGATTATGTTTTTCCTCTAAACAGAAAACTTTATTAGCTGGTTCATTTACCTTTCTAGTACTCCATCCAGACTAGAGTAGCTGCACTCTGTTCCTTATGGGTTCCTTTGCATAGAAGGAGTCTTTCTATCCTCGTTCACCCCAAAGTCTCTAGCATAGTGATTGATATTTTTCAAGGTCCAGTTTATGTATCATTTTATTATCAGACTTCTACACCTAGAGAGTAGAACCTCCTTTCTTAAATATTTCAGGCCACCCTAATTTCTAATATTTATAATTGTTGTAGTCTATTTATGTTTAGCTCCTCTGGACTATCCCATTTACAATATATGTATTCATTGAGGGCACAGACTTTTTTTCTCTGGAGGTACAAAACTGTCAAGTCTATCAGAGAGGAAAGTAGAATACTTTGGGTACAGAAAAAGTTACTCTGTAGCAATGGAAAAATCACTAAGATGAGACTAATTATTGTGTCTTGATCAGTTGTCAGAAGTCTTATTTCCTTGTTGGGTTTTTCTAATGCTGACTCTGGGTAAAAGCACAATTTATATGCCTGTAAGAAGCCTTTTTAGAATAAATTGTCAGGATGGAGTCTTTTCTCCGAAGCTTTGGAAATATCCTTTTCTGTAGACTTTTAAGTCTACCCTGCTTTTTCACACATTTCTTCCTGCCCCTCCCCCACCCCCACCTAATAACCAAAAAAACCACAATTTTTATATGTTGATATATACTGTGCACATTTAAATTTTTGGAAGGTAGAGAGCCATGTTATTTTTGTACTATGCCTAGCTAGTTTATTTAAAGTTTTGAAATACTAAATCTCTATTCCTTTGCTTATTTTAACATGTCCATAATTTTAGTTTATAATATTTTCTAGTCTCTTTTCAGCCTTAGTAATAACATTTTAAAAAACCCAGTTGAAGAATGGCAACTTGAATTATCCACCTTACATTACATGTGACCTTGGGCAAGTCACGTAACCCCAATTGCCCCCCCCCATCCAACAACAACAAAAAAAAAGGCAAAAAAAACCCTACTAAACTTACATTTCCAAATTACCAATATTGAGTAGCCACATAACAGAAAAGGACAGATTGTTAATTCCTCACTAAAGAAACTACACTAATAAAAGTATGTTTTAAATATAAATATGTAGGTATACACACATACCTACATATACATGTATTTATGCAAATATACATCAGAATTTTAACTGATCGATTATGGAGATCTCTACCAGAGTATTTAAATTCTTGGTAGCCGTGAAGAAGCAGGTTCTACCTACGAGTAGACTGTGCTACCTTAAATTAGATATTTAGAAGGTTAGAGAGTATGTTCCCTTGTAATAGGAATTATATTGAAGAATTAGAAAAATATTAGAAATAATTGGTTAAAAGTTCATTGAAAAGGGCAGGCTAAGTTTATTTTTAAGATCTATGGATAGGATCACCCAAGACAAAATGAACATTTTAAAAAATTTTATCTTGTAGGTAGGAACACCAATACCTGAATTTCTTAGTTACTCTAAAAAAATTAAATAACTATGGGAAGGAGAGACATGCAACTTGAATATAGCAGTCATAATTTTTTTTGACCAGAAAAATATATAAAGATTAGAACCACTATAAAAAATGAGACAAAAAGAAGTATTTTCTTCCTATTATTTACATATTTGTCACTGATACTTTTCAGTATTTTATATATCTGGTAATTTTTCGGTTTTCCACATCTTTTTCACATAGTTAGAACAATAGTCTGCCAAGTTCAAACATTACCTGTTGAAATAATAAAGAAAATTATTACAAACTTAAAATTCTATTGCAAAGCAAATTCTAAAAGTGAAAAGGATATTTCAAAAAGTCTATGATAGATGGAACTTGTCTCAAGGCCTTTCTGTACAACATGGGTTTTGAGCTGGAGGAACAGGTATTTTCTGCTTGTTTTACTGTATCAAACATGCACTGTTTCACTAACAGTGTTTTGTTTTAAGTATTGAGAATGTTTAAATATAACTAAATGGTTCATTAGGGGTTTGAAACCATTAGCATATTCCTAAACAAGCCACTAAAGTTTTTAAAGTTTTATTTATTTTCTACATCAAAACACCTTTACAATTTTGGTCATACTTGCTTTGGTAAGACTCCTAAATGAAATTCAGAGTAACATGAAAGATATATAGTATAAATGTCCATAACAGAAAAAAAAAGTGACATCTTTAGTCCATTAATATATTTTAAATAAGTGTTATAGATGGGTGATGAACTGGGACTAGAACCAAACTAAAGGACAGAACTTGTATATGCCTGTGTAGGTCCCTTAATTATCTTAAGCTAGTCACTGCTGTTAAATGCTAGAGTTTGGGTTTTTTGTTTTGTTTAACAATATTGCGTTTCTCAGTGATACTATATTACTCCAAATTAATGGAACATGATCTCAGAATTATTAAAATTACAAATAACCAATTGAGGAAATAATAGGTGCATGGTAGATGCACCTATGTCACTTGCAAATAAGCATGAATATAGAACTCTATTGAGGGAATATATGAATAGAGAAAGAAGTAAACCTGTCAGCAAGAATCAGAGATAAAATAGGGAAAACTGTATCCTGGTATTCTTGAGATATCAGAAAGCATTAAGTGCTTTACTATACCCCAAGAATTCTAGCCACTGGAAATAAGGGTAAAGACCATCCCTAATGTGGGAGATAACACGTAAATGACAATACTTAATCTACTCAGAATAGATGGAAGGAAAAAGCAGTTGGAACCCAGGAAGGCCTATAGAAGAAGCAATTTAAGCCAAGTCTTGAAAAAAAAGAAAACTAAGATGCTGAAAAGCAAGGAAGGAAAACAGTCCAGACATGGGGAGAGTCAGTGCAAAGGCATCAAGATAGGAGATGGATTACCATGTATGAGGAACAGTCTAGTTGGATTATAAAGTTCAAGGGGGAAAAGGTCTAAAAAGACCAAAAAGGTAGGCAGTGGCCAGATCCTAATAGCTTTAAATGACAAACAGGAGTTTTTGTTCGATTCTGGAGATAATTTGAAATAAAAGTGTTTTTGAGTAGGCACTGGGATGATAGGATCAGACTTGGACTTTAGGAAAATCAGTTTGGCAGCAAGGAGAGACTTGAGGCAGGGAGACCAATAGAAGGCTTTAACAGCTCAGGTAGGAAGTGATGAGGTCCTGAACTAGGGTAGTGGCTTTGTAATAGAAGAGGACATACACATGACAGATACTGTGAAGGGAGAAAGATTTGACAATGGATGGTGAATGAAGGATGACACTGAAGTTATGAGCCTTGGTGATTAGGA
Organism: Gymnobelideus leadbeateri; assembly: GCA_011680675.1. Taxonomy (NCBI): domain Eukaryota; kingdom Metazoa; phylum Chordata; class Mammalia; order Diprotodontia; family Petauridae; genus Gymnobelideus; species Gymnobelideus leadbeateri. The sequence goes on from WOXC01010785.1 coordinate 66,372, forward strand.
AAGTGGTAGTGTCTGCCACATTAATAGAGGGAATTTCAGAAGTGGATTTTCTAATGATTCTCTAATCAATGTAAGAAGCCTATTAAGCAGTTCAAGATGTCCTAAAAGCAGTTAGTTGATACTGAACATAAAGATAAAGATAAAGGGCCCCAAGAGCTTTAATTTCGAAAAACATTGGTGATTTTAGAGAAAAAGATGGACCAACACCCTTGAGAAGATGTTGTGGATGGACTTAAAATCTGCATCAATGAAAAAGAGTACCCAATGCATATGAAATTACAAATCCTTCAGATTAAAGAAAAACAGTGGAAAATGGTTGTCATTAAAATTTTTTGTTTACCTCTATAGTGATAAGTATAACAATCATCCATTCTAGGCGGAGGGCCCGCTTTTCATTGAGGTGATTTCTCATCAGGTCTGTTAGTTCCATGCAGTGTTGAAGTTTCTCATTCATCACCTGTGAAAGAAAAAAAAAATCAGTTAAAAAAATGTCGAGCTCAGACTGAGAAAATAAAACAGGCCACATACCAAAGTGTTTATCTTTTTGAAATCCCTATCAGAGCTCTAGAGATGAGGTTTAGGGGCTGAAACTGATTTGCTAATATAAAGAACTCTCAGATTAAAAAAAAACCTCCCTGTACCAATGCAAGTCAACACTTACTATGCAACTTACAGTTTTACTTGTCTACCAGAGGTTAAGTGACTTGCCCAGAATCACAAAGCCCGTGTATGTCATAGATAAATAAATAAGACTTTAAAAGTAAGTCTTCCCGGCTTTGAGGCCAGCTCTGTATCTACTATACTGCCACTTAATAAATAACCCTCATAATAACAATTCATATGTATGCATTTTATTAAGCATTTTCCTCAACTTTTCAAAGCCAGGTGGTATAATTAATATTTTCACTTTACAGATGATAAAATTGGCTCAGGCTTTCTGACTTTAAAATGCTATTTTCTTTAGACCACTTTTCAAATATTTGCCTTTTTAATTCTGATGTTCATCATGTACCTTTTTAAAGATAAAAGAAACCTATAAACATGAAACATTAGGAAAATTTCCTCTAGCCTCATCTATTATGAAAAGGAACTTAAAGAATAAAAAAAGGAAATCCTCTAGCCCCCACCACTGTGAAGTCTATTAACTGAAAATCTGAACTGCTATAAATTTGAAACTAGATGACACTGCTTAAAAATTATAAATTAGGAGCCCCTTTGAGTCCAAAATGTTGGTTTCCAAGAATGAAGCAGCATCTGTGAATTCATTCAAAAAAGATAAACATTACATATTTCTTCAGTTTCAAGCACTCTAGAAAGGGCCATTATCTAAAATGTTACTTTTGGGAGTGGTTAGGTGGTACGGTGAATAGAGCACCGGCCCTGGAATCAGGAGGACCTGAGTTCAAATCCAGCCTCAGACACTTAACATTTACTGGCCGTGTGATCTTGGGCAAGTCACTTAACCCCAATTGCCTTGCCTTCCCCGCCCCCTCCAAAAAGCAAAAAATAAAATGTTACTTTTTTTCTGTAAGATGTTACATGTAACTACAAAATGTCATTCTTTTATCCTGCTTCCACTTTAATTCTTTCAAATCTGTGGCATGTTCCTTTTTAATCATGTCAAGATGCAAAAAAAGAAAAAAGTACCATTAACCTTAAAAATGACACATTACAAGTTCACTATTAGAGCCACATGATTCTGTATTAATATTGTAATAATATTGAGGTGACTGACAGATCAGTGTGACTAAACTATTAAGAATCGATGTTTAAGTCTGCCTAAACACTACCTTGTTACTGCCAACTACCACTGCAGAGGACCCAGATTCATATAATGGTACTAACAGAGTTAATCATACCTACTGCTAAAACCTCATGCCCCTAATATGAAACTGAAAACTAACACCATGACTACAGCATTTTTGGCTATAGTACTGTAATAGGCAATTCATACATGAATTTGTACAGCTATCTCCCCACCTTTACCAACATTATCAGATGTAAACCTCTAAAGCAAAGTTCAGTTACTTCTTTTTTTTTTTTTTAAAGCAATTGGGGTTAAGTAACTTGCTCAAGGTTACACGGCTAGTCATTATTTATGCGTGGGTGCTCATTTTCTGAGGCCGGATCTGATCTGATCTTGGGTCATCCAAACTCCGAGGCCGGCGCTCTTACTCACTGCGCCACCTGGCCGCCCCTTTAGGGCAATTGGGGTTAAGTAACTTGCCCAAGGTAACACGGCTAGGTTTTTGTTTGTATGGATTAAGTGTCAGAGGCCAGCTCAGAACTCAGGTCCTTCTGATTCCAGGGCGGGCGCTCTATTCACTGCACCACCTAGCCGCCCAGTTCAGTTACTTCTTTAGGCTGAAACAATACCTGTAAGTACCCCTTCAGGATTGTAGCACAGGATAAAAAGAAAAAGGGAAGGAGTAAAAAAAGTGAAAAGGAAAAGATATGACAGGGAGTTATCGATATTTGTTTTGGGGACAATATAAAGCCACAGGTTCTAAAGTTAATACCTTTAAATACCTTATACAAATGTGTGTGTGTGTATACACACACACACATTTGTATAACAAACAGCTTATTATACATGTGACAAAATGTATTATATGTGTATTTATGTGTATATACATACACACATTTGTATAACAGCTTATTATACATATAACAAAATTATATGTGTATTTATGTGTATATATACATATATACACATATATTTGTATAACAATTTGCTTATTATACATGTAACATAAAATGTGTATTTATGTACATATATGGTCAATACATGGATATGGCCAACATGGAAATTTTTTGCCTATATATGTTTTACACATGTTTGTAATAGAGATTTTGTTTTTCTTCATTCTGGGGAGGGCAGCAAGGAGGAGGCAAATTTTTGCTGATTGAAGAAATGGAAAAGTGTTTAGGAAGAATTACTAAGTATTAAAGAATTAAGTCTTAAATATTAGAAAAATAAACTAAAGGTAGGAGAAGTCTGAGGCAGTATTGAGTGATAAAACACCATGGAAACCACTTTTCATGCAGATTCCATAAGATAAGATTGGATGAAATAAGTTCCATCAAAAATGCATATAAAATCAAATAAAATTCACAATAGTGTGGCCATTGTGTCTGAGGTAGGCCTTTATTTCTCATAGTTTAATATCTTCTCCTATACCAATAAACCTTACCTGTTACTTCTTTCCTTCTGGTATACTTTTTTGCTTTCCTGTCATTTTGGAAAAAATTATCTTGGGGCGGCTAGGTGGCGCAGTGAATAGAGCGCCCGCCCTGGAATCAGAAGGACCTGAGTTCTGAGCCGGCCTCTGACACTTAATCCATACAAACAAAAACCTAGCCGTGTTACCTTGGGCAAGTTACTTAACCCCAAATGCCCTAAAGGGGCGGCCAGGTGGTGCAGTGAGTAAGAGCGTCGGCCTCGGAGTTGGGATGACCCGAGATCAGATCCGGCCTCAGAAAATGAGCACCCACGCATAAATAATGACTAGCCGTGTAACCTTGAGCAAGTTACTTAACCCCAATTGCTTTAAAAAAAAAAAATTATCTTAAGCCTACTATTAATTTAAAGGAAAAATGGATATCTCTTCTCACTTATGTCTCACATGAATTTCCCTATCTTGCATCCCTCAAACATTCCTACCTCTCTTTTAGTTGTCCTTCCCAATTCCTAACAAACAATTGGCAGGATTAATTAGTAAGTTTATTATTAGTAAAAAAGATGGTTTAGATGAATCTTGAGTATCTAGATATTTCTAGAGCTTTAATTTCCCAGGATTGTTGGCAAGAATAAAACAAAGTATTTGTAAAAGTCCTTGCAGACTTTAAAGCTACATAAATGCTAGCTATTACTATTATACAGATTAATCAACCTAAATAACTTTATGTGACAAGGCAAATATGTTTTCCCTAGAACACTTTTAGAGTGTATAATCTATTTAAATGGTTTTACAAAGATAATGAACTTTTTAGACCGAATGCTCCTTCACTGATGTTTCCCAAGATGTCTTGGACCTCTTTTCTACTCTCTAAACATTCCATAATACTCGTAAGCACAGTAAGCATTTTAACCACAGCCCTTTACAGGTAATTCACAAGTTTATTTTTCTAGCTGTTGTTTTTCTTTCAAGTTTAAGTCTTGCATCAATAATGGCCCACTGGATAGATTCCTGGTACTCAACAAACACCTCATTTTCAGTGTCTTCCCTATATCATAAAAGAGGATTTCAATGAAATGGAAGTGATACAAGTATGGTGTAGTAAATTCAAAGAGAATAAGGAATTAAGGAAAAAAAAATTAAGACTCGATAATACGTAAGAAGGCATCCTCCTGGATTTTTCTGTGCCTTAAAGTTATAGACACTGCCAGTTCTCCTATTTACCAGGGCTTAAAATCTTGAGGTTACTGTTTTGTCCTTCCTTTCATCTATCTCCCGTTTCTGATTCACCAGCTGATGAATCCTGCCAATTCTTCCTTGTAATCAGCTTCAGAATCTGTCCCAGTCTTACCATGTTAATCCAGATTCCTATTAATTTAAGAATGTTTTACTGCAATAGCCATCTAGCTTGTGTTCTTGTGTCTACCCAGTAATTTATATGGTACACTACTACAAGATTTATAGGTTCAGTCATACAATATGATGGTGCAGTGGGCAGATCACTGGGCCTGTAGTTAAGAAGACTGGAGTTTGAATCTATCGTTAGATGCTTACTAGTTAGTAAGTGACCCTGGGCAAGTCACTTAATCTGTGTTTGCCACAGAATTTATAGGACCTACTTCACAGGTTTGTGGTGAGGAAAAAACGAGATATTTGTAAAGTACTTTGCAAAATTTAAAGCCGCTAGATGAATGCTAGCTATTAATCAGTAAACATTAAGTGCCTACTTTCTGTGACAGGCACTGTATTAGGATCTGGAGATACAAAAAGAGGCAAAAGATAATTCCTGTTCTCAAGGAACTCACTATCTAATGGGGCAGACAACAAGGGAAAAAAATGCAGAAACTATATGTAGGATCAGTTATAATAAAAGAGAAAAGCCTCTAGAATTCAGTGGGGCCGAGAAAGTCTTCCTATAGGTGTAATTTAAGTTGGGACTTGAAGGAAACCAAAGAGGTTAGGCAGAGATGAAGAGGGAAAGAGTTTTAGACAGGGGAACAGGCAAAGAAAATTCTTGGAGTGTCTTATTCATGGAACAGTTTATTCATGGTCAGTCACTGGATCAAAGAGTACACAGTAGGGAATAGGGAATAAGAAGACAGAAAGGGTAGAAGAGAGTTAGGTTATGAAGGCCTTTGAATGCCAAACAAAAGATTTTGAATTTGATCTTGTAGGTGACAGGGAACCCCTGGGATTTGAGGAGGAGTGGGGGTGACACAGTTGTACCTATTCCTTAGGAAAATCACTTTAGTGGCTAAATATAGTTTGAATTTTAATGAAGAGAAATTTGTAGCAGGTAGGCCCACCAGCAAGCTACTGTAGTAGTTCAGTTATGAGGTGACAGGGCCTGCACCAGAGTGGTGATAGCATCAATAGAGAGAAGGGAAGGGTAGAGCCAAGATGGAGTGAAAGCAGGAAATTGCCTGAGCTCCCTCTCCAACCACCTCCAATACCTGTAAAATATGACTAAAATTTTAGAGCTACAGAACCCACAAAGTGACAAAAACAGATCTCCTACTGAAGGCAGCCTGGCAGGCTGATAGGAAGGGTCTATCAAACCAGACTGGGATTTGAGTGCAGTGCCATGCGAAGGGTGAGGCCCAGTCCAGGGGGCGACCCCAACCAGCGGCTCAGACTGGCTGGAGCAGACAGACTTCAGGAGAGTGAATCACCAGCAGCTGCAGTGGTTTCAAGACTTCTCAACCCATAAACTCCAAAGAGAAAGAAAAAGGTCAGTAGGGAACTCTGTTGGAAGCCAGTGACAAAAGAATTTGGTCCAGCCCCTCCCCTCTGGGGGAGAGGAGGTGGAGGTGCAGCAGCTGCAGCTGTTGCCTGATGGCTACCTCCAGAGCTCCTGGCCTGCAGACCATAGGGGGACCAAGCAACCATTCAGAGGGTAATTACTCTTGCTTTGACGTGCTTGGATCTGGATCACAGTCTTGGGTGGTAGTCCTGGGGTGAGAAACACCATTATGCCAGAACTTGTAGTGGCCATAGTGAGGGCACCCTCCTCAGACCTCTGCCCCAGCAATTTGGGGCACAGCTCTCTCCACTCTGGAATCAGAGTTCTACTGTGGCAAAGAGCTCAAAAATCAAGTAATTGGCTGGCAAGATGAACAAGCAGAGAGAACGCAATCAGACCATAGAATACTTTTTTGGGGACAAAAAGGATCAAAACATGGAACCAGAATAAGTCAATGAAGTCAAAACTCCAGCATCAAAAGCCTCCAAGAAAAATATGAACTAGTTACAGGCCATGGAGGAGCTCAAAAGGATTTTGAAAATCAAGTAAGAGAAGTGGAGGAAAAATTGGGAAGAGAAATAAGAATGATGCAATAAAATCATGAAAAGCAAGTCAACAGCCTGCTGTAGGAGACTTCAAAAAATACTGATGAAAATAACACCTTAAAAAATAGACTAACTCACATGGCAAAAAAGGCTCAAAAAGCCAATAAGAGGAATGCGTTAAAAAGTCAAATTGCCCAGATGGAAAAGGAATTTCAAAAACTCACTGAAGAGAATAATTCCTTCAAAATTAGACTGGAGCAAATGGAAGCTAATGACTTTATGAGAAATTAAGATATTATTAAACAGATCCAAACAAATGAAAAAATAGAAGGCAATGTGAAATATCTCATTGGAAAAACCACTGGAAAATAGATCCAGGAGAGATAATTTAAAAATTATTGGACTACCTGAAAGCCATGATCAAAGAAAGAACCTAGAAATCACCCTTCAAGAAATTCTCAAGGAAAATTGCCCTGATATTCTAGAGCCAGAGGGCAAAATAGAAATCGAAAGAATTCACCGACCGCCTCTTGAAAAAGATCCCCAAAAGAAAACTAGAAATATCATAGCCAAATTCCAGAGTTCCCAGGTTAAGGAGAAATATTACAAGTTGTCAGGAAGAACCTATTTGAGTATTGTGGATGGAAACACAATCAGAATAACACAATATCTAGCAGCTTCTACATTAAGGGACTGAAGGGCTTGGAATATAATATTCTGGAGGTCAAAAGAGCTAGGATTAAAACTAAGAATCTCTTACCCAGCAAAACTGAGTATAATGCTCCAGGGGAAGGTATGGTCATTCAATGAAACAGAGGACTTTCAAGTATTCTTGATGAAAAAAACCAGAGCTGAACAGAAAATCTGACTTTCAAATACAAGAAGCATGAGAAGGTAAACAGGAAAAAAGAAATTATAAGGCACTTATTAAAGTTGAACTATTTACATTCCTAAATACAAAAATGATCATTGTAACTCATGAGACTTTTCTCAGAATAAGAATAGTTGAAGGGAATATATATGTGTATATATGTACATATATGTATAGGAGTGTGTATGTGTGTATAAGTACGTATGTGGGTGCATATATATGTGTGTGTGTGTGTGTGTGTGTATACGTGTATACATAGACAGAGGGTGCAGGATCAGTTGAATAGGAAGAGTTGATATCTAAAAGATAAAGAGGTGAGAGAGGAATATATTGGGAGGAGAAAGAGAGAGAGAGAATAGGGTAAATTATCTCATATAAAAGAGGCAGGAGAAAACTGTTACAATGGAGGGGAACAGTAGGAAGGTGAAAGGGAATGGGTCAACCTTACTCTCATTGAATTTGGCTTAAGGAGGGAATAACATACACACTTATTTGGGTATCTTACCCTACAGGAAAGCAGGGGGGAAGGGCATTAAGAGGGGGAATGATAGAAGGGAGGGCAGATTGGGGGAAAGGGTAGTTAGAAACACATATTTTGAAAAGGGACAAGGTCAAAGTAGAAGATATCATAAGTGGGAGGTAGGATAGGATGGAGGGAAATATACTTAGTCTTTCACAATATGATGAAAATGGAAATGTTTTGTGTAACTACACATGTACAACCTATATTGAATTGCTTATCTTCCCAGGGGAGGGGTGGGGAGGTGAGGAGGGAAGAAGGGAAAGAATCTGGAAATCAAAGTTTTAAAAACAAATGTTAAAAAAAGAGAGAGAGAGAAGGGGCTGTATACTAGAGATGCTGCAAAGATCAAATGTACAGACCTTGGCCACAGATCAGATGTGGGGGTGAGAGATGGGGAGGAGTTGAGGATATCTTATGGGAATGCACCTGGAGCCTATGGCGGGAGGCTTGGTTTTCAGGAATGCTTTTTGATTGGGCAGTGGGTCAAGAGGGTTGTTACATTCTCTGAGCCAGAAGAAGGCTATATAAACCCTGATGTGTTTTGCTTTGGGGCTCACTTTGAGAAGTGTTGTGTGATTTGACCAGATGCGACAGTGGGCAGTCATTGATTCCCCCAGCTTTGAAAACCCAGATGTTGATGTTTCCCTCTCTGGTAACTGTGACTAGGTATGGATGTAATGGTCAGACAGTTGGAGGCCTGTCTGCTTGAAATGTTTCTGTCTTCTTGTAACTTCTTCTTGTAACTTCTGTCTGTATACTCCGAAGTTCGGGGTGCTGACTTTTCCCCCTGAACTAGGTAAATGATATGTTTGATTTATTAAAGCAAGATTTTTAACCCATTTTGAGTTGCTTTCCTTTAGAAAAGCAGATCTAAGAACCTGTGTTGGCAGCCACCCTGGAGATGCTGGGGTGCCTGCTGCTATAGGATAACACCTAGGTTGCAAGGCTGAAGGGACTGCGATGGCGTTGCCTTCTACAGTAATGGAAAACGAGTGGGGGTGGAAGGAGGTGTTATGAATTTGGTTTTAGAAAAGCCTGAGTTTAAGTTGTCTCCTGGTTGTCCAAGATGTCTGAAAGGCATTTGGAGATGTGAGACTGGAAGTCAGTAGGGAGACTAAGGCAGGGGAGGCAGATCTGGAAATCATCAGCAAAGAGATAGTAATTAAATCCACAGAGCTAATGAGATCACCAATGAAGTAGTAGAGAGGAAGAAGAAAGAAAAGGACAGAATCCTGTGGGACACCTATGCTTAGAGGGCATGATCTGGATGAGGACTAGGCAAAAGATCTGTCAGATATATAGTAGGAGAACCAGGAGACAGCAGTGTTGTGAAAACCTAGAGAGGAGACAGTATAAAGCAAGAGAAGCTGATCAACATCGTCCAAGACTGTAGAAAGGTAGAGAATGAGAACTGAGAAAAAGCTAATGGATTTGGCAATTAAGAGATTGGATAACTTTAGGGAGGGCAGTTTTGTTGGAATGAAGAAGCCGAAAGTTGGAATGTAAGAGATTAAGAAGAAAGTGAGAGGAGAAAAAATTTTTAGACTGAACCTATGATTTTGCTGGTGGCAGGAACTTCTGGTGAGAAAATTTCCTCTACTAACCCAAACTGTTCTAGTCTTAAGAAGTTGCTTGAGACAAATGAGATCAACTGTCTCGTCCAGGGTCACATAGCAAATGTGTCAGAAATGAGACTAGAATACAGATCTTTTTGTCTCTAATAAAACCTACCCCACTGTTACCTTTCTATCCCCCTTCCATAGTATTATAGTTATGGTCAAAAAAGTTGCTTCTATTTTTCTTTCTGGAAAGAACAGAAGACCAGGGGTGGCTAGCTGGCGCAGTAAAGAGAGCACCAGCCCTGGAGTCAGAAGGACCTGAGTTCAAATCCCTCCTCTGACACTTAACACAAAAACTAGCCATGTGATCTTGGGCAAGTCACTTATAACCCCAACTTCCCTGCCTTCCCCCCTCCAGAAAGAAAAAAAAAGAAGACATACCTTAACTCTACGAGTAATGCTAAGGAATTGACAAGTTTTATCATAAAGTGCCTCCAAGTTTTCTCTATCCCAGTAGAAATCAGGGGTCATCAGGAAGTCTGAACTCAAATTTATACGGTGTCTGAAAAGAAGCAAAAATATAAATGATTTTGTTTCTATAGGTTAAACTTAAATTTGTAATTAGATACTAAAATTATATTAGAATTTATGTGTTTTAGTAGTTGAATTAAAATCAACGTAAAGACCTCTGCTTGTACCATTATGCAAATGTATTTTACAATAATATTTTTATTAAAATTTTTAATTTGCATAGGTATTTATTTTTACATCATTTTCTTTTCCAAATAGATTTCTTCCACCCTTCCCTATACTAAGCCAAAGCAGTTCAAGAAAATGAACTCATCAGGTGTGACAATATGTACAATGTAGGAGGAAGGTATGTTGGTATGTATAATTTTAAAACCTAAATTACTTGTTGAGTTTTTTGCTCACCTAACACTGGTTTCTTCTGAAATTATCAGTTTCCCCACCCAATGCAATTGTTTCCTTTTGTGTACATACTTCAAGATTTCATTTTGAGAATTTCCCATCCCTACTAGGCTCACTTGTAGAAATTTTAGTTCATGAGATCCTGTCTACTATCCCTCTGAACCCTTTGAAATCTGCTCTCCCAAAATTTAAGGTGCTGAACAAACTATACTCTCCTCTCCTCTCCTCTATTGCAACTTTTAAGAGGTAGTGGTAATATAATTTCTAACCTATCAACTAGTTTCTCCATTTCAATGAGAACTAGACCTAGAATAAAATTTTCTCCTATTGCTTCTTCTATCTTTTATAGCATAGAATCATTAAAGTAAGTCAAGAAATCATTAACTACTCTGCTATTGAAAAGCTCCAGATGGTATCTAGATAACTGAAGTTTCCCATCACAACGATATCATGTCTATGTACCAGGCTCATGATGTTCCCTAATTTATGTATATCATTTGTATGTTTAGGTGATCTGTAGTATGCACTGATGAAAAAATTACTTTTTTCTCACTACTCTGCATTGATCTTCAAACAAAAGACTTCAATCATATTCCAACCCTCTTTCCTTCATCAAACCCTTCTCTCTGGTTTCTTGATTGTGTTACATGAATGCATGCACACATATGTATACACACATTTCCCTCTTCCCTCCTCCTTTCTATCTTCCTCCCCTCCTTCTCTACCTACCTATCTTGACAACATGAAAGACATGAATAGGCTGCTACATATAACAGTAATGAGAAATGCTGAAGATGAACAGGAGTAAAAGACATCAAAGAGGAATTGTATGATAGGAGGAAATGATGGTCTGGTCACATTTTAGGGGTGAAATATGACAGACCGACAGCCAATAAACTCCACTGTTACCTTTCTGATCTCAGGAGAAAGCAAGAGACATATTTAGTACATTAGGTGGATTTTTTATGGAAAACTTATAGAAGGAAATATTTGCAAAGGAAGGTTATGCTAAAATATGTATCACTGGAGGGAACTTCCTAATCAAGAAGATGAGAGATCCATTTGAGTAGCAAGTGTGTTTTTCTTCCCCCAAAGCATGAAAGTTGACCTGTCCTATATAGTTATATTTCTGAGATAGAAAAGGTTTTTTCTTTGTTTATGGTTATTATGAAAATAGTTAACATAAATGTGGCATTAAAAAAAAAACTCCTTTCATGTATTTTAGGAATATTTTGAACATAAGAGATGTTTTGTTCAATAGAAATCTTTACCTTAATGAGAAAAGTTCTCCCATTTTCTGCATAACCTCTCCGTGAGAAAGTTTCACTTTTTTCCCAGCTTTTAAAGCCTAGAGAAAAACAGCAATTTGATATATGATTTGGGTTGTGACTTTTATTTTCAAGTTAAGCCTCACAATACCATAAAAAAGTTGCAGAGTTCTGATTTACTATCATTAAGAGGTTTCATACATGACTATCTTTAGTTGTGTATCATCACTACCCTGATAAGGTTTTAAAATCTTATGTAAGCACTTCTATCTTCATCTTCACCCTATCATTTCCTCTGAAACACTAGCTTCATCTCTTCCTGTAGAGACTATGGCTTCTTACCTCAGCTTTTAAGCATAACTGAAAAATCCTTTTACATCAAAATTAAGGTCAATAAATAAAAATAAAAGTACCAATGAAACTAAAATATTCTGTGAACCTTTTCCTGTCATAGCTACTATTTAAATCTAATCATAGTTTGGCAAAATATTTTCACAACAGCAAAATAACTTCTGGCATGGTAGGGATAACTATTTCCTTGGAGACGGGAAATATTTCCTCACTGTTTTCTGCCAATTTTTGCAATTTTAATTGCCATCAAAATCTCAATAAAAGTATTTACCTGCATTTTAAACTCAAACTGAAAAAACCATTATGGTATTTATTCTCTACTTCTGTATCCTGTTCCACCAAGAGAAAGACAGCTGGGAGATTGGGGTTTGTACAATTTCCGTGGTATTTATCATCGCTTTGTTTTACTACCAAACTGACTGGTCATTTAAAACTTTTTAAAGTGTCCTCTCAAATAAGATTGATTCCTTTTTACTTTAAAAATACATATAAAATTGACATAAATTATTACCTCTGGAATTGACTGAATAGACTCAACAAAATCATCCAGTGATGCTTCCCAAATAGCCAGTTTCACTGAGGAAGAAATTTTTGAAAAGTTATGGCTTTCAAATTCAACAAACATTTATTAAGTTCTTATAGTGTACATAGGGCACAAACAACAAACATTTAGGGGCCTATTATGTGTAAAGAACTCTTCCAAGTACTTGGGGAAAAAGAAACAGTTCCTCCTCTTAAGAAACTTAAGAGTCTAAATAGGGAGCTCTAGTAGGAAGGGGGAACAAGAAGAGAGTTACAATCATTGCCCCTGTCCTTATGAAACTTATAATCATTTAGAAGGACACAACATAATTTTTTGTGTAATAAAAATAATATATGAGTTTATGAGGGGTGTAATAAGGGCATTTTTTTTCCCAGGGAAAACATTACTGGGAAGGTTTTCTGACTCAGTAGGTATTTAACAAAGAGAGGAAGGATATTCCAAGCAGAGGGGACAAAGTGAGCTAATGCACTCAGGCAGGGAGACACTGTATATATGGAGTACAATTAATTAATAGTGTAGTTTATGTGGTGCATATAGTATATGCAGGAGGATAGTATGAATCCTGAAATGATAAGGGGTACCAGATTGCAAAAGACCTTGATTGCTAGGCTAGGAAGATTAGAATTTATTCAGTTACTTTTATGGCCATGCTTTTAAAAATATCTAGATACCTAACTAGAACTGGTATTTAATACCGTCCATAAATAGGGGCATCAGAAGATCAGTGCTATCAACCTGAAGCCCTAATATCTGGACTCCAAACAGTACATCCTTTTCTTGGTGAACATCATAAGTGAGCACACATCTCCCTGTTTTATGCTCCATTTGCTGTTAGTACTCAGTGAGTTGATGGAACCACAATATGGTACAGTAACTAGACTGACTTGGAATAAGCACAATGTATTATTTATCTTGCTACTGATACTATGTAACCATGGGAAAGAATTCTCTCTGAAACTTAGTTTCCTCATCTGTAAAACAGGAATAAAAGTTGTAGTTTGTATCTCAAAGGGTTGTTGTGAGGCTTTAGGTAACTGTAAAGCACTCTATAAAGCACTACATAAAAACCAGTTATTATAAACTGCTGTTATAAAGTTTGTTTTACATTCAAAGCTGCTACAGAATTTCATATTCTAACATTTGTATATGCAGCACTTTGTTGGAGGAGGTCCCTTGAAGTTGTCTTGTTCAACCAAACCTTATACTTGATTTAAAATAAAATCGACTGAGACAATAGGCCTTTATATTTATATTCCTTCTATTTTTTAGTCAGTTGTATGACTGCAAAGGTGTGGTTTGCTGCAGAAAATCACTTGGGAAAGCCTGTTTATTCTGTTTCCATATTTTCATCAAGAATAGTCTCAAGCATATTCAAAGCATTTTCATCAAGATTTTTATAGAGGGGGCGGCTAGGTGGCGCAGTGAGTAAGAGCGCCGGCCTCGGAGTTGGGATGACCCGAGATCAAATCCAGCCTCAGAAAATGAGCACCCACGCATAAATCAAATGACTAGCTGTGTAACCTTGAGCAAGTTACTTAACCCCAATTGCTTAAAAAAAAAAAAAAGATTTTTATAAAGGTGATAAAGGAGATGTGGATTGAAAGTTTCTGATGACTTGGTTCCTTTTCTAGGGAAAAGCACAACCTGACATTTTGCCATTCTTCTGGAAATCTACTCTTTGATGTACTTTGTCCATACAACTGTGCTGCCTCTAGCATGACGGATGTCCTTGGTATATATTTACTAGGATCCAGGCAACTCTGCTTGACTTCATCTTACCAGGCACTGACACATTTTTATATAGTAGAGATGAAAGACTAAATTGTTAATAATTATAATTGTTAACTGAAGGAATGCTGATGAACAGTCAAGCGATGGTAGCACAAGGAGTGTCTGGAAATGGCAGTGGAAAGAAAAGCACGTGCAGACTCCTTTTCTAGGACCAGTACGTTGGGAGACACAACAGAAATGGCAACTAGTATAGAAATGGATGGCTAGAGATAGAGTGCCTTTCTGGAAGGAACCAGGTTATAGACAGAGTTGACTTTGAAGCCAGGAAGATACAGACAGAGTAGTGACATGGTCAGACCTGTGTGTTAGAAATATCAATTTGGTAGCTTCTTAGGCTGGACAGGGGAGAGACTGGATATAGGAAGCAATACAAGGCTTTATACTAGTCAAATTGAGAAGTGAGGCTGTACTAAGATGACTGTAATAAAGGTGGGATGTGAAAGATATTGTAGAGGTAGAATCAACAAGATTTGTTAAATGTTTGGATGTGGGACATGAATGAAAGTAAAGAGCTCAGAATGACTCCTATGTTTCAAACCTTGATAAATGAAAGAATACTCGTGCATTCAAGAGAAATAGTGAAGGAGGAGAATAAGTAAGATTAGGGGAAAAGATAATGAAATCATTTTTGGACATGTTGAGTTCAAGGTATCCAATACCTTGATACAAGACTAGAGGTTAAGACAGAAAAAAGGGCTAGCCACGAGATCTGGGAGTCATCTCTATAATGATGACAGCTGAATTCATGGAAGCTGACGAGATCTGAATGTAGGGAGAGGAAAGAACTCACAACACAGCTCCGGCGCACATTCATATTAAGAGGTGGGACATGGATGACAGTCCTATAAAGGAGACTGGGAAAGATCAGTCATACAGACAGGAAGAGAACCAAAACAGAACAATGTCACAAAAACCCAGCGAGGCTATAGTTTCTATAAAAGAAGGGGTGGTCAATAGTGTCAAATGCTGAGGAGAGGTCAGATGTTTGAATTTAGCAATAAAAATATCAATGGCAACCTTGGAAAGTGTAGTTTCAACTCATCGACTCAACTCACTTACCATGCTTTTTACCATCTTGTCTTAGCTCACCTGAATATCAGACACCTAGCCCTTACCTCTTCAACCCAACCCAGAAACCGTGCTCTCACACCTCAAAGTGAACTGATCCATCCTGTACTTTATTGGACTTTTTTGATGCGACATCCCTGCCCCAATCAAGGGGTACTTCATTCCCTATGGCTGGCAAATCTCCCATCACCTCTTCTTATTCCAGCAATATAGAATCCCTAGGTACATGTAAAAAAACAACTCTTCCTTGCCACTAATTTTTATTCTCCTTTCTCCCAAATATTTCAACCTTACTCCCACCCCCCAATTGAGTTTTATTTGCCCTGTCCATCATGTTCCCTGGAATCTTCTTTATCATTAAAATTCCTTTCATTTTGCAGCTTTCCTTCTTCTACTTCCTCAGTTTTCAAACACCCAGAGACCTGGTTCTTTCTAGGAAGGCACTCTGTCTCTAGTCATCCATTCCCATGCTGGCTGACACTTCTGTTGTGGCCCCCAACATGCTGGTCCTAGAGGATAAGTCTGCACATGCCTTTCTTTCCATTGCCACTTCCCAGATGCTCCTTGTGCTACCATCTCTTACAATCTCTTCTCTCAAAAGATTCATTCTATTCAGATATATCGCCTTAATCCACACCTGGTACCATTTATCTTTCTCTAGAACTTCAGTACTTGGCTTATAGTCTTCCTTTACTTCTCAAAACCATGCCCTTCTACTTGGGAACTTCAGTTTACAAGTCGATGATCTCTAAAATACCTAGTCTCCCAGTTTCTTTCTCTTCAACTCCCAAGACCTACTCCTGCACTCCATCTCAGCCACATGGAGGATGGTCACAATCCTTGATCTTTCCACCACTCAGTTCCACCTCCATGATTATGAATTCTGAAATATTCTGATATCACAATCTTCTATCATTCCTTCTTCCTGTACCTCATTCCTTCTAAACCTATTCATCCTCAATTTGACCTCAAGTCCCTCCAAATTCTTCCAGTATATCACTCCTCTACTTTGATTTACTTTTCCTCTTTTCCCATTCCTGACTCTACTGTTAACTAGTTCAATCTTATAGACTCTTAAATTTTCAAATCTCTTGACCCTCTTACTATTTTTTCATATTTTGTCAAACATTATCCTAGATTACTCCTACTATCTATCTCTTTTCCTACACACGCTGCTGAAGAGAGCTGGAGAGAGTCAGGAAATTATACTGATTGGTTCCACTACAAATTTTTATTATCTAATCTCAGAAAGGTCCTCACTACAGGGAAATCCTTTTACTCCTTTCTAATTGATTATCACATTCCTCACTGAAGTTCTTACAAACCTCTTTTCTTCTCAAACTTCCCACATCTCCCCTTCCCATTACTATTAGACCAACCTCATTCAATACTGACAAAATAGAAACTATTCATCATGAGCTCCTTCTTCTCTTCTCTGTGGCTCAAAACTTCCTGACATCTGTTTCACATCCTTTATTCCAGTTTTTAATGAAGCAATGGCCCTCTCCTTATCAAAGCCAACTTTTTGGGTAGTATTTTTCCAAAAAAGCTGGGACAATTTACTTTTTGTCTTTTGTAGTTTTCATTTATGATTTCTTGAAAGACAGCTCTGGAAAAAAAAAGGCTTTGAAAAAGCCCACTGTATTTTAAATGGAGCTACTAGACTAAACCCAAATCACTCAAGCTTTCACTGATTGGTCAATAATAGCCCCTAGTCCAAGCCTCCTTGTTTAGATTTTGATGGCCAGGAATGAACATAAATAGCAATTGTTTGCTGATCAAGCCAGAAATTTGGGGAGTATTCCCCTCCCAGATAGATAATTTTATGATGGTAAATTAGGCCATCTTTTGTCTAAATTCTTACCTATCATTGAAAAGGCACTGCCCCAGACAAACTGAGACCTAAGAAAGACCTTAATTCAGAAATGCCAAAGTCACTCACTGTATTCCAGGCAATTTCCAGTAGTCCTGACTTTGGTCTTGCCACTGGACTTCCAGGACTCTGGAGGAGGAATCTAGGCTGAATACTTATGTGCAAGACAAGACATAACCCTGGTGATATCACTGGTCCTCTTAGAAAATGAAGAAAAGTGAGATTTCATCCCAGACTCTTCTAGGGACTGCTCCCATAGACAACTAACATAGATAACATAGAGAACCCTTCCCTCTCACTAACCTTTAATCTTTCCCTATCTAGCTCATTCCTCATTGCCCATAGACATGCTCAGATTTCCAATAGCCTTAAAAAGCCCTGACTCCACCTCATTATTTCCTCAAACTCTGACCCTATATCTCCCTTCCCTTTTATAGCCAAGCTCTAAGGAAAAATCTGTCTATTCTCATTGTGCTTCCCTCCTTTCACTCGCTTAATTTTCTTAATCTAGCTTCTGACCTGATCATTCAAATGAAACTGATTTGTCCTAAGTCATCAATAATAAACCTTACTTAAATAAAACTGGAAAATGGAATTCAACAAATCCAGCTCTCTTACAACAGTATGATAAAATAGATTTGTATCATATTTCAGCTCATACATTACAATAAACTCTTACGTGAAAAAATACAAAAAAAATACTACAACAACAAAAACCCTCACCAAAAGTCCTAGAAGAAATGGTAACTAGAGTTCTAGACTTGCAATCAGGGAGAGCTGGGTTCAAATCCAGCCTCAGACACTCAATTAATGGCACTAAGGAAAGTCACTTTACCCACCCCTCTTTCAGTTAGTTTCCTAATCTTAAGGTAGGGATAATGAGAGTACCTTTCTCATAATGTTGTTGTTAGGTTCAGAAGAGATGACATGTTTGCTCTATAAACCCTAAAGTACTATATATAAATATGTTAGCTATTATTATACATTAAATGAATTGAAAAATTTTCCTGAAGACCAAAAACCTAAGCAGAATGAAAGGTTTTTCATAACAAAAAAATGGTGTCACCAAAATTAAAAGAAATAAACTGGAAAAAAGTATATGTAATAAATATATCAAAGAAAAGTCTGACATCCAAAATCTAATAAGACTAATAATACACAAGCCCTAACAGAACAGCAGTTAAAGGAGCTGATAATTTGGAGTAAGTTTTTTTTTCAGGTTTGCATTTTTAAGAACTCTGAACTTAACAAGCATCAACAAAAATGACTATTTCCATATGAACAACAGAATAGGAAGGGAGGGATGTACATGAAACAGCAAACCTATTACATCTAGTTTACTTTTCTTTTTAAGTACATATCATAAATTTAACATTTTACTTTCAGAGTTGTTCTGTGATTTCTTCTGGCCTTTCTTCAGGAACACATTTTTCTTTGGAGGAAATATAATTTTTTAAAAACCACATGAAAATATGCTTAAAGTTCCTCATAATATAATGAATTCAAATCAAGACTAACAGGAATTAATTTGGAATTAGATACTGGTAGAGTTTAAGGGAAATAGGAATACTAAATCAAAGCTATCTATAGTCACATGAAAAAAAAATGCTGTAACAAAAATACTTATAGCAGCTCTTTTTGTGGTGCCAAAGAATTAAAAATTGAAAGGATGCCTATAAACTGGGGAATGGCTGAACAAGTTGTGTTCTATGAATATCATAGAATATTATTGTTCTGTAAGAAGTGATAAAAAAAGAAATGAGAAGCAGGCAGATTTCAGAAAAATCTGGAAAGACATACACAAACTGATGCAAAGTGAAGTGAGCAGAAGCAGGAGAACATTGTACATAGTAACAACAATACTGTATGATGATCAACTGTGAATGATTTAGCTATTCTTAGTAATGCAGTGATCCAAGACAATTCCAAAGGACTCATAATAAAAAATGCTATCTACCTCCAGAGAAAGAACTGATAGTCTGAATGTAGTCTGAAGCATGCTATTCATTTTTTTCCTTTTTGGGGGAGGGGGGATGGGGAATGGATCTGTGTCTTCTTTCACAACATAACTAATATGGAAATAAGTCCTGTATGACTGCACATGTATATCAAACTGCTTCCTGTTTCACGGAGGGGGAACTCAACATTTTTAAAAATGATGTTAAAAATTGTCTTTACATATGATTGGGAAAAAATAAAATATTATTAAAATGGGAATACTATTACATTGTTGGTAAGACAACAGTCTGGTATAGGTATTTTAGAAAGCAACAGGGCAATACTAGTCATAAAACTGGTATCTTTCCATTGCTTCAAGTCCAGATTTCCTTGTCTCTCCCCCGCAAAAATAAAGGAAAGGATAATTTAGTTGTACAAAAAATAATAACAGTATTCCATCAATAATAACTGCAAAAAATGATAACATCTCTATGTCTAATAATCACAGAAAGTCTGATAAATCATATATTAATGTAATGAAATATAATGGTATTATAAAAAGCAATAAATATGAAATAAAAGAATATTGCAAGACCTATAGGAAGTAATAGAAATCTAGATCATCAGAGTTAGAAACACACATTGACAACAATTTAAGTTTTAAAGCATCTTTTTTTTGTTTTCACTTTTTGGAGGAGGAAGGGTAGGGCAATTGGGGTTAAGTGACTTGCCCGAGGTCACATGACTAGCTTTTGTGTATATGTGTGTCAAGTGTCTGAGGCCAGATCCAAACCCAGGTGCTCCTGACTCCAGGGCTGGTGCTCTACTCACTGTGCCACCTAGCAGCCCCCTAAAGCATTTTCAAAAGAACAAACTTGGTAGCACAGTAGACAGACCTAGAAGAGGGCACAGAACAAAAGCCTTTGTTGAGTACTATATTGTTGAGTATTATATAATTCAGTTGGTTCTAACTTATAAAATGCTAAAGGTTTTAGGTAAGAGTTTTGCTCCTGATTCTACAAGCTTAATGTATTATTTGTTTCTGTAGTTCAGTGCTTCTTAAACTATGGGTCTTGACCCCATATGGCAACAGGAAAAGGTTTCTGAGCTTTCAACAACCAAAAATTAATTAAAAATCAAATACATAATGAATCCTAAGTGTTTCTGGCAGCACCTGCCCACCTTGCATCAAGCAACTTCACAGTGGCCCACATTTGGAATCCAAAGCACTTTGCATTGCGCGTGCCCTTAGGTCACGCAATGCCAATGAACACAGCCAAAACATGAAGTCCTGGGTTAAATTAATCTGTAAAAATATGTCAGACTTGTCCATTAATTGATAAACTCTTAATGACCACTAACAAGCTGTGAAATACATTAAACTCTGAAATAACAGCTTACCTGAAAGGCAAAGCGCATTTGAAAAGGCAAATTTCTCCAATATGATTTCATCTAGGTCCAATTCTGAATTTAACCTGATTTCCCCCCCATGAAGCTTTGATTGGCCCCTATGAAAAGGAAAATAAAAAAAGATAAGTAAATCCTATATTAGAGATCACTTTAAAAATCTTACGAAAAAACAGGGCTGTAAGGTACACGAGTCAGTAGGTTACAACTATCTTTAAGGAGGTAGCTGATAGCACAGTAGAGAGAGCCTTGGCATGGGGAAAACCCATGAAAATCTGGTTGCAGATTATTTTCAAACTGTGTGACTCTGGGTAAGTCACTTAAGCTATGTCAGTCTCAAGTTTCTTCAACTGTACAACAGGCATAAGTAGTACCTAACTATAAGGTTGCTGGGAGGATAAAATAATACTTCCTCGTCGTATATTTAGCAAACCTTAAAGCACTACATAAATGCTTTTGTTGTCCTTTAGTCATGTTTGACTCTTTGTGATCCCATGTGAGGTTTTCTTGGCATAGATACTAGAATGGTTTGCCTTCTCCTTCTCCAGCTAATTTTACAGATGAGAAAACTGAGGCAAATAGGTTTAAGTGACTTACCCAGGATCACATAGCTAGTGCCTGAAACAGGATTTAAACTCAGGTTCTCCTGACTCCAGGGCCAGTGTCCTATCCACTGAACCAGCTAACATTTTATAAATTTTATAAATTTTATTATTTGAATAAAGAATTGTCTACTGGTCCAGGTACTAAAGTGAATAATAATTGTGAATTAAGATAGATTTAATATATGTCTATAATTTCTGAAATCAAGTAGAAATCTGAAGCATAACGTTAACTTTTAAAAATCTCTATGAAATAGTTTGACATTTATTAAATGTCCAAAATTCTCCCAATTCATATTATTAAATAATGCCATTTTTTGTAAAATGGACTTAAGGACACTTCACCTATTAAAATCATTTTTAAAAGTTCTGTCACAGCTGTGTTCAAAGGATATAACAGTTCTCAAAAGAATTGTAAACTATTACTGATCATATGAAAGATTGCTCCAAATCACTAATACGAAAAGATATAGAAATGAAAATGGCTCTCAAGTTTTATCTGCTATTCAGCAAACTGGCAAACATTATAAAAGATAGCGTAGTTACTGTTGAAGGGCTAAGGAACCACAGGCAAGCTAAATAACTACTTGATGGAAATGCAGATTAGCTTAACCATTCTGGAATACAATTTGGCATTCAGCTAATAAAGTGGCTAAAATGTTCATACTCTTTAACCTGGGGATCCCAATACTATGTATATACCGTGGTCAATGATAGAACGGCTGTATATACTGGAAACAAAGTAGATGCCAAATGACTACAGAACAGCTAGAAAAAAAAATACTGAGGTATGTGAATGTAATGATAGGCTATTGTGCCAAGAAAAATGAAGAACATGAAGACTACAGAGAAGTGTGGAAAGACTTTTCTGGAAGAACCAGGAAAACTACACGCACACACACACACACAATGATTACAACAATGTAAACAGAGCAGAAAAAAGCAACTGATTTGCTGTGATTATAATGATGAAGCTTCTCCCTGAAAAAAATGAGAAAACCCTTCTTTGCAGAGGTGGAGGATTAAGGATATGGAACGATAAACATACTATTGGGTTTGGCTGATGTCTTGGTTAATTTTGCTTTTTTTTTTTCAGTAATAAAGGTTAGCTCTCTGAGAAAGAGAAGGTGGAAGGACAGACATGAAAATCAATATAAAAACAGAAAGAACCAACACACTTTAAAAAAAAAAAGCACCCAAAAAATAACACTAAGGCTTCACTTCACATCTACAAATTGGCAAAGATAAAAAAGATCATTAGTCAATGATGGAAGGAATATGGGAAGATGGGCACAGTAATAACACTCGATTAAAAGAAAAAGAATTTATGTACTGGTTTCTGAGTATCAATTTGGAATTATTTGTAAAAAAGTAACTAAAACGTCCATCCATTGAACTCACCCATAAAATGGAAGTGAACAGCAAAGTGGATTAAGAACCAGAATCCTACAATATACTATTTAAAAGAAACATCCCTGAAGCAGACACACACACACACACACACACACACACACACACACACACACACACAGTAAAGGTAAGAGTGGGTAAGAGTAGAATCTGTTATGCTTCAGTTGAAGTAAAAAAAAAAAGCAGTGGTAGCAATCATGATCTCAGACAAAGCAAAAGCAAAAATAGATCTAATTAAAAGAGATAAACAAGGAAACTACATTTTGCTAAAAGGTACCATAGACAATGAAATAAGATCAGTACTAAACATATATGCATCAAATGGTATAATATCCAAATTCTTTTTTTTTTCTTTTTGGAGGGCAATTGGGGTTAAATAACTTGCCCAAGGTCACATGGCTAGGTTTTTGTTTGTGTGTGTGTTAAGTGTCTGAGGCCCGATCCAAACTTAGGTCCTTCTGACTCCAGGGCTGACGCTCTACTCACTGCGCCACCTAGCCTCCCCTAATATCCAAATTCTTTTTTTTTTTTAAATTAATTTATTAGTTTAGTTTCAGTTAACAAGATTCAATTCCATAGTTCCTTGAATTTCAAATTTCCTTTACCTCCCTCCCCCCACGACAGCATACAGTCCAGTATAGGATCTGCAAATACATTCATATTAAACATTAGTCCAATTACAAAGGCGTACTGTACTAGGTGGGATGAAAAATGGTAAAGAAGAAATAAAACCAAACAATGAAAAGAAAAAGATCAATTAGTTTGCTTCCATCAGGATTCAGGCTCAGTTCTTTCTAGTTGAGTCGCATTTCTGTGACATTTTATCTAAATG
Source organism: Gymnobelideus leadbeateri (assembly GCA_011680675.1). NCBI lineage: Eukaryota > Metazoa > Chordata > Mammalia > Diprotodontia > Petauridae > Gymnobelideus > Gymnobelideus leadbeateri. The sequence goes on from WOXC01010785.1 coordinate 89,806, forward strand.
CTTACATCGCATTTCTCTCCTTCATGAGTCTTTCGGGATTGACTTATATCACTGCATTGCTGAAAAGAGTCCAGTCTGTCATAGTTGGTCATCACACATATGATGTGTCTGTGATTGTATACAAATTTCTTCTGATTCTACTCTTCTCACTCAGAATCAGTTTGTATGAGCCTCTCCAGGTAAATGTGAAATCCATCTCCTCCTCGTTTCTTATAGCACAATAATATTCCATTACATTCATATACCACAGCTTGTTTAGCCATTCCCCAATTGATGGGCGCCCCTTTAATTTCCAATTCTTTGCAACCACAAAAAGAGCTGCTATAAATATTTTTGAACATTTGGGTCTTCCTCCCACTTCTATGATCTCTTTGGGATATAACCCTAGGAGTGGTATTGCTGGGTCAAAGGGTATGAAATTATTTATAGCCCTTTGGGCATAATTCCAGATTGCTCTCCAGAATGGTTGGATAAGTTCACAACTCCACCAGCAATGCATTAGTGTTCCAATTTGCCCACATACTCTCCAGTATTTGTCATGTTCTTGTTTTGTCATCTTAGCCAATCTGACTGGAGATGTGGTATCTCAGAGTTGTTTTGATTTGCATTTCTCCAATTGATGGGGTCCTTGTGATGTATATATGTCTATAGTATCAATCTGTAACATTAGTTTGTAAATGGGGTGCTTTGGGATCTATGTCTGTAAAATCAATTTGTAAAACCAGTCTGTAAAATCATACTCCCCCCCCACCCCAGCCTCAGAGCACTGACTCTTCCCCTTCCCCCTTCCAGCACTCTGCCCAGCAACAATTCATGACCTGTTTATCTCTGCTTGAAACAATAAGTTATGTAAATGTTATAGTCAATTATATACCCACACTGTCCTCAAATGAAACCACACCTCCAGCTAGACCCCTGCTTGAGCTATTTCCCAGTGAATCATGGGCAATACACCTGCACAGTTGATATTAAAAGTGTATGGTCCTTTGAGCACTGACCACTCCTTAACTCCTCCCTGATCCCACCCTTACTCACCTAGTTAGCATAATTGACACCTTAAAACTATGCCTGTGGCCTCTGTGAGTTTGCAGGTTCCGTAAGAATCTAGCCCGCTGTCCTTGTACAGTGTAACAATAAACTTTACAATTTTGGCTTCAAAGTTTGCTTGAGCCTGGTGAATTCCTTCCAGACTGGATGCCAGGGTGGCATCCCTGGCAGAACCACTTACCCTCCCCCCTTCCTTATCACCCTTCCCTCTTCATAATCAATAGTGATTTAGAGCATTTCTTCATCTGCTTATAGATATCTTTAACTTCTTTCTCTGAAAACTGCCTGTTCATATCCTTTGACCATTTATCAACTGGGGAATGACTTGTATTCTTATAGATTTGACTCAATTCTCTGTATATTTTAGAAATGAGTCTTTATCAGAGATATAGGTTACAAAAATTCTTTCCCAATTTCCCACCTCCCTCTTGATCTTGGTTACATTGGCTTTGTTTGTACAGAAGCTTTTCAATTTAATGTAGCCAAAATGATCCATTTTGCACTTTATAATGCTCTCTAATTCTTGTTTGGTCCTAAAGTCTTCCCCTCTCCACAAATCTGACAGGTAAACTATTCCTTGCTTTCCCAGATTGCTTACAGTATCATCCTTTACACCTAGATCATGCACCCATTTAGACTTGATTTTGGTATATGGTGTTAGATAATTATCTATGCCCAGTTTCTGCCACACTGTATTCCAGTTTTCCCAGCAGTTTTTGTCAAATAGTGCATTCTTATCCCAAAAACTGGGGTCTTTGGGTTTATCAAACAATAGATTACTATATTCATTAACTGCTGGGTCTCCTGCGCCCAATCTATTCCATTGATCCACTACTCTACTCCTCTGCCAATACCAAGCAGTTTTGATGACTGCTAGGATGTAGCCAAAGTGGAAGATTTTTATCTAAATTCTTACATCAATAAAATAGAGAAAGAGCAGATCAATGAACTGTGCATATAACTAAAAAAAGTAGAAAAAAAATATTTAAAGATCCCCAAGTAGAAATTCTGAAAAGCAAAGGAGAGATTAATAAAAGTAAGAAAACCATTAATAAAACTAGGAGCTAGTTTTATGGAAAAAAAAAACCCAAATAAACAATAAAATAAACAATTGGTTAATCTGATTAAAAAAGAAAAAGAAAAGCAAGTTACCAGTATCAAAAATGAAAAGGGTGAATTCCCCACTGTGTGCTACAGAGATCCTTACCCAAATAGTACTCAGAGGCTTCTCAATGTAGGAAGCAGAAAAGAATGGTTTATTATGATCTGGAGAACGGGCCACTCTCCTGACAAATGATCAGGGAGGAGAAGCAATTTACAAAAGGAAATGGCAAAGTTATAAAGCCCTAAGAAGGAATTCTCCCCCACTCCCTCAGGTGCACAATCTAAGCACAGCAATCTACCTCAAGTACTGGAACAAAGAAACAATAGACCACCCAATGTACATTTGAGAGAGCACTTCTGTCCTTATTTGGCATTTATTATACAGAGGTGTCACCAAGGAGAGGGGTGACTCTTTATGGCTCTGAGTTTTGAGTCCTTGTAAGTCATGTGATTTCTGGTGAAGGGAACTTGGGCCAGTTTCCCATGAAAAGCCTAACTAGATTTTGGAGTACAGTCTGAGAAGTTTTCACTTCTTTCACTCACCCAATGAAGAGAAAATTAAAATAATTATTAGGAGCTATTTTGCCCAATTACATGTTACTAAATATGACAATCTAAGTAAAAAGAATGAATATTTACAAAAAATTCATTGCCCAGAAAAACCATTACTGAACAAACCATTACTGAACTCCCTGAGAAAAAATCCCCAGAACCAGATGGATTCTTAAGTGAATTTTCCCAAACATTTAAAAAACAATTAATTCCAACACTATTTAAACTATTTGGAAAAAGAGACAAAGGGAGTCCTACAAAATTCCTTTTATGACACAAATAAGAGTGCTAATATAAGAAGAGCTAAAACAGAGGAAGAAAACTATAGATCAATTTCCCTAATGAATACTGATAACAAAAATTTTAAATAAAATACAAACGATTTCAGTAATATATCACAAAGATCATACAGTATGATTAGGTGAGATTTATACCAGAAATTCAGGGCTGATTCAATATTAGGAAAACTTAGCATAATTGACATATCATTAACAGATGCAACAAAAATCATGATTATCTCAATAAATGCAGAAAAAGCTTTTAACAGAATACAACATTTCATTCCTATTAAAAACACTAGACAGTGTAGGAAAAAAATGAAGCTTTCCTTAAAATTATAAGTAGTATTTATCTAAAACCATTAACAAACATTATCTGTAATGGGGATAAACTAGAAGTGATCCCAGTAATATCAGGGTTGAAGCATGAATGCCCATTATCACCACTATTATTCAATGTTGTACTAAAATGGTAGATAAAGGAATAAGATAAGAAAAAGAAATTGAAGAAATAAGGACAGGCAATGAGAAAATAAAACTACCACTCTTTACAGATAATATGATGCTATAGTTGGGGAACCCTAGAGAATCAACTAAAAACTAGTTAAAATAATGAACAACATTTAGCAAAGTTGCAGGATATAAGATAAACCCACATAGATTATCAGCATTTCTATATATTACCAACAAAGTTCAGCAGTAAGAGATAGAAAATTTTCATTTAAAATAACTCTAGACAAGATAAAATACTTGGGAATCTACCTGCCAAAACAAACCCAGGAATTATGTGAACATAATTACAAAATACTTTTCATACCAATAAGGTCAGGTCTGATCAACTGGAAAAATATTAATTGCTCATGTGTAGGCCAACCTCATATAATAAAAACGACAATTCTACCTAAATTAATTTACTTATTCAGTGCTGTACCAAACTACAAAAAAAATTACAGAAAAAAAAATCGTAACAAAATTCATCTAGAAGAACCAAAGGTCAAGAGTACCAAGGAAACTAATGAAAAAAAAATGGGAAGGAAGGTGGCCTAACCATACCAGATATCAAACTATATTATAAAGCGGCAATTATCAAAAACAATTTGGTAATGGCTAAGAAATCGAGTGGTGGATCTGTGGAGTAGATTAGGTACATAATACACAATACGTAAACTGACCACAGTATCTGATTGTAGCACTAACACAATATTCACAGTGCCAAAAGCAACTATGACTTATGTTGGCATAGTAGCTCAATTGCAAAATATAATAGACTCTCCATAGAGAAGACAGAAACAAAACATCTATTCAGACACCAGAAAACTGAATCCCCAAATCAGAAAGTGGAGTCCATCATAGCACCAAAGAAGTTAATACACTATAACACCACAGAGAGCCACACCATACTTTAGCCTTCCCACAAACACAAGCCTAGCTGTCTCCCAGCGTCCCCTCCTCCCTCCAGCTCTAACTGCTCTGACTCCCAGCTTCCTATGGGTTCTGCTCCACCCTTTAGCAAGCTCCTTCCACCACAAGTTCCATGTAATTACAGTCAGCCTATTAGGGGGCAGGGAAGATCTTCAAATTCTCTTAGGCCTATCAAGGGGCAGGGAAGATCTTCAAATTCCCATTATCATTACACCAAGCTTTTGGGACAAAAACTGCTAGGAAAACTAGAAAGCAGTTTGGCAGAAACTATGTATACACCAAAATGTCACAACATGTACCAGGCTAAGGTTAAAAAGGGCACATGATTTAAAAATAAAAAGTGATACCATAAGTAAATTAGGGGAGTATGTAATAGTTTACCTGTAAGATCTATGGGTAAGTGAAGAATTTATGACCAAACAAGAGATAGAGAGCATTATGGGATGTAAAATGGATAATTTTGATTACATTAAATTAATTTTTTGGGGGGAAAAACAAAACCAGTACAGCCAAGATTAGAAAGGAAAGCAGAAACCTGGAGAAAAAAATTTTACTTCAAGTTTCTCTGGTAAAGGCCTCTTTTCTCAAATATACAGATAATTGACTCAAATTTAAAATACAAGTCATTCCTCAACTGATAAATGGTCAAAGGAGATTAAAAGGCAATTTTCAGACAAATCAAAGTTATCTACAGTGATATAGGGAAAATGCTCTAAATCACTACTGAAGAAAGAAATACAAATTAAAACAACTCTGAAGTACCACCTTACATCTATCAGATTGGCCAATACGATAGAAAAGGAAAATGACAAATGTTGAAGGGGATGTGGGAAAATTGGGACGCTAAGGCACTGCTGATGGAGCTGTAAACTGATCTAACCATTCTGGAGAGCAATTTGGAACTATGCCCAAAGAGTATAAGACTATGCATACCCTTTGACCCAGCAATACCACTGCTAGGTCTATATACCAAAGAGAGCCCCTTCCCCACCTACCCCCCCAAAAAATGAAAAGGAAAATAATATATGTATGTGTATGTATGTATATACGTATGTACACACACAAATATTTATAGCAGCTCTTTCTGTGTTAGTAAAGAATTGGAAATAGAAGGAATGCCTATCAACTGGGGAACGGTTGAACAAGTTGTGTTTTATGACTGTGATGAAATATTATTGTGCTATATGAAACAATGAACAGGTTTTCAGAAAAACCTGTAAAGGCTTACATGAACTGATGCAAAGTGAAATGAGAACATTGTACACAGTATGAGAAATATTTGTACAATGATCAACTATGAATGACTTGGCTATTCTCAGCAGCACAAAGATCCAAGAGAATTCCAAAAGACTTATGATGAAAAATGCTATCCACATCCAGAAAAAGAACTGAAGGAGTCTGAATGCAGATCAGAGCATACTATTTTTTGTTTTCTTCATTTTTTGTGGCTTTTTTGGTCTATGTTTTCTTTCATAACATTACTAACATGGAAGTATGTTTTTCGTGATGGCACATGTCAAACCCACATCAAATTGTTTGTTGTCTCAGTGAGGAGAAAGGAAGGAGAGTGGGAAAGAATTTGGAACTCAAAATTTTAAAAAACGAATGTTAAAAATTTTTTCATGTAATTGGAAAAAAATGGTAAAAAATAAAATAAAATAAAATGTCCAGTCCTTTAACTCAGCAATTTCAATAGATTTCAACACACCCACAATACAAATTTATAATATACTTCAAGGAGGTCAGGCAGAAACAAAGGTCCAATATGAACCAAAATATTCACAGTGGTACATTCCCCCATCAACTGGGGGAATGACTGAACAAAGTAAGATATATACATGCAATGGAATATTAATTAGGTATAAAAAATGACTTACGAAGAATCGAGGCAAACATGGAACGCTTGTATGAATTCATGCAGAGAATGCAGTACCAAAAGGACAATATACACAATGACTGTGAATTCAAAAATCACTAAAAGAAGGCAAATACTGAGTAACTGAAAATCTAGTAATAATCCTGGAAAATATATAATGAAGTATGATTTTTGCTTTGCTACCAATGTTAAGTTTATTGCAGAATAGGTGCTTAGAAAGTTATAGCAAAATGAGGCATTTGTGCTTCTCCCATTACAGTGCTCCTGGTAAATATTTACAAAAAGACCACCAAGAAAATAAAAGCAGTTTTTGTGCCAACATTTGTTGTAGAGGATGTTAAGGAAATTCCATGAAGAATCTGATAAGATCCTTTAAATTAAATCAACATATATTTTAAAATTTGGTACCCTGGGCAAGACACTTCATGTCTTGGTGGCCTAGGCAACCCTCTATAATTGTAAATACCAACCTGAATAGGTAAAGGAAGTTCCTCACTAGGAGGTCTTGATGAAATCAAAGGTTTGATAAAGAAAAAAAACTTCAGAGCTATCTTTTGTTTTTATGCCACATTCATTTCCAAATATATTCTCTCTCTTCCCTACTCAGACAGCAATCCTTTGTAATAGAAATATAACAAGAGGGGCGACTAGGTGGTGCAGTAAATGGAGCACCAGCCCTGGAGTCAGGAGGACCTGAGTTCAAATGTGGCCTTAGGCATTTAATACTTATTAGCTGTGTGACCCTGGGCAAGTCACTTAACCCCAATTGCCCTGCCTTCCCCCTCCAAAAAGCAAAAATAAATAAATAAAATAAAAAATATATATTTATATATACACATATATATTTACACACACACACACACAAACATAATATAAAAGTAGCAACAGTTCAGCAAAAGTATCACCTTCTAGACTCCTCCATCAAGGTGTTTCCCTTGCATGTCCCAACATTTTAACAGATCCCTTAAAGACAGAAGAGAGAATCTTGTTTAATGATTCTCTGATCATTACTATCAGGTAACCCACACAATAGGTAAACGTACATTCACCAAAGGTGTTCTCCATTACTACGGGGGGAATTCAAGGTAGAATATAAGATAAAGAATGATTCCCTATAAATGATGAGGTCCTTCAGATATTCTTTGTAGATGACATTGTGCAGATACTACTAAGCCCTGGAATACTGTAAAGCTACCAAATGAGATCCTCAAGAGTTTGGCCTAACTATTAACAAAGAAAAAGCTAAGTAGATAAACAATACCTATTGTCTAGAATTATAGTATGCTGTAAAATGGACAACTTAAAGAGTTCATCCATATGTATGTAAATGTAAGGTATACTGTAAGATGGAAAACCTACAGCACAGCTGTATGTGTGTATAATATATCTGACAATGCAGGACAATGCTGTGCAAACTGATAACGAATAAGATCCAGAATTGAACAGCAGGAGGAATGCTGGAATTGCCTTTGGGAATTAGCAAAGAAAGTTCTTTTAATGGCCCCTGGCTTCTCCCTAAAACAAAGGTCCATATTTTTCATGCCAATGTTATTCCATGCTACTCCAGTGATCTCATAATAATGCTGGGAGTCATGAATTACTGCAGTTTCTGAATAATTCAAGGTAAATATAATTCAAAGGGTAATGAAGGGGTACATGATGGGCATGAATAGGTTGCAACATATCACAAAAAAGAAATCATATGGGGAAAAGGGATATCAAAGAAGTCTATGATTATAAAAGAAGAGGGACTGGACATTCTGTAAGAAAAAAGAATAACCAGGGGACAGTACTTATCTACACCACTGATATCCTTGATATGTCAAGGGAACTCAAGAAGGAAGGTCCCTGCTGTGTTGGGTAGATTCCCTTTGTTGAACTTATGGGAGGACACAGAGAAAATGGGATGGGAAGGGATGGGTGTCCTGCAATCTGCTCTGCTGGAGGAAATGCCCACATTAATGAGATCACGGATCTACTGGAGTATTGCAGATATTCTTTTAGTGCAGCTAATAACAAGTTTCTTACTCTGCTTTCATGTAGTTAAGTTCTTCATTCTCCCAGTGAACCAGTGCCATTTCATAAGGGTGAACTTCATGTTTTTCCAAAATTTGCATCACATGTTTCATCTAGAGGAAAATAAAAACCAATTGCAAACAAGATATGATTTAAACCACATGGGTATTCTATGACATTAATATTTGCAATTTTTTCCATAATACTTTTTAACTTTCTTTGACTGCTTAAGTTTGTTTTTAAAGTTAAAGTTCATTACAGTAAAGTTAAAGTTCATTCATGTATTGTTATTATTGAAATAATAAATTAATCCTGATCTTGATATTGGCAGGGTATAGTTTAAAAAAATCTCTTGTAAAGTAAGGTTTAGTTTGGCCTATTCTCAATGAACAATGCATAAATGATCTGCTCTTCAGATTATGCACCGTAAATGTTTAATCACAAGCAGGCTTTTGCTTGCAAAGTATTCTCCCATCAATTAATATAATAACTCTATATACATTATTTCATTTGAACCACTAAACAATCATGTGTGGTAGGAACCACTGGTCTTTTAATCTCCATGTCACACAGGAAATTGAGGTTCAAAGAGTTTGTGACTTAAACCACAAATAAGTTAACTAGCTAATTAACTCATTAAGTGTTAAAGGTACATCAGGACCCTAGGTCTCTCCTAACTTTAAATCCAGGTATTTCTACTATACTAAGCTACTTCATAAAACACACAGAATTAAAGATTTAAAGCTAGAAGGGACCATCAAGCCAAATTCCCTCATTTTATAATTAAGGAAATTGAGGCACAGGGGGGTTAAATGACTCGCCCAGGATCATACAGATACTAAATATCTGAAAAGAAATTTGAACTCAAGTCTTCCTAAGTCTGCTACTCTCTCCAACATACCATATTGCCTCTGGTTTCACATAACAGAAAAGAAAACATAATTAGGAAGACAAATCTGCTTAGGAAAATATGTAATAAAGAACACACAGAAATACTGTTTAGATTTATCTGTTACTTTTATTTTGCACCACTGCTCTCATCCAAAATGATAAATAACTTAGGTATAAAAAAACTTTTAAAATTTGTTTCTAGAAGCTTCTAAGTTTTCAGGTTTATTTTCATACTTACAGTTTTGTTCTCCACGTTCCAAAATACAACAGCTCCTTCCCTATATAAAACAAATGAAAGAATCCTTTCATTTTAAAAGTTATATTATTTTGCTTAATACAGAAAAACATGTTCACATAAATCCTGGAATATTTCCAAGTGCTATTAAAATGAATAAACTTTTAAAAAATTGATGTGAAACTTTGGTCTCTATCTGGACTAGTTAAAATAAAAATTGTTTTTCATTAAAGTGTTTCTTGATTTTGTCAGGGGAAGGTGATGGATGTTTTTGGCCAATACAGATTGAAATGACAAAATTTTTAAAAGGTCAAATCAAAATTATTTATTTTTTATACTTATACAAAGGTCATTTTTTCTAAGATCACTGGTTTTATAGTGCTTCCTTATTGCACAAATAACTGCTACCTTACTATTCTTTTGAATACTTAGATCCATTAAGAAGAGTTATAATCAGGATATAAAAAAATCTTGAGAGTCCAGAGATACTTTTTAGCCTCCTTCTTCAGGACTAACCATAGAATCTCTCTAGTTCCTAAGCAACAAGGAAGGAACTCCAGGAGAACATGCTCTTTAAGCATGCACTGCAAAATGATTGAAATAAACAATTCCAGATAGGTGTGGGGTACAAAAGAAGTTGTACCACACTGAAAATACTCCCAAGAGAATTATGATGATGCCTTAAACTATTCAAAGTTGCTTAAGACTCTGCCAGAATGTAAAGCCTATACATAGCCATGAGCGAACTTGCCTAATTTGATGCTTATGAAAGGGATCAACATTAGTCTGGAAGTTGCTGAATGAAGACTCTTGGATGAAATCCAGTTCATCAGGCCTCTAAAGAGCTGGAAAGTAATAAGTCTGGAGACCAGAGGAAATGGGCCATGAAATTACAAGAGAAACGGAGAGTGGGGAAAAGATAATTAGTCAATAATGACAATAACCACTATGGAGAACTTGGCCAGTGATATACTACAATTAGAACATAAAGCTTTTATAGATGTATCCTATTAAATATACCAATATAGGGAAAATTTATATTAAAAAAGACAAACTGGGGAATGATTATTCACATCTTGAAAGGACTCTTACAAAAGGATGCACTACAAGATTCTTTTAAATAATAAGCTCCCTAGCACATGTGAAGTAGGGCTAATTGTCCCATTTACTATACAAAATAAAGGAATTCAATTTCTAGAACACAGACAGACTACCTGGAATAGATTTTGGTTTTTTTATTACCTGAAGAAAAAGATTGTTCCAGGATCATACTCTTTTTCAGGATTTTCTACACCAATCACCAAAATATTTGCTGCATCTATAATTTAAGGTAAATGGAAAAGCTATGTAAAAAAGACAATTTTCCTTCCCCCCAATCAGTTGTTTTAAAACTAACTTTGTTGAGATTCTTAAGGCCATGGCTCCAAAATAAGTACTATATGACATATCTGCCTATCAACATTTCTCAAAAAAGAGATAACATCAGAAATGAGAAAAGGACAAGAGAAGATTTACTATATAACAATAATACTTGGCACTGTTTAAAATTGTCCAGTTAAAACTAATTTTGATTCTACACTTTGCTCCATTTAGTAACTATTGAAACTATGCTAGTTGCTATAATTCAAACATTAATTCACTTCAAAATCAGTACTGAAAAAAAATCTTAAAAGAAGACATTTTTTCCTTAACATATTTTGCTAATACCATTGTTTCAATAATAGTGATGATGATGACAGCTACCATTTACACAGTAATTAATGTGCTAAGTGTTTTACAATTATCATCTTATTTGACCCTCATTACAGCTCTAGGAGGTAGGCACTATTATTATCCCCATATTACAGGTGAAGAAATTAAGGCAAACGGAGGTTAAGTGACTTGCCCAGGCTCATACAGCTAGCAGATGCCTCAAGCCACATTAGAACTCAGGTCTCCTCTGAATCTAGGCCCAGCATTCTATCTACTGTACCACCTAACTTTGATATTTTAAAATAAGACTGTGAGGTCTACAGGGGAAATATATAAGATAAGGAAACAAGAATATAGACAATTTAGGAATGAATATACCCTTAAAAGTTCTCCATGAGAATTACTACCTATTTAATTAAAAAAATAAAGCAGAAAGAGACCTTATAATTTTAAAAATTCTCCCCTCCAACCTTCCACCAAATTGTCCTGGGAGAAACCAAATCCCAAACTTCCCTTCTTTTTGAACTCGTCCCTTTAAATGCCTGTAGAGGTGGGCAACTTAATTAGCATAGACAAGGGTGACAAGCAGAGCCAAGATGATTTCAATAAAGCTCCCCAGAGAGTTGAAATGGTGGTTTATCTAGAGTCCATGTAACAGACCACCTATAAGTTTAGACACTAAGAAAGTGATGTAGCTGACACACAATGTCAGGTCAGTGGCTGCTGTCATAGCTCTCTAGTGAAGGGGTCTGGACACAGCTTCATCACTCTAGATGAGCTATGGCTATCTTAGCAAATACGCAGCAGAGCAGGTATCCTCATCACAGTGCTGTCAAAATACAGTAGAGTCCCTAGTCTCTACCTTGGGGATAAGGAATAGCTAAGAACAATTGCTTTGGAAAGCTTCCTCTAATCACGGTCTTCTAGTCTATATGGTTTTATTCAAATAACACTGTTCACTGAGATGATCCTAAATTGTGACTAAAATGTGATTACCACCATCACCACCTCTTTTTTGGGGGAATCTTTCCTCTTATTTTAGACCTTCAAAGAAGCTATCTGGTTACTACAGCATGAATTTTAGCTTTTAAGTATTTGAATGTATAAGCAAATGGGATTTACTCCAAAAGTTCTTATTGTTCAGGATCCTGAGGACTAGTGATTTTGTAGCAGTAATATAGTTTTAAACTGGACAAAAATAAGAGGAAATGGACCTTCCACCTTCAAAGTACTTAATAATGTAAAAAAAAAATTTCTATTTTTGTCTATGACAATTGACATCTGCAAATATATTATTCTTTTCTCATATGAATATGTTATCTGTGTAAAATAACTTTAATTGGCTATGGACAATGTGAATATGACAGTTCTTCAAATAAATAAGACAGACAACTGTTTTTTTTTTTAAACAAATTCTATTTCTAATATACTTTTATGGCTTTCATATAAAAATATACCTCTAGGCAAGTTGGTTATTTCCATGTATCCGTGAGATCCCAATTCATGGGACAAATTACCAAGATGATATTCATCTGCTGTTGCAAAAGCTGTGCAGTGCATCAGGTCCTGTACCAATCAGAACAACACAACATAGGTTACTAAAAGGTTTAAGTCACTACAATTTATCACTTTATAAGACTGGATTTGCAAAACTAGAGCTCCAGATACACAAAGTTTCTGTAAATAAATAATGGTTATTCAAAGAGAAAGTATACTTTGAAGATATTTTATAATTGTAACATTTATTAACAATATTTCTACTTTAAAGGCATAAAAGTCAGTCCAGGATTTCAGTCTGAAACTGACAACTCCTTGGCTTGGAAAGTAACATCCTTGTTGATAAGGTTCTGTCTTCTACCAGGTCCTAGTATAATACAACCTATTTTTATATATGGTGGTTGAAAAGGTTGGTTAAAAAAAACTTCATTTCTAAACAATTTTCACATTCCAGTGGCTTTGTGGCCCATTCTACTTTCAGACAATTCAAACTACTAGGAAGTTTTTCTTCCATCAGTTCTTCAATCTGCATTCTCTAAGTTCTGCCCCAAGGTAAAAGAAACTAAATTCGTCTTCTACATGATCCTCTCTAGATACTTGAAGAGCTCTCTTATAGTGCCCATTAAGTCATTTCTTCTCCAAGATAAATATCCAAAGTTCTTTAAACCAGTCCTCATATATTAAGAGTTCAGAGCCCTTCACCTCCCTGGTCACCCTTGTTAAATGTCATTCTTATTATGACTTACAAAAAACTCCAGATGTTTCTGACCATGGCAGAATATACCAGGTCTATCATGTCTCTTAATCTGTATAGTACATCTTTCTTGTTGTTGGTTTTTTTTTTTGGGGGTGAGGAGGAAGGCAAGGCAATTGGGGTTAAGTGACTTGCCCAAGGTCACACAGCTACTAAGTGTGTCAAGTGTCTTAGGCCGAATTTGAACTCAGGTCTTCCTGACTCCAGGGCCGGTGCTCTATTCACTGAGCCACCTAGCTGCCCCAGTACACCTTTCTTAATGCAATCTAAGATCACATTGGTGTTTGGCTGCTATGCTGAGTCATACTGTGCTTATAGTCTGCTAAAACCAGCAAATATTTTAAGCACAATCTGGTGTCCAGCCATGTCTTTCCAATCCTATGAGATTATTTGAAACCCAGTAAGGTTAAATAAAAAGCATTATTAAGTATCTTCTTAGACTTGGCCACCATTTTGATTTGAGATCATTTAGGTTCCTGGTTCTGCCATCCTAAATGTTATTTATCCTTCCCAAATTGATGTTACTGGCAAATCTGATAAGTATGATATGTATTCCTAAGACACTGATTAAAAAAAACTAAAACTCAGCACCTCATGGCCGCAAACATATCCCATATGGATTCCAGTAGGGAATGATATCATCTTATTGCTAATATCAACTTATGACTATTCTAGTCATTCAACCAATCTTAAATCTATTTAACTATACTGTCATCAAGGTCAAGCCTTAAATTTAACAGAATCACAGAATTTCAGCATTGAAACTAAGTGACTATCTGGTCCAAACCATAACTGAAAGACTCTGCAACATACAAAAGTGCCTGAAGTCTTCTAGTGTGGGACAATCCACTCCCTCCTACTTTTAGGTGGCTCTAATTCTTTAGGACAATCTTAGGACAGTCCACCAATCCACTCCCTGCACTTTTAGATGGCTCTAATTCTTAAGGAGCATATCCTTATACAAAGTCTAAATGTGCTGCTTTGTAACTTTTATCACTTCCAAGATTTTGTCAAATGATTTGTTAAGATTAAGTCTGTTTCCCTAAAGCATTCTGCCAATCTAGCTGCTTAATGTCAAAATAGGAAACAAAGATAATCCACTTTCCTTTCTTAAAAGCTCACTGGAGGGACAGAGTCAAGATGGCAGAGTAGAAACAAGACTTCCTCGAGGCTCTGGCTTCCTCCTTCTGCAATTCATGTAAAAAAATGACTCTAGACAAACTTTGGAGCTACAGAACCCACAAAATGACACAGAGAAGCTAAACTCCCGCTGAAGACAGCCTGGCAGGCCGGCAGAAAGGGGCCAGTGCAGCGTGTTGGGAGCTGAGCCCAGCCTCATGTGAGCCGAAGTTTTAGCCTCAGGGTGGACGCAGCCAGCGGCTGACTGGAGGGACTTCATATCACTAGCAGCTATGGCAGTTTCCAGAAATATCAACACATAGATGCTAAGGACAAAGTGAGAGGTCAGTACAGTGTGGACTTTGGGATGTGGTAGTTCAGGAATGCAGTCCAGCCTTTACCCCCTGGAGGGAGAAGCTACTGAGGTGCCAGGCCATGCAACCACCTCCATATGGCAGTTTTAGCTCCTGGCCTGCAGACTGTAGGGGGGCTAAGTGACCAGTCTGAAGGGTAATCACTCTTGCCCTAACCTGCTTGGATCTGATTCGATGTCTAGGGTGGAGGTCCTGGGGTGCGTGACCAGCTTGCCAGAGCCTGTGGAGGCTCAGAGAAGGCACCCAACTAACAGCTCCAAAAGCTTCGAAACCCCAGTTATTTGGGACAAAGCTCCTCCCTCTGGTAGCAGAGTCCTACTGTGGCAAAAAGCTCAAAAGTCAAGTAACTGAGTAGCAACATGAGCAAGCAAAGGAAGCAAAGTAAGCACAGCAATCTGATTTTGGTCTCCTTTTTTGGGGACAAAAAGGATCAAAGCATGGAACAGGAGGAAGACAGTGAAGTCAGAACTCCTGTACCAAAAGCTTCCAAGAAAAATACAAGCTGGTTACAGGCCACAGAGGACCTTAAGGAGGATTTTGAAAATCAAATAAGAAAAGTGGAGGAAAAATTGGGAAGAGAAATGAGAATAATGCAAGAAAATTATGAGAGTCAATAACCTGACTGAAGAAAATAACACCTTAAAAAACAGACTAACTCAAATGGCAAAAGAGGCTCAAAAAGGCAATGAGGAGAAGAATGCCTTAAAAAGTTGAATTTGCCAGATGGAAAAAAGAATCTCAAAAGCTCACTGAGGAGATTCATTCCTTCAGAGTTAGACTGGAGCAAATGGAAGCTAGTGACTTTATGAGAAATCAAGATACTATTAAACAGATTCAAACAAATGAAAGAATAGAAGGCAATGTGAAATATCTCGTGGGAAAAACCACTGACCTGGAAAATAGATCCAGGAGAGTTAATTTAAAAATTATTGGACTACCTGAAAGCCATGATCAAAGAAAGAACCTAGAAATCACCCTTCAAGAAATTCTCAAGGAAAACTGCCCTGATATTTTAGATGCAGAGGGCAAAATAGAGGTTGAAAGAATCCACCGATCACCTCCTGAAAAAGATCCCAAAAAGAAAACTCCCAGGAATATTATAGTCAGGTTCCAGAATCCCCAGATCAAGGAGAAAATACTACAAGCAGCCAGGAAGAAACAATTTCAATATTGTGGAAACACAATCAGAATAGCACAGGACCTGGCAGCTTCTACACTGAGGAATTGAATGGCATGGAATATGATATTCCAGAGGGCAAAAGAGCTGGGATTAAAGCCAAGGGTCACCTACCCAGCAAAACTGAGTATCTTGTTTCAGGGGAAAATATGTCATTCAGTGGAATAGAGGACTTTCAAGCATTCTTGAGGAAAAAACCAGAGTTGAATAGAAAATTTGACATTCAGACACAAGAAGCAAGAGATGCTTGAGAAGGTAATCAAGGAAAAGAAATCAAAAGGAACTTATCAAAGTTGAACTATTTACATTCCTACATGGAAAAAACAATAACTGTGTTTGATGAAACCTTTCTCATTATGAAAATAATTGAAGAAGGGTACATGGCATATGTTCACAGGTATACATGGATAGAGGGCACAGGTTGAATTTGATGGGAAGGGATGATTATTATTATTTTTTTTGGAGGGCAATTGGGGTTGGGTGACTTGCCCAGGTTCATGTGGCTGGGTTTTTGTTTGTGTTTTGGGTGTCTGGGGCCGGATCCGAACTTGGGTCCTTCTGGCTCCAGGGCTGGCTCTCTGCTCACTGGGCCACCTAGCTGCCACAAGGAAGGGATGATTCTTAAGGGGTGAAGTCAAGAGGTGAGAGAGGAAAGTGGCAAGAGGAAATGGAGAGAGACAGGGTAGGGCAAACTATCTCATGTAGAAGAGGCAAGGGGAAGTAGTTGCAGGGGAGGGGAAGAACAGGAAGGCAAAAAGGCAAAAGCATATTCTCATTGAAATTGGCTCAAGGAGAGAATCACATACATACTAAATGGAATATCTTACCCTCACTCACTCTCTTGAGTAGGGGAAAGGGGGATGAGAGGGGGGATGATGGAGGGGAGGGCATTCTGGGGAGAGGGGAGGTTAGAAGTACCCACTATCAAAGAGGGACAGGATCAAAGTAGGGAATGGACCAGGTGGGAGATGAGACAGGTGGGAGGGAAATATAAGCAGTCTTTTACAATATATCTACTATGGTAATGTTTTGCATAGATATACATGTACAACACATACTGAATTGCTTATCTTCTCACAGGGAGTGGGTGACAAGGGAGAAGGGGAATGGATCTGAAAATTGACAGTTTAAAATTAAATGTTTCATAAGATGTCCAGGCAGTGGGACTCAGAGATTCACCTTGCCCTAATGGCAAAGTCGAAGGGGGTATGGGAGAAGATATGGGAGAGAGCAGATTGGATGAGGGGATATCTAGTGGGACTGCTATTCTGGGGTGGTAGGTAGGGAAAAATGGGGGAAAATGTAACTCATAATCTGGTGGAAATGAATGATGTAAACCAGAAGTTAATAAAGCATTTGTTTAATTAAAAAAAAAAAGAAAAAATAATAAATTAAAAAAAAAAAAGAAAAACATGACTTTATATCATTTAGTTTGCCTCACCTCTGGCTTTGACCTTATCCTCCAGTCTTATTCTACATTACTCCCCAAGTACTGTAGGTTACAAACAGACTGTAGTATTAACTGTTCGCTTAGGATTCTAGGCCACCTCATGTTTCTGGGACTCATAGAAGCTTTCTCCCATTTCTGGGAAGCAATTTTATCTTGGTCTTTCAGAATCTTTCTCCTCCTTTAGAAGGTTCATCTTAGGTACTAACTTCTTTATGATGCTCTATCAAGTCCCATCATCACTGTTTTTTCCTGCCTCAAATTGCTGCTGAAATTATATCAGCTATTATTATATAGGGCTTTAAGGTTTGCAAAAATACTTTACAACCATTATATCCATACAAAAGACCTTGGGAAGTAGGTGCAATTATTATTATCCTCATCTTACAGACACGGAAACTGCGGCAGGGAAAGGTTAAGTAACTTGTCCCTGGCCACACAGCTAAGTGTTTGAAGCCAAATTTGAACCTGATCTTCCTGATTCCAAGAATAACAACTAGCTTATAGAAAAATATCTTTAGATCTCACCTTTACCCCTTTCATTTCTTATGCTATATTATACTTATCTAAACTTCTGTGCGCTCCCAATTGGGGATAAACTTCTTAATAGCAAGGCTTATTTCAATTTTAATATTCTCAGCACATGTATAATGCCTTGCATGCAACAGGCACTTAATATTTGTTGAACTGAGTTAAGGCAAGTCAAAAATCTATCAATAGCTTGATTTTTAAATTGTTGTTTTCTTTTTGACCAATAATTTCTCTTTAATCCTGTTCCAACCCAGCCACCCTGACCCCCTAAAAAAAAAAAGAAAAATATTTGAGAAAAAGCAACCTGCCACATTCTGATCTTATAATGCCCATTCTTCATAAACTGTTCCTCTACTAGGAAGGAAGAAAGAGTGTTTCCTCATCAAGTTTTCTGGACCAAGATTTGTCATTACAATTAATCAGGCTGTATTAACTCCACTTTTGGCAAAGATGGAAGCCAAGGGGAAATTTCTTCTTCTTCTTCTTCTTTTTTGGGAGGGGGGAAGGCAGGGCAATTGGGGTTAAGTTACTTGCCCAAGGTCACACAGCTATTAAGTGTCAAGTGTCTGAGGCTGGATTTGAACTCAGGTCTTCCTGACTCCAGGGCTGGTGCTCTATTCATGGCACCGCCCTCAAGAAATGTCAATTGTTGAAATCCTACATAAGTTATTCAGCCAATGAATATTTTAGATGACTACTCTGAGCTAGGCCCTGTGCTAAGTACTACACATATATTATCTCATTTGATCCTCTCAACAACCTTGGGAGTTAGGTCCTATTATTATCATCCCCATTTTAAGGTTAAAGAAACTGAGGCAGACAGCAGTTAAGAGGCTGTAGTGCCAATGCAATATTTACAGCACCCACGATCATGATAAAGACTGTGACTTTGAACGTACTGCATGATGCTCGATAGCAAAATGTAAGAGATTCTCCAGGTAGAATACAGAACTGAAACATTTTATTTAGACACCAGAAAAACAAATTCCAAAACCAATAAGCTGTTTCCATCATAGTACCAAAGATATTCAGAAGCCATAATAATGCTGAGAGCCACAGCATCCTTCAGCCTTCCCACAAACCAATACAAGATCAATATTTACTCACAAACCTGTCTCCTTAATGAGCATCTTCTCTTCCCCAGAGTCTGGCTAGCTCTCACTACCAGCTTCCTGTGGGCTCTGCTTCCCTTCCTCAAACTCCTCCTACCACAGGCTCCATGTGACTACATTCAGCCTATCAGGGGGCAGAGTTTACTTTCAAAGCAGGGGAGGTCTTCAATCTCCCCCCTAGGTCTATTAAGGGGCAGGGAAGCTCTTCAAATTCCCATTCCCATTAAAGAGGCTTGCTCTGGGATTACACAGCTGGTAAGTATCTGAGAATGGACTTGAACTCAGGTCTTCCTGACTTAGTTCCAGACTTCAATCCACTGAGCCTTACAGCTGCCATATCCCCGCCATAAGGCCTAATCTGTCAAGTGTACACGAGGCTTAAATGTGCATCTCTGCATTAGGATCACTATTTCACCTACCGACTGTATTTTATGGATGGTGATCAGGAGACATTTTTTAAAATTACCATCTTAGATATTGTTTCCTATGGATTATTAATTCTCTCCACTGCTATTCTTCTTCCTATGATGGACTTTCTACTGTAAGGTTTCTTCCTATAGTCAGATAGCTTTGTCCTTTCCCCTTTAATTTAAAGTAGTCTTGTTTAGCTTTGCAAGCCTTCCAGAAAATATATTTTAGGCCCTTTTTAGATATACCCTATACCTGAACAAGAACATGGCATGACTTTATATTAAGGTATGGTTCAGAAGTACAGATATCTTCTTTTTATCTAATTGTTCACTTCCTAAACCCAACTCTTTTCTGAAGCCCTTACATTTAAATGCTAGCAGTAATAAGAACACTATGTGTATACCTGAAATCATCGATTTCCTCCCTAGGACTTTTAGATTCCCTCTGACAGTACCACCAAGAATAGTGGCGTTAAGTTTGATAAGTCTCAAGAGGATTTTTTTTGGTCATATCCCAAACACATGCACCAGAAAATAACAGATGTCTCTGTGATCTATGTCTAACTGACAAATAACTACACTGGTATACCTGAGGCAGGAATCACACACAAGGATCTCATTTTGTTCACTGATTCAAATTTTTACTTATTACAGTACAAGGCTCTGTTTTATATTTAGAGAATACAGTTTCTTCCTAAGATTCATCCCATACCTATCATTTAGCACCAAATGATCTTCTTCCTTTTTTTCACCCTATGGACTCCTAATAGAGGTTAGGATTTTGCTCTGCCTCTTCAGGCACTGTTGCTTCCTTGTTACTATTTGCACATTATGAATGCAAAAACTGCCAACTTCTAAAGGGTTAAATATACAAGGTCACAGGTATAATACAAGATTGTACAAAGAACAGACAAGTAAAAAAGTTGGTGGGAGTCAAGTACAAAGGGCTTTACTGGGACTATGAGATAATGTTTGTAAAGCACTCAGCATTCTGACTAGCATACTTAATAAATGCCTTATGCCTTCTGTGCCTTCCCCTTTCACTGGGAGTTTCCTGTATTTAATATCTTTCCCCTTATGACCCTGCAGGAATGAGAGGGCCTGGGTAACACTAGGACATGTAGGCTCTAATTTTTGTGCTAAGCAGATTTGAGGAAGGTGTCCTATCTCTGCTATAGCTAACATTTGATCTATTCTGTACCTGTAATGGACCAGTGGCCCGAAGGGTCATTTTAGAGCAAGACATAACTAACATAACTAATATTAACATAACTAGTCTGTCATCAACAGAAGATAAGGAGATTCCCAAATTTTAAGTCCTACCTTCACAGGACAATTAAGTTTGAGAAATACTTGCTAAGTCATTACTATTCTACTACAAACAACAAAGTATTGTTAAAACAAAGATCAGTATTAAAGTCCCAATCCTAAAGAAGCTTATATTTACCTGGGGCAATACAAAATAAATGCAAATAAGTATTATACAGGAAAGGAAATGAGGGTGGCAAAGAAGAGATCAGGTTCAGTAGTCAGTATTACTAGAATTAAATGAGATACTTATAATACATCTAACAGTTAAGTAATGGAGATTTCAGAGTAAGCAAAGGATAGTCAACCAGAATATTTAGTAAGGGAAACTGCGTTGATTCAGCTGAGTGCCTGAGATGACCATGTATGTACTGATAGTCATTCCAACCAGTGGCAAGCAATGAATTTTACTCCTTAAATCTGACCCGCTGTCTATCCTGGTAAGAATGCCATAGTTGGGAGGCTGGTGCAGTGAGTAGAGCGCCATCCCTGGAGTCAGAAGGACCTGAGTTCGGATCCGGCCTCAGACACAACACACACAAACAAAAAAAGCTAGCTGTGTAACCTTGGGCAAGTTACTTAACCCCAATTGCCCTCCAAAAAAAATGCCATAGTTTCTGCTTAAAGAATGGAAAACCATTCTTGTTTTTTCCTTTAAAATCACATGAATACACAATTAATAGTCAACAATGTTAGAGAGCTAGATAGGAGTACCTCCACTTGGAGTCCCCTAGAGAATGTGCATTTACCCTCTTTGCAACATAACCTCTACTTACTACCTTTTTGGACTATACTTAATATTTCATTAGCATAGAGGAAATTAGTCTGTGAGGTCCTTGAGAGTAGTTACTGGTTTCTGCCTTTCTTTTTATCTCCAGTGTTTGACACAGTACCTATCACACAGCAGGTACTTAGTAAATGCTTGCAGATTTGACTTGAGTACTCTCAATGAGAAACAAGGTGATGCTGATTTGATATGCAATCTGAAGAAAGAGAGTTGGAGGAATGGGGATGATGGTGAAGCAAGCACAACAGCAACAGGGTGGATGTCCAGTACCTAGGTCCTGCCTGACAGTTAAGGGAGTTATATAGAGTGAAGAATGCTTAAGGAACTCACTGGAAACCAGGCCAACTCTGCCTCAGGACTTACTCTAATAGTGAGGGTATTATCTCACCAGAGAAGTTCTCTCAGATAATTCTTAAATTCAGCTTAAAACTTTCTTATCTCATGAAAAGATACTTCCCTCTTTGCTTTTTTTTTTGGGGGGGGGAATAGGGATACAGTGGTAGATATAGGTATGGAGCATTGGAGATAATAGCAGATTTCTTCAATACTGGTTAGTGTTTCTAAATTGTTTTTTCCCTCCTTTTTTATTATAAAGGCTATCTCTCTAGGAAAAGAGGGAGGGATAGCCTGGGCAATGTAGGTGTTGCAAAATATCAAAAAAATTTTAAAATTTCTACTCAATAAATTTTTTTAAATCTATAGTTTCAGTTAACTCTTTATCTTTTAACTTTCCTTTGTGTAGCATTAAATTTATGAACCCCTTACAGTTTCATGTAACCTTTTACTGTAAATTTGTATGGTGATTGTTTGATTTTTGTTAAAAATTAAGTGCAGGGATTAGACATAAATAAGAATGACTATTACAGATCTCTATCTTGCTTCAAAATATATGTGCCAAACCCATCAAAGAATGGTACTGGATAAGGCAAACAAGGTCGATCAGTAATATTTTCTCTAAAAGTCATATTCCACATGATTTTCTAGCTAAATAAAACATGTTCCAGTAGGTGGCACTAGACAGCTAAAGAAAGTGTTAAGGACCCTTTTTAATTCCACAGCATTTTCTAGTACAATAGAAGCATTACCTAAATGAAAATACAAAACTCTAAGAAGCAGTGTTCTATTGTTGAAGAAAATAGAGCGGAATGTACTTTATTCCCCCATTATAAAAACATCACCAGAATTTTTTCCTTTATTTTCTGCAATATATTAACTGAAAGTTTTCAAGCACTATTTCTTGATGCTATTTATTTCATTTGCAATCTTACTACTTACTCAACTCTAAGTTTTCCTAGCATTTTATGGTATTCTGAAAGTAGAGAAAGATATCAGGTTAAAAAGGATAAGACACATCTAGCATAGCATTCATTGCCTCCTTTTCTCCACCCCCTGGTTTCCATGAAGTCCTAGTTAAAATCCCACCTTCAACAGGAAGTCTTTCCCAATTCCCCTGAATTCTAATGCCTTCCTTCAGTTGATTATTTCCAAAGATCCTGTATACATAGTTGGTTTGTAACTAGTTATTAGCATGTTGCTTCCTCCACTAGATTGTGAACTCCTTACTATCATAAGAGCAAGGGCTCTCTTTAACCTTTTTTTTTTTTTTTAAATCCCAGTCCAGTGGATGGTAAATAGCAGGCATAATGTTTATTGATTAATCACTTTCACAATAATCTTAACACAAAAGCCACCAGAGCACAGTAAAATCTGATAGGAAGATTGCTTGGCTCATTATCCCTTTTTTGACACTTCCCATGGCACTAACTTTTTCCTGTGGTATTTCACCTAACATTGTGGGTCTTTTTCTTTACTTTCTTTCCAGGTACAAGAAAACCTGTGTTTCCTCACACAAAATGCAGAATGGTCATAAAGGACTTGGAGTATTCTATAAACAATTGATAAGGGTCTCCCCCCACACCCTTTTCTGTGAGTAGTCTTTCCCTCAGGGATTTATATAGTATCCCAGACTCCTTACACCAACAATTCTGTATCACTGTGCTCCAAAGAACCAAATGAATAATGGCAAGCAGGGTAAGCCTGAAGTTCAATTCACAGGTCCAGGAGTGTTTATCATGAATGAGAAGTATGGGTGTTTGTCTCATAAGGAGCCTGTGAACTATGAGAAAGTCTACCTCTTTTTCACTTTCTCTTTTCAATTACCCCCCACCTATGAAGAGATCTTAGACATCAGCTAAACCTAAGCTTTAAGTAAATCTGGCCTGGCAATGCCAGAGTTGTGATCTAAGAAGGCAAAGAGTATGAACAAAGCAATCTGATCTTACATTTCTCCAAACTGCCTATACTTTAAATTTCATCCTTCCCTTTCTCCCTACCCTGCCCCAAACCTCCCTTTAAGACTAGCTCCAATTTATCTTGTTTATATATAATTGTTTGCATGTTGTCTCCCCTATTAAATTATGGGCTTAGGAGAGTGTTTTTGCCTTTCTTTCCTTAGCACTTAGCACAATGCCTGGCACACCTCAGGTACTTAATAAATGCTTTCTGACTTGATTTCTCCTAAATTTTCTGTCAATAGTACTGGCACCTACCCCATCACCCAGGTTCAAAACCTCAGAATTTTCTTGGACTTTCCCCTCTTCCTCACCCACCACTCACTTCCAATTATTCCATCAAATTTTATAAATTCTACCTCCACAATACCTCTTGCAACTGTCCCTTCCTTTCCAATGACACAGTCACTATTAGCAGTTCAGGATCCTTATCTCCTCTGAACTATTGTAATAATTTCTTAACTGCTTTTCTTGAATCTGATCTTTCCCCTTTTCAGTATTCTCGATGTCTAGAAGCCTCCTCACTGATTCCTGCCAGTCTGCCCTTCCTACTCCCTCTTTCACTTAGTGATCTTATCAGCTCCCACATATTTAATTAACCATCCCTATGCTGATGATTCTCAAACCTACCTATTTTGCCCTAAACTCTCTTTGGACTTTCAAGCTCACATCTGCAGGTGCCTTTCAGACAACTTGAAATAGATGGCCAGTAGACATCTTAAAACTCAACATGTCTAAAACCAATGCATTGTATTTCCCCCTAAACCCTCTCCCCTTCAATGTGAAGGGTAACAGCATCGTCCAAGTCCATCACATTCACAAGCTAGTTGTCAATCTCAATTCTGCATTATTTCTCACTCTCCAATATGCATCTTTCGCCAATGAAAATCCATCTCACCTTTGCAGTATTTCTCAAATACAGCCTATTCTCTCCTCTAACACTGCCACTGCTCTGGTCCAGGCCCTCCTCACCTCATACCTGGACTAATATATTAACTTGTTGGTGGGGTCTGCCTGCCACAAATCTTTTTCCACTCTAATTCATCTTCCATTCGGCCACCAAGGTAATTTTCCTAAAAGCATGGGTTTGACCATGTCATCCCCTAACCCCCTGAATAAATTCAAATGGTTCCCTATAATCTCCAGAATCAAATTCACAAGGTCATTTGGCAGTCCAAATTCATCTGAACCCTCTTACCTTTTCAGTCTTCTTACAACCTTACTCCCCAACCATGTACTCTTCAATCCAGTGACACTGGCTTCCTTGCTGTTTAACAAACCAAACACACACTCTCTCTCAGCTCTAGGTATTTTTTTCTGGCTATCTTCCCTGCCTGGAACATTCTCTTTCATCCTTTCCCTGGCTTCCTTTAAATATCAACTAAAATTCTATATTTTATAGGAAGTTTTCCTCAACTCCTTTAAACTCTAATGCTTTCCTTCTTTTAATTATTCCTATTTACCTGTATATAGCTTGTGGCAGCTAGGTGTCAGAGTGGATAGACTGCCAGACCTGGAGTCAAGAACTGAGTTCAAATCTGATCTAACACTCACTAGCTGTGTGACCCTAGCTGTGCAACTCATTTAACCCTATTTGCCTCAGTTACCTCACCTGAAAAATAAGCTGGAGAAGGAAATCGAAAACTACTCCAGTATCTTTGCCAAGAAGACCCCAAACAAAGTCACAAAGAGTTGGATATAATTGAAAAATGACTGAACAACAATACCTATTACTTTTCCAACTTGGATTCTCAGATTTCTTCCCTACTTCAAACAGATAAGGAAGCAATTATCTATATGCACAGATGGTGCCAAAATACAAAATATGTATTTTGACAGTGAACTCTAAAATCATATGAATTGTTTCCATAAACCTGATGGCAGACTGGATTTTGTCATACAAATACCATTATTCTCTTTTAATGACAGTCTAATGCCATTTTCCAAAACTGTGTTCCACAAAATCCTGATTTCTACCTAAACAAATTGTGTTTTTGTAAGAACATTTTGATGTTATTAAATCTTTATTATTATTATATGATATAATAAATATAATCAAATATTTATTAAATATGAAACATTGCGTCAATGGCTAAATAGTCTTCATTTCCTCTCCATTGTTTCAGAATTTCTTTGAATTTTGCCCTTTATATCTCTGGAGGCATGGATCACAGACTTAAAAAACTATAGTTTTAGGGTTAGAAAGAGCCTCAGAGGTCATCAATTAAGAGTTATATCAGTATGTTTCAAGCCCTGAATTGTTCCATGGCCAATAGCTAAGAAATTATTTATCCATGTATACTTATAATGTGTACTTACCTCTATTATTTACAACAGTTAAAACATTAGGAATTGATTTCTTTTAAGATATCAAAGGTTGGAGCAGCTAGGTGGCGCAGTGAGTAAGAGTACGGGCCCTGGAGTTGGGACGACCCAGGATCGGATCCAGCTTCAGAAAATGAGCACCCATACATAAATAATGACTGGCTGTGTAACCATTAAGTTACTTAACCCCAATTGCTTTAAAAAAAAAAGCATATCAAAGGTCTTTACAGTGAAAATCAGTTAAGTCAATTTAACTTGCTGATTCTTGAATACAAGAATATGGATGCAGTGTTACATTCACAGCTATATAGAAGGCATAATTATTATTAAACTGAGAATTCAGCAACAATATGAACTTACCTCATTCACAGATGAAAGTGGAAGATTAGCCCTGGATGGCTGTTTGGTCCTAGATCCTTTTAGTGGTCTCTTGATTTGTTGAACTTCTAGTTTTCCAGTTGGTATAGATGAATAATGTCTCTTTAATATTTTCATAGGCCACTTAGTATACAATAGACTTAGTTTGTGATTCATTTTCCTGGAAGTACCAAAAGATTTCAGGGATAGGAAATTCATTTTTTCAGCTCTGCAGAACACAGTCTTCAAGGGAGATACTATGTTTGCTGCTGACACTTTCCAGTTGATGTGTCCAGGAAACGAACATTTCAAACCACCAGCTGTTGTTTCAGAACAGTATAAACCCACGTTTCCATTTATCATCAGTGTCCTGCATATTGTCTTTTCAAATTCCTTTAGTGGTTTTAGTGTTGGATGAAGAACTCTAGGGAGACCTTGGCACTGGCATATTTTTGCTAAAATGCAGGGAGATCTGGCCAGGTCTTGGAGGAGTTTAACTTGCATCACTGTACTCAAAACTAAAGAAAACAAAATTATCAGAGTTTATCACTTAACAGTCAACAAGCATTTATTGGTAAAAAAAAAAAAAGGCAAAAACATCCTCCCTGCACTCAAGAAGCTCATATTCTATTGGGGAGACACTTATCTAGGGACATACAAGATATATACAGTGTAACATGCTACAAAGAAAATGTTCTTTTTTGAGATGAATAAAATTATGAAGGCATAACAGAGCACTTAAGTAGAGTCCAAAAGATATGCCTGAAAGCTCAAATGTGTTACTTTAAGTGTTCAAGCAAGCAACAAACATTTATTCAATATTACTATGTACTAGGAACTGAGGATACAAGGATAAAAATGAAATAGTTTCCTCCCTAAATAAGGTAACATTCTATCTTCACTTAAAGTTGTAGGCCAAGCCTCAATTAGGTTCCAGATTCAAAATATAATAGAGACTTTTGGAATATGAAACATGATTAAAACCAGCTTTTGAAAAGTACAAATTAAAATTATCAATTAAAAGGAACATGAGAAGACTATATTACTTGCCCTCTCCTGAACAATCAACACTGCAAACAATTCTTGGAAAGCTTTCCCTTAAACAAGCTTTCCCTTTCCCATCACAGAGGGCAAGGAAGAAAAATGGATTCAATGCACCTTTGAAAGAACAGCCCAGGAAGAGAGGATTCCTTTCCCACAACACCCAACAGGTACTACCTCTTACCCCATCCTACCCCCTGGTGGTGGGATCCCTAAAATTTCCTAGGTGAACTTCCATCACTACAAAATTCTTAAAACCACCCCAGCATAAGCAGCACTGGAACAGCACAAACCAAAGTATAAAAAATCTTCTCACAACAGTGGGGGGAGTGATGTCTTCTACAGATAAAACACTTGTGATGACCAGAACCATCCAAGTCCACAGATCAGGTGATAGCCCCTATTTATCAGGCTGTCTCTGACAGTTAAGAGTTCATATGGTCTTGCATGTAACTCCTTCTGGGATCTAAGGTGACACCAGGATTCACTTTGTACTGCTGTACTTGTACTTCAATGTTCCCTGATCCATTACTCAAAACAGAAGATCTAATAGGAAAGAGATAGAAAGAGTCAAGTAGGACCATATCCAACAGTGTTCTTGTTCAGGTAAATTCTCCTGAAAACTAGATCCAAGAAACTGCTGCAAAGGAGAGCCCTTCCAGTCCTGGGAGTAGTACTCATTTATTAAAGACAAAGCTTCTGCAAGATAGCAAAGTCAAACTTCTATAATCTGGGGTGTTGTGATGAAAAGCTGTTGTTTTAGAAGTAATTTGGGTGTTTCATGCATGATACCAGCTGCCTGGAGATGGTATGGAAGATGAGAAATACAGCAAATGTGAAGGCAATGTGCTCAATCCTGGACCTTGTTCATAATAAAATGAGTGTCCTGGGCACAGGCAATGGCAGAAGGGAGCCCAAAGGGAGAGAGGGAATAAGCATTTATATGGTGCCTACCATATGTCAAGCAGTGTTCTAAGTGCTTCACAAATATTATCTCATTTGATACTCACAACTCTGCAAGGTAGTTGCTGTTAATATGCCCATTTTACAGCTGAGCAAACTGAGGTGAACAGAGGTAACATGCCTTTCCTTCAGTCACATAGCCAGCAAGTAAGTGTCTGAAGCTGAATCTAAACTCAGGTCTCCCTGTATCTAGGTCCACAGCTCTATTCAATGCAACACTTAGTTGTCATATTAAAGAAGGATGTATTCTTTTTTTTTCCTTTTCTTTTTAGAGGGGGGAAGGAAGGGCAATTGAGGTTAAGTGACTTGCCCAAGGTCACAGGGCTAGTAACTGTTAAGTGTTTGAAGCCGGATTTGAACTCAAGTCCTCCTGACTCTAGAGCAGGTGCTCTATTCACTGCGCCACCTAGCCACCCCGGAGAAGGATGTATTCTTTTTTTTTTTTTTTAAAGCAATTGGGGTTAAGTAACTTGCTCAAGGTTACACAGCCAATCATTATTTATGTGTGGGTGCTCATTTTCTGAGGCCGGTTTTGATCCTGGGTCATCCCAACTCTGAGGTCGGCGCTCTTACTCACTGAGCCACCTAGCCACCCCGGAGAAGGATGTATTCTTAAAGGGCCAACATTGGCTGCCTCAGTAAAAGACTTAACTGGCACTACAAGCTGTTATCCTGAATATGGATTAACTGCAGTCTCATCCTGCTGTGTAGGAGAAGAACCAGCAAAATCAATTTGTCAATTATACTAGACTGACACTTTAGAGTTATACAGTCTGGAACAAGGAGCATATTTCTGATGCCTTCAACAACTCCTCTCTCTGGTGATCAGTTGGAAGTTAGTTGGATTTTAAAATGTTATGGTGAACTTTGTTAGCAATGCACTAAAGAAGCTATTGTGAAAGATGTTTGATGTTATGCAAGATCATGCATTATGTGCACATGTGGCTGTATCTTCAACCACACACACAATTCCCTGGCTTGTTGTTAACCTTTCCATAATATAAAAACTTAAACGTTACTTGAAAAAAAAAAAGCCAACATTATGGTTTGTTTGACAGGCATCAAGATTACTTATTTGCCTCTAGGACTTAACATTTCCACATACCTGAATAAATATAGCCATAACAAGAAAGCCACGGCCATTCTCTCCTAGGGAAGCCCACCACATTATCTGAGCAGTTACTAACCTGCTCAGATAACTCTACTAAAGCAACTGTCCGGTTTTCTGTAACTCCTCTTTTGACCTGTCATGACTCACTCTTACTGCCCTTTTTCAGAATGTGCAGTGATTCTGTCACTCATGCAGACACACACAAAAATTTGAGAGCAAGAAAAGCCCTTAGAGATCATCTAAAAATTATGTGTTACCAAGAGTTACAAAGCATTCCTGGTCTTATCACAAGCCAGAATGTTTCCAGCAAACAGGAAATTTTAAATACACAAACAGAAAATGGTAAAATAAGAACTTTTATCTGTCCTTCATCTCTGCTCCTGTCTTTATACCTTTTACCTTTAGAGATCTCATTAACATCAAAGAGGTCAAATGTAGATGATTCTCAAGTGTAGCAATTACTCACACACACAGACATGATATTCCAAAACTCTTAGTGCAGTTTTAAGCAACTAAAGCTCAAAATTACATGAAGACTTTTTTTGGGATAGCTTATATGCACACTTACATAAATGTAAACATACATACACACAAATCAAGCCCCAAATGGTTTTACTCACTCATATGACCTTTTCTCTCTGGGACTAAGGAAAGTCTTTAAATAACTTCAATTTCTGTGATCCTAACTCTCAGTTTTGAATTCCAATCATGAATCTGACATCTCCACCTACAGTAGAAAGTGTGCTAAAGTTTAGAGACCTGAGTGTGAATCTTGGCTCTCCGTTTAATTCCCAAGTGACCTCTGGCAAATCACTTAAAGTCTCTAGGACTGAAGTTCTCAAACAACAACTAGGGGAATGGAGTAAATGGTCTCTGAGGTCCCTTTCACAGCTCTAAATCTATGACCATATGTCTAAAACTAAACTCATTATATCTTTCTTCCTTAAACCCGTATCTTCCAAATTTGGTTATTTCTGTGACAGCAACACAATCCTTCCAATCATTCAAGTTTGAAATCTGAATTTATCCTTGACTCTTTTTCTTTCACCCCTTCTCCTCCCCACATCGAATTAGTTGGCAAGCCTTGTTGATTTCATCTCTACAAAACCTCCCTATGCTCATGTACCACATCACTGAGGTCCTCCCTCATCACTTATTAAATAGTTTATTGCTACATAAAAACTTAAACGTTACTTGGAAAAGAAAAAAAGCAGAAGTTGAAGTTATCTGAAGGCCTTCCTTAGTCCCAGAGAAAAAAGGTCATGTGGGTGAGTAAAACCATTTGGGGCTGGATGTGTGTGTATGCTTACATTTATGTAAGTGTGCATATAAGCTATCCCAAAAAAAGTCTGTTCCCTTTCCAATCTATTCTCTACACAGCTGCCAAATTAATGTCCTTAAAACATAGGTCTTACCCTATCAATAGGCACAAAACCTCAGTAGCTTTTTATCCCTTTAGAACTAGGAAAAATCCAAACTTTTCAAGGTGATATTTAAACGCCTTCCATGGTCTAGCTCTCACTTATCTTTCCAGGAATATTTCGTATTTTTCAATTTCATTTAGTATATGTTTTAGCCTTGTAACAGAGCTGTTCCCTAGACTCAACTTTCCATCTATCCTTTCTGTGCATTTGCCCAAGCTGTCCTATGCTGGGAGTGACCCCCTACCTCACCTCTCCCTCTTAGAATCTTGGCTTCTTTCAATTTCAGCTCTTGTGCCACCTTCAACAGTACTTCTTTTCTGATTCCAGACTCCCCTCATTCCCTCCTACCCACTCCCCAAACCATCTGGGATTTACTTATCTGTGCATAAATTATAATCTATCCATCAGCAGAAATGGAAGTTCCTTGAGGGTAGGGATGTTTTTTTTTTCTTCCTACAGGACCTTTCACACAAACTTAATGTTTGTAGAGCTGAAAAAGTAAGTGCACTTGCTAAAGGTGAGACTCTAGAACAATGTTTCTTAAAATAAATTTAATTAATGTTCTTTTTTTGGACGTCTGGTTTGTTTTCATGATTATGGGTCTCAAAAGTGACTAGAGCACTTGGCAGTTCCTTTCAAACAGGCTATTATAAGCTTTCTTCTTCTTTTTTTTTTTAAGCAATTGGGGTTAAGTAACTTGCTCAAGGTTACACAGCCAATGATTATTTATGTGTGGGTGCTCATTTTCTGAGGCCGGATTCAATCTCGGGTCATCCCAACTCCGAGGCCGGTGCTCTTACTCACAGCGCCACCTAGCCGCCCCGAGCTTTATTCTTTAAGGTGATACCATTTGGACTTAGACTTTCTTGTATTACTAGTATTAGCTAGTACTAGTATAACTATAGTAGTACTTGTGTAACTATTTCTTCCCAGTGAGAAGAGTGATGGATTTGGCATCATAAAAAGGTACAAGACTAGGAGTGAGGCCCTTTTGGGTTCAAATTCTTCTTTTGGTACATACTTAAGCTGTATCATTTTGGGCTAGTCCCTTGACTTCTTTGGGTCTCAAATTTATCTGAAAATGAGGAGGTCAGACTATGTAATCTCTAAGTAATCTCTATGTAATCTCTAAATCCAAAGATTTCAAGGGGTTTGATAATCTTGGTAGGAAAACATACATCTTTATTTTTGCTAATTTTTAAATGGAGCTGAGCATTTCCTTGAGTTATGAATAAAAAAAAAACTCTGAGAAGGGGTCTGAAGGCTTCACTAGGCTGCCAAAGGGGTCCCTTCCATAACAGTTAGCATTTATATAATGCTGTTTTGCAAAATACTTTACAAATATTATCTCATTTTATCCTTGCAACCTTGAGAGTTGGGGCTGCCATTATCCCCATTTTAGAGATAAGGAACTGGGACAGACAGCAGTTAACTGATTTGCTCAGTCATAAAACTAGTGAGAGACTGGCTTTGAACTCTAGGTCTAAGGTTCTACCCAAATGATACCAGGCTGAATTTAACATAAAAGTGATTCCCCCTACTCTGAAGTGGGAGGTAGAGGATAGAATATGGTGTATGGAGTCAGGAACTCATCTTTCTGACTTAAAATCTTTTTTTCATACACTTAGTAACTGTGTGGCCCTGGGCAAGTCACTTCATCTGTCTGCCTCAGTTTCCTCACCTGTAAAATGAGTTGAAGAAGGAAATGGCAAACTACTGCAGTATCTCTGCCAAGAAAACCCCAAATGGGCTTACTGAGAGTCGGACACCAATGAAGACTCAACAGCAATCCCTAAGGTTACGATCCGCCGAAGCAAGTTTGAATCTCAGCTCTTCCATTGACCGCATGACCCTGGACAAGTCACTTAACTTCTCAGGACCTCAGTTCCAGCTGAAATTTGCCTGGCCACGAGGATCTTCAAGTTCTCCCCAAGACCCTCCCTCTTACCTCCTCAAGCAGGTGTGCTGGCCCTGGAAAGGGTTCTTTTTTATCTTTCTATTCCCTGGCTCCAGGTGCAGGAGAAGTAGGAAACCATTAGGAGAATCAGATAGGTCAGCAGGGGAGGGAGAAGCTACGTGACCCAGGAGGGGGGAAGGAGGGGCGACCACCCCGACCCGGGGGTCCGGGAGAAAAGACTCCTCCCAGCCCAGGAGAGGGGAGGGGCAGGCCCACGCTAGGCCGTTACTGACCTCCGCTAAAGGGAGAGAAGAAGGCAATGCCGGCGGCTACACACTTCCGTCCGCGACAACGCCAATGTAAAGCCGAAACCTCCAATCTCTAAAGCAGAGATTCGACCCATCCCACCTCCACAGCTGGCTAGGTCCGCCGACCTTCACACCCGCGCACGCGCGCAGCATGCGTGCTGCTCACGTGACACCTTCCCCCTCGCTTCTCCTTCCCCCGCCTCTTCCGGAGCCTGCGCCTAGCCGACGTCCGACTGTCCTACAAGGAGAGGTTGAATAAAGTTTGTTTATTCAAAACAAAGCGTGCAGTATATTTGTGGGCGGGGAGGAGGCGGGGTTTGACGTCGAGGCCGGGTGACTTATAACTCTTCACGGACTTGGTCTCCCCCTCTTTTCTTCGGATACTCACCTTGCTTCTTATAGTAGAGCGAGAAGTTGAAGGAGGCCGAGTCGCGATGGATGCGCTTCCACCTCAAATGTCGGCCAAAGACGAAGGGTTCGTTTATCTTTGCTCCCTCTTTTCCCCCGGCACCCCTCCCCTTGCCCATCAGTAGGGTCGGGTCCTCGAACCCGAGCAGAACCGGCCAGTAACGGAGCAAAGGAGAAAGGATGCTTGCCCCCTCTGGTTCCCAGGCAAAAACGGAGCCGGCACGAGCCTCAAGTCTCTTCCTACTCCAGTCCGTTCCCTTTACAACCGCTTAAGTGATGTTAAGTCACAGATCACGTCTCAGTGGGAGCACATCTAAGACCCTCTGCTCTGCTCGGCATTCGAGGCTCCTCAGTTCCCAGTCTAATCTTTCTCCCAGACGTTCCCATCTCTCTGGGCTGGACATTTTTTCAGGCTGTACTCCGTGCGGGAATGCACTTCCTCCTCTCTGCCTACTGTTTGAACAAGTAAAATCTCATCTACAGGAAACTGTTCTCTTAATTCTACTGCCTTCCCTCTTTTAATTGTGTATGTCTTATTCTTTCGTACATGTTTGTTTGCTTGCTTATTGTCACTCCTTGGATTGTGAGCTTGAGGGCAAGAATGTTCTTTTGCCTTTTTTTTTTATCCACAATGCTCAGCACGGTGCCTGGGACTTAATTGGTGCTTAATATTTATTGACCAACGTGAAAACCTATCCGGATCTCAGTTTGAGAATGAGATTAAGTTAAATAATTTATGAAGTTCCTTGTTGCTATACAGTTATATGTTCCTGTAAAAATAGTAAGGGTGAACATTTATATAGTGTCTTAAACTTTTGCAAAGCATTTTAAATGATTAGATCCTATTTCCTCTGAAAAGTCGGATCAATTATTTTCTATTCATAACTTGGGTCAAGTTGGGTCAATTTATTGTATTCATAACTTCTACCTTTTAAAAATTTTTTTTAAATTATTATTAATTATTGATAACCAATGTCTTGGATCTTCTGCCAACCCCCTTCTTCCAAAGTCCTGACTTTTTTTTTTAAGTTAAGTTTTTCTTCTGAAGGACTTTACTGATTATGAGATTTCATTGACTCCTGATCCTGATCAGCCCTCACCCAAGCTTGCAAGTAATTTAATCTAAAGTAGGGATGCCCATTGGGCTCTGCTCATGCTTATGTGGAGACAGATTCCTTTGTCTAGATAGCCCAAGGGAGTCCCCTTGCCCTCAAACAAATTGTTGCCTATGATTGTGAAATGGAATATTGCTATGTTGTAAGAAATGATGAATAGGTGTATCTTAGGAAATCATGAAAAGAGTTGCGTGAAATGAGCAGAATTAAGAGAATATTGGACCTAGTAACAACAGTATTGCTTAAAGAATAATTGTAAAGGACTAGGGGCTATTCCAAATATTATAAATACTCAAATCAACTACAAAGGACTTATGAAGGAAAATGCTATCCACCTTCAGCAAAAAAAGTAATAGAAATACGCATAGTATGGTTTTACATTATATGTATTTATATATGTATGTATATACATGTGTGTCCTCTAGTTAAGGGTGGAGAGGGAGGGAGACAGTTTGGAATTTAAAATGTAACCAAGAAAAATTAAACTGAATTTTAAAAAGAGGTAGGTGGAAGAAATAGTGGTCATCAAATAATGCCTTAAAGAATGAAGTAAATTACTTACCTTAACAAAAAAGGAAGGATTGATTTGAGCATTATTCCTGAGTAAGGTGTCTGTGTACAGTCATGTCTTTGACTCATCATACCTAAATTCAGAATTAGTAAAGAACAAGATAAAAGAAATAACAAGGAAAAGATGTGTACCGCTAAAGCACTTCTGAACTATTTACATGAGTCTTTGGGAAAAAAGGGAAAGGGAAAAAATGAAAAAAAAAAAAGAAAAAAGTCAGATACGAGAGTTTCAGAGGAAGAAAAGTGTCTCCAGGGTGGAGATGATGCAGTTTGGGCTGCTTGGAACCCCAAAATGTAAGGGTAGAGGGGTCTGCTGGAAAAGATTTCAAGCACTCAAGCCTTCTTTCAGTCCCAGTAGCAAGGCTGTTTTAAAGCCAGGGAGAATCTGCAGCTTAATGGGGGTAAGACTGATACTTATACACCCACAAAAAAGGGCCCAGAAAAGATCTGGTTGGGTTTAAGGAGTGGTAAATAGCCTGGGGGTCAGGTGCATTAATGAAAGGAGTATTAAGTAGTCTGGGATGGGCCTAGAGCCACTGTGAAAGGACTGTCAGCTATCTTGGGCTAGGATAGGCCAGATGACTTGGGGGAGATGCCAGTTATCTGGGCTGCTGAAATGTATGGGGAAATTGAGGGACTGGGTTGCTTTCAAAGACTTGATCTTTTCATTTTAGGGGTCTAGGTCCAATCACCCTATCAGGTAGATGAATGGCAGATCAGGGAAGATAGTGTTGCCAGAAGAAATTTCTACTGAATTGAGTTTCATAGAATCTTGAATTGTTGAATGAATGACTTGAGTGAGGCTTGCAGAGCAAGAGTTCAGAATTGGTAGTGGAGAGTAAGAAGCATGCCAATTCTATCTGAAGTGAGGGACGGAAAGGGAAAAGATGGAGCAGCCAGCATTTGGAGAATACCAGAGATCCAGATTTCTTGGGAAAGCCACGCTTCAGCTAATGCAAGGAGCTTAAAAGGAAGAGATTGAGTTTAATACTGGAATGAGTGACCCAAAGGGCATGAAAGAAAGAGCAAGTAGGGGGAAATGGGATTGTGTAGTGTTTTGGGGTAGAGAATTAGAGGTCGGTGAATAGGAATAAAAGTACTGGGGGCAGTAATATAGAAGAAAGAATTTGCTTTTAGGGCAGTATCTCTGGATGATAGGGATTACATTTGGGAGATATACATATTACCCATAAATGGAAGTATCAAACAAATAGCTCATTGGAGAGTTATGTCTCCTCTACACTTGAACAATTAGCTAAAATTGGTAAGTAGTAAGAAAATTATTAGCTCCTACTAGATTCTAAACTCTTAAAATAGGGATTTTTTTTTCTATTTAAATTTTTGTATCCTTGGTACCTTTTATATAATAGATATTTGATAAATGTTTGCTGAAATAAATTGAAAAGCATATCATTTAGCTCTTATATTTCACCACTTTATCTCAAAAGAAGTATACATTGGCATACTAATAATGTCATAGGAAGTATGTGAAGTGGAAATGTATTTTGTAAGTGAGGGATACCAGATCTATTACTGTTTTATATTTTATTATCACTGCACAACATACTAGTATGTATTACCTCTCTCTTTTAGGTCTTTTGCATATTTTACTATGAAAAACCGAGCACCACAGATCCTAACAAAGATTATCAATGCATTGCAGCAAGATAAAAATGAGTTCTTTGAGAAGCTTGGAGAGGTAAGGGTTGTACATTTAATAATTTTCTTTTGATTAACCATTAAACAGGAAACTGGTAAATGTTACTAAATAAGTCTTTTGACGTTAGTCTTCTCATTTAATAACATAATGATATTGATGTGTTTTTATTAAAATCTTACACATGGTGATTAGTTTCTAAGTTTATTCCATAAAAGCCTATTTTATCCCATAACTTAGCTGAATGATATCTCTTAGTATTGACCTCAGTTCTGACTGGTGGGGACATCCTGCCTTCTTTTTAATATGCTCTCATTTCCCAGTATCTCCCTTCTCAGGCTCCAACTGCTTTCATGATTCACTAAATATTCAAGGGATCATTAAGCTAGAACTGGAAGGGAACTTAGAGACCCCTAGTTCAACACCCTTTTTTTTTTTTAGATGAGAACACAGTCTCTGAGAAGTTAAAGATTTTTCTAGGATCACACAGCTAATAGATGGTTAAGGGATCATCTTCCTGCCCCTTCTCAATGAAAATCCCAAATTGGAATGCTGAACACTTTTTCTCCCATAGAAGGGATGTGAGCTTGTGATCCTTTCTTTGCAGCTGTAATCCTGGTCTAAGGCTGGGACTGAATCTTTACTCCTATCCAGGGTCAGAGAATTAAGAATCCCACTCTAGGCCTATTCCAGTTTTGACCTTGGAGGTTGTCCTCAGATTTCTGAAACAGTACTTGGTCTGATCTTTGTTAGTGTAGTTGTAAGAGGAACTGGTCTGTGCTTCTTCTGCTCCCCCACCTTTTCTGCTTGGTACCTAATTTTAAGAAAGATTTCACTTCTCCCCCTCTCAATGAGTCCTTCATCTCTGTTTCTTCCATGTCCTCTTTCACAGATTCTTCCTTCTAGTAATTTTTTAAAACGTTTTGGCTTAAATGTCTATGTGATAAACTGATCACATTCTTAAAGCAGGTTAGCATTTAGTTATCCTTTATTCCTTAAGTGCATACTGTTCTTTTTTTTTTTTAATTAATTTATTAGTTTAGTTTCAGTTAACAAGATTCAATTCCATAGTTCCTTGATTTTCAAATTTCCTTTACTTCCC
Source organism: Gymnobelideus leadbeateri (assembly GCA_011680675.1). NCBI lineage: Eukaryota > Metazoa > Chordata > Mammalia > Diprotodontia > Petauridae > Gymnobelideus > Gymnobelideus leadbeateri. Next base: position 128,004 of record WOXC01010785.1, read on the forward strand.
TCCCCCCTCCCCACATGACAGCATATAGTCCAGTATAGGATCTGCAAATGCATTCATATTAGACATTATTCCAATTACAAAGGCGTATTGTACTAGGTGGGATGAAAGATGGTAAGGAAGAAATAAAACCAAACAATGAAAAGAACAAGATCATTTAGTTTGCTTCCATCAGGATTCAGGCTCAGTTCTTTCTAGTTATATCTCTGGATGGCGCATTTCTCACTTTCTTGAGTCTTTCGGGATTAACTTATATCACTGCATTGCTGAAAAAAGTCCAGTCTGTCATAGTTGGTCATCACAGATATGGTATGTCTGTGATTGTATACAGATTTCTTCTGATTCTACTCTTCTCGCTCAGCATCAGTTTGTATAAGTCTCTCCAGGTAATTATGAAATCCGTCACCTCTTCATTTCTTATAGCACAATAATATTCCATTACATTCATATACCACAACTTGTTTAGCCATTCCCCAATTGATGGGCACCCCTTTAGTTTCCAATTCTTTGCAACCACAAAAAGGGCTGCTAAAAATATTTTTGTACATATGGGTCTTCCTCCCACTTCTATGATCTCTTTGGGATATAACCCTAGAAGTGGTATGGCTGGGTCAAAGGGTATGAAATTATTTATAATCCTTTGGGCATAATTCCAGATTGCTCTCCAGAATGGTTGGATAAGTTCACAACTCCACCAGCAATGTATTAGTGTTCCAATTTGTCCACATCCTCTCCAGCATTTGTCACTTTCTTGTTTTGTCATCTTAGCCAATCTGACTGGAGGGATGTGGTATCTCAGAGTTGTTTTGATTTGCATTTCTCTAATTAATAGTGATTTAGAGCATTTCTTCATATGCTTATAGATATCTTTAATTTCTTTCTCTGAAAACTTCCTGTTCATATCCTTTGACCATTTATCAATTGGGGAATGACTTGTATTCATATAGATTTGGCTCAATTCTCTATAAATTTTAGAAATGAGTCCTTTATCAGAGACACAAGTTGTAAAAATTCTTTCCCAATTTCCCACCTCCCTCTTGATCTTGGTTACATTGGCTTTGTTTGTGCAGAAGCTTTTCAATTTAATGTAATCAAAATTATCCATTTTGCATTTTATAATGCTCTCTAATTCTTGTTTGGTCCTAAAGTCTTCCCCTCTCCACAGATCTGTCAGGTAAACTATTCCTTGCTTTCCCAAATTGCTTACAGTATCATCCTTTACACCTAGATCATGCACCCATTTGGACTTGATTTTGGTATATGGTGTTAGATAATGGTCTATGCCCAGTTTCTGCCATACTGTATTCCAGTTTTCCCAGCAGTTTTTGTCAAATAGTGCATTCTTATCCCAAAAACTGGGGTCTTTGGGTTTATTGAACAATAGATTGCTATATTCATTAACTGCTGGGTCTCCTGCACCTAATCTATTCCATTGATCCACTACTCTACACCTCTGTCAGTACCAAGCAGTTTTGATGACTGCTGCTGTATAATACAGATTAAGATCTGGCATAGCTAGTCCACCTTCCCTAGCGTTTCTTTTCATTAATTCTCTTGATATTCTAGACCGTTTGTTTTTCCAAATAAATTTTGTTATTATTTTGTCTAACTCTAGAAAGTAGTTTTTTGGTTAATTGATTGGTATGGCACTAAATATATAGTTTAGTTTGGGTAAAATTGTCATTTTTATTATATTAGCTCGACCCAGCCATGAGCAATTGATATTTTTCCAACTATTTAGATCTGCTTTTATTTGTGTGAGAAGTGTTTTGTAGTTGTGATCATATAGATTCTGGGTTTGTTTTGGCAAGTAGATTCCCAAATATTTTATAATGTCTACAGTGACTTTAAATGGGATTTCTCTTTCTGTCTCTTGCTGTTGAGTTTCATTAGAGATGTACAGGAATGCTGAGGATTTATGTGGGTTTATTTTATATCCTGCAACTTTGCCAAATTTATTTATTGTCCCTAGTAGTTTTTTACTTGATTCTCTAGGATTCTTTAAGTATATCATCATATCATCTGCGAAGAGTGATAGCTTGGTCACTTCTTTACCTAATTTGATTCCTTTGATTTCTTTTTCTTCTCTAATTGCTACTGCTAGTGTTTCTAGTACCAGATTGAATAAGAGGGGTGATAGTGGACACCCTTGTTTCACTCCAGATCTTATTGGAAAGGCTTCTAGTTTATCCCCATTGCATATAATACTTGCTGATGGTTTTAAATAGATGCTATCAACTATTTTAAGGAAGGCTCCATTTATTCCTATACTTTCTAGTGTTTTTAAAAGGAATGGGTGTTGTACTTTGTCAAAAGCCTTTTCTTCATCTATTGAGATGATCATGTGGTTTCTGCTAGTTTTATTGTTGATGTGCTCAATTATACTGATGGTTTTCCTAATATTAAACCATCCTTGCATTCCTGGAATGAATCCTACCTGATCAGAGTGTATTATTTTTGTGATAAGTTGTTGGAGTCTTTTGGCTAATATTTTATTTAGAATTTTTGCATCTAAATTCATGAGGGAAATTGGTCTATAATTTTCTTTCTCTGTTTTATCTCTTCCTGATTTAGGGATCAGTACCATATTTGTGTCATAGAAAGAGTTTGGTAGGACTCCTTCTTCACTAATTTTCCCAAATAGTTTGTAGAGTATTGGAATCAATTGTTCTTTAAATGTTTGATAGAATTCACTAGTAAACCCATCTGGCCCTGGAGATTTTTTCTTAGGGAGTTCATTGATGGCTTGTTTGATTTCTTTTTCTGAGATGGGGTTATTTAGGTAATTCACTTCCTCTTAAGTTAATCTGGGCAACTTGTGATTTTGTAAATATTCATCCATTTCACTAAGATTGTCATTTATGTGCATACAATTGGGAAAAATAATTCCTCATTATTTTTTTGATTTCCTCTTCATTAGAGGTAGATTCACCCTTTTTATTTTTGATATACATAATTTGGTTTTCTTCTTTCTTTTTTTTTATCATATTGACTAAGTTTCTATCAATTTTGTTGATTTTTTTCATAAAACCAGCTCTTAGTTTTATTTATTGATTCAATAGTTTTCTTAATTTCTTTTTTTTTTTTTTTTTTTTTTTTTTTTTGGAGGGCAATTGGGTTAAGTAACTTGAGGTCACACGGCTAGGTTTTTGTTTGTGTATGCTTTAAGTGTCTGAGGCCGGATCGAACTCAGGTCTTTCTGACTCGGGCGACGCTCTACTCCTGGCCACCTAGGCCCAGTTTTCTTAATTTCAATTTTATTAATCTCTCCTTTGGTTTTCAATATTTCTAATTTAGTACTAAATTGGGGGTTTTCAATTTGTTCTTTTTCTAGCTTTTTCAATTGCATGTCCAATTCATTGACCTCCCTTCTCTCTGCTTTAATTAAGTATGCACTCAGGGATATAAAACTTCCCCTGAGAACTGCCTTTAGTGCATCCCACAAATTTTGGTATGTTGTCTCATTATTATCATTCTCTTGAATGAAATTATTGATTATTTCTATAATTTCTTGTTTGACCCACCAATTTTTTTTTTTTTAAAGCAATTGGGGTTAAGTAACTTGCTCAAGGTTACAAGGCTAGTCATTATTTATGTGTGGGTGCTCATTTTCTGAGGCCGGATCTGATCTCGGGTCATCCAAACTCCGAGGCCGACGCTCTTACTCACTGAGCCACCTAGCCGCCCCTTTAGGGCAATTGGGGTTAAGTAACTTGCCCAAGGTTACACGGCTAGGTTTTTTTGTTCCTATGGATTAAGTGTCAGAGGCCGGCTCCGAACTCAGGGCCTTCTGATTCCAGGGCCGGCGCTCTATTCACTGCGCCACCTAGCCGCCCCCCTGACCCACCAATTTTAGTCTATCTTTCCATGGCCCTTTATTGCATATAATTTTTATTGCATCATGATCTGGGAATGATGCACTTAATATTTCTGGCTTTCTGCACTGGATTATGAGTTTTTTATGCCCTGGTACATGGTCTATTTTTGAGTATGTACCATGCACTGCTGAGAAGAAAGTAAATTCCTTTTTATCCCCATTCAGTTTTCTCCAGAGATCCATCATCATATCTAGTCTCTCTAAGATTCTATTCACCTCCTTAACTTCTTTCTTGTTTATTTTGAGGTTAGATTTATCGAGTTCAGAGAGGGGAAGATTAAGGTCCCCCACTAGTATAGTTTTGCTATCTATTTCTTCCTCTAATTCCTTTAACTTCTCCTCTAGGAATTTAGATGCTATACCACTTGGTGCGTATATATTAAGTAGTGATTGCTTCATTCTCGATGCTGCCTTTTAGTAGGATATAGTTTCCTTCCTTATCTCTTTTAATTAGATCTATTTTTGCTTTTGCTTTATCTGAGATAAGTATTGCTACCCCTGCTTTTTTTACTTTAGCTGAGGCATAATAAATTTTACTCCAACCTTTTACCTTTATCCTGTGGGTATCTCTTTGTTTCAGATGTGTTTCTTGTAGACAGCATATTGTAGGATTATGGTTTTTAATCCATTCTGCTATCCGCCTCTGTTTTATGGGAGAGTTCATCCCATTCACATTCAAAGTAATAATGACTATCTGTCTGTCCCCCTCCATCCTGTTCCCTCCCCTGTTTATGTTTTTGTTTCTTCCTTCTCCCTTCCCCTCCTTGAAGTTTTCCCTTTTGACCACCCCCTCCCTCAGTGTTCCCACCCAGTGATCCCTCTTCTTAACCTACCCTCTCCCCTTACTATTGTTTCCCTCCCTTCTAATCCCCCCCTTTAGTCTCCTCTTTTTCACCCCCCCTTACCCTTCTGCTTTCTATAGGACGCAATAAGTTTTTATACTTATCAGAGTGAATTACTCCCTGTTTGACTCCAAACCAATGAGAGTGAATTTCAAACATTGCTCCTCTCCCTCCCTCCTTTTCCTCTATTTAATGAATTTATGTGTCTATTCACATTAAAATCTTAAACTTCACTGATTTAAGTTGATCCCTCTTTGAACCAGAACCAGTGAGAATAGTGTTTAAATGATGTTCCTCTCCCTCTTTCTTTCCCCTCTTCTATAGTGTGTTTTAATGCCTCTTCAGATGGCATATTTTACCTTTTCCTATCTAATCCTTTCCTTTTTCCCATTACAGTCTCTTTGATCCCCTTAATAGTTTTGGTTTTTTTTAGACATCAGGTTAGTGCATTCATACCCACATCCTCTATCTAAGTATAACCCTTTTGAAGGTCATGATAATCATAAAGATTTTGAATATTGACAGTTATCAGTTCCACATTTAGGGATGTGAACATTTGGCTCTTGTTGCATCCCAAGTAATAAATAAGTAATAAATAAATAAATAAATAAGTAATAAGTGTGTTTGTGTGTGTGGGTGTGTGCACTTATGCATGTGTGAGTCTGTGTTTCTCTTGTTTACCTTTTTATGTCTTTCTTGAGTCTTGTAATTGGAGATCAGATTTTCCGTTGAGCTCTGGCTTTTTCATCAGGAACATCTGGAAGTCCCTTATTTCATTAAACAACCATCTCCTTGCCTGGAAGATTATGCTGAGTTTTGCTGGGTAGTTAATCCTTGGTTGTAGTCCTAGCTCTCTTGCTCTATGAAATATCAAATTCCAGTCCCTCCGCTCTTTTAATGTAGAAGCTGCTAGGTCCTGTGTGATCCTAACTGTAGTTCCTTGATATTTGAATTGTTTCTTTTTGGCTGCTTGTAGAATTTTTCTTTAATCTTGTAATTCTGGAATTTGGCTACTATATTTCTTGGAGTTTTCAGTTTGGGATCTCTCTCAGGAGGAGTCCGGTGAATTTTGTCGATAGCTATTTTATCTTCTGATTCCAGGACCTCAGGACAGTTTTCTTTGACTATCTCTTGGAGGATGTTGTCTAGGCTGCTTTTTTCATCATGGCTTTCTGGTAGACCAATAATTCTTAGGTTGTCTCTCCTGGATCTGTTCTCTAGGTCAGTTATTTTTCCAGTGAGATATTTTACATTTTCTTGCAATTTTTCGATTGTCTTGTTTTGTTTGATTGACTCTTGTTGCATCATAGAGTTCTGAGCTTCAATTTGATTGTTTCTAATTTTTATCGAATTACGGTCTTCAGTTATTTTTTGAAGTTCCTTTTTTAGGGAGGTATTTTCTCCAATTACTGCACTGAGACTGCACTTTTTCCAAGTTGGTCACTGCCTCCCTGATTTGGTCTTTAAAATTTTTCTTAAGCTCCTCCAGGAATGCTATTTGGACTTGAGACCAGATCATGTTTCCTTCTGTGGTCTCAGGTGTGGGCAGAGAGTCTATATTGTCCTGTGTATTTTGTTGTTCTTGCCCTGCATAGTATGCTCAAATAGACTTTTTTGCCTTCTCCTTCTCAGCTTCTTTTTTTCCCTTTCTTTTTTTTGTGACTTCCTGTTTCTTAGTTTCTCAGGCTAGGAGTTTAGGGCCTGATCCTTGACTTTGAATACCTCTGGGTTTATGGCTAAGTCTGGGAAATCATGGAGGAATGTAGATGAGTAGGTGGGGGTGAGTCTGACCTTTTCAGATTTCTGCCTCTATACCCCTGGGCTATAAGTAGGCTTTTGTTGGTGAGGTGAGGTGGGGCTTGTTGGGACCCCACCCTCTCTTCTCTTCAGACTCCTGGCTGTCTCAGTTACACCCCTTCTCGGAGACTCTCAAGCCTGGGGCTATTTCCATTAACTTGGGATTTCAATCTGGGTGGGAGACTTATCTTTGGGTTTTCTGCTTCATGAAGGAGGGATGGGAGGATCCGGAGCAGCTAGAATTTACTTTGCCATTCCAGCCCCTGTATTATACAGGCAGGCAGTTTCTAAACTTCCAGGCTGGGGGCCAAATGCAGCCAGAGAGGCTGCTCTTTCCACTGAGGGCCCAACTCTCCTACCTGGCTCCAATGATCCTACCCGTCCGAGAGATGACTGATTCGTCCTCGGTAAGTCTGCAGGCTGGGGCTTTTGCTCTCTCTGGTGTAGTCTGCTTGTCTGCTCTTAGGTCTGGGCTGTGCAGACCCCACGCGCTCTGTGCTCAGGACCAGTCCAGACACACTGGGCAACCTCCTGGGCTGGACTCTGCCACACTGTCTTCCAGTGGGCTCCGTCACTCTGGATTCCGCTCAGATTCTTGCATACTGTTCTAATTTACCTTCTTTAAGATTCAGTTGCTTGGTCAGTTTACATGTTAGATATCCTCTCCAGTTCTATATATCTCATCAGGAAAGAATTTAAATATTTTTTTAAAACCTCATAGATGAATCATCTTTTTTTATGACAAAGTACCCTTCTTTTTGATGGTACAATTTTGGGGCACAGGCCAGTTTTTCTTGTCTTTTTTTTTTAACATTGCATTTTGGCTTCTAATTCCTTGTCCTTATTGAACCTTTCACAATTTGATTTGATTGATTTTTGCTGGTAATGTAAATTACCTTCTCCTTGGATGCATGTGAGTTTTCTCTTTGACGTGGTATCTATAGAATTAATCAGATCCATTTCTGCTTTTTTTTTTTTTTTTTGAGGGGGGAAGGCAGGGCAATTGGGGTTAAGTTACCCAATGTCACATGGCTAGTAAGTGTGTTAAGTGTCTGAGGCTGTATTTGAACTCAGGTCCTCCTGACTCCAGGGCTGGTGCTCTATTCATTGTGCCACCTTGCTGCCCTAATCAGATCCATTTCTGAATTAGTTAAATTAAGGTTCTATTTTCTTTTTGTCCTAAAGGTTCTCTCAATTTGTGCTCTACCTATGTTTCTCTTGTGTGTAGTTTTCTTAGATGATATCCTAGAATTTGATTTTCAGGTTCTTTGATCATATTTCATCCTCTCTTCTAGAGATAGAGTTGCTGATATCGTCGTCTTTATTATAGTTATTTCTCTTTGCTTTCTTTTATTCCAAAGTATCTATTCACTGTATGTGGTTTTCTTTTCTGCTTATTTTGTATAGTGTTTCTGTTAATCTTCTAGTGATTTGTTTCCTTTTTTCTCTTATCTTAATTGTTACATATATTTGAGGTAGGGTTGGGTTTTGTCCTAAACACAAAATTCACTATATTGGTTATTACCATCTGGTATTGGGTTTTCCTGGAGTATATCCATGTATATTTATATGAAACCTACATGAACAGGAAATGATTTGGAACTACAGGATTCTTGATTGAAACATGGTACATTCTAAATTGCTTTTTGCAGCTGTAAAATCCAGGACTTTCAAAAAGTAATTTTGCTTTTTGAGCTTCAGATGCCTAAAAATATAATTTATGAAGAATACAATTTGTGAAAGATAATTTTTATTATCTTTTCCAGGTAGGCACTGAAGCAGAAAAGAAATTTATCTCTCTTCTTTATAAGTTACTAAATGAACTACAAACTGATGAGCCATTACTACCTTTGACTGATAACTGGGTTGATACTGACCTATGGAACCAATGCCTGGAATATCACCATAGTCTTTTAAATGAAAATTATAACAAAATAAGCTGGTTTCAATGCCCTTGGTTGTATGTAGAGTGTTACATGTACCGTAGAGTTCATGAAGCATTAATGCTAAGGTAAGTTAATAATTACTTGTCAAATTCTGTGTTACTTATTAAGATGCTCTTTTTTTGGGGGGGGGGGGAAAGGTAGAGTAGTGTGGTAGAAAGAGAGCTAACCTGGAAGCCAGGGAGTCCTGGATTCAAATTCTGCTTCTTAACACATTGTGTGACCCCGGGCAACTTCTCAGTAAATTTCTAAGATTTTTAAATTGCAGAGACAGTGCTGACCTCCACTGCTAGAAGAATTTCCTCATCAGAGCAGTGAAATCACAGGTCCAGTCCCAAACTATCTCTTATATGTTTTAAAACTGCTTAGATTTATAAAAGCTAGCTGGCTAGATTGTATTAATGGGAACATGAGTGAGTTTCAGTAAGTTTTCAGGTGAGTGTTTCTTTAAAATTATGTTATAAACATGCTATTCTGCTAGGTTTCACTGAAATGTATATACTTCTTTGAGATTGTGCCTGCATTCCATTTTAAAATTCTTTTTAAAATTGATTGCTTATTTTATATTAAAAGTTTATTTTCCCATAAAGTCTAAATTCATAACTTTTGGCTAAATATTGATGCAAGACTTAAGAGTATAGGCACAATATGACTTTTTAAATAATTAAAAAATATAAAAGCATAATAGTAAAAAAACCAAACAGGTAACATTTCAGCATTCGTTTCATAAAAGAAAACATCAGACCACTACATCACCATGTCATTTTCATTGTACTGTAAAATCCAGCCAGTCTAAAAAACAATACTAAAAGTCATGACATCTTTAACATTTGTTCATTTTTCCAAAGTTAACCTGCACCTAGGTGATCAGAACTTGGGTAAACAGAACTTGACCATATAATGAAGTTAAGGCAGCTAGGTGCCCAAATAGATAGTATTGGATTTGGACTCAGGAACATCTGAGTTCAAATTTCCCCTGGAAGACTTAGTTTTCTGACCCGGGCAAGTTAGTTAACCCCTTTCTGCCTTAGTTTTCTCATCTGTAAAATTGAAATAACAGTAGCATCCACTCACAGGGTTGTTGTGAGTGTAAGTGCAAGAACTTAAACCTTAGGTGCTGTATAAATGTTAGTTGTTTTTGTCATTAAGACGGTAGTTTTTCCTTGTAAAACCCTTGTGCTTCCTGACTTTTTGAAGTTTTCATCTGAAGAACTTGGAAAAAAGGGAGAAAACACCAAATTATTCAGTATTGTATGTTGGGAAAGGTCTATGATTTGTCAGAATAAGCTTTTAGGATGATCTATAGAAGAAATTGTATGTGTCTTTTAAGAATTGACTATTGTCAATTGACTACAGTATTTTATTTTTACACTTCTTGTTTCTTTTGTCCTCATTTTAGCTCACCAAATAGTGTCCTTGATGTGTTTAAAGAATCAAAAGAACAGAATTTCTTGGAGTCAATGGAAGCTATTTTGAGTTTATGTAGTTACCTACAAGGGTTAAATAGGATTGAAAACCTAGATGAAAATCAACTGAAGAATGAGTTTTTTAAATTCTTGCAGGTAAATGTTACTCTGTTCTCTCTCTCTCTCTCTCCCTCCATGTGTGTATATATTATTTCTTTCTATATATTGTATATATTTCTTTCTTTCTAATTATAAAAGGTTAATTTTTTTACATATTCATAAATATATTTAAATTTGCTGAGTCATTTAATGTCAATGATACATAATGGATCCCTTAAAACAAAAACATGATAAGGTTCCTGAAGTATCACTCTAACACTAATTTTAACTCTTTCTTAGGCCATGGAATAACTAAATTCAGATCAAAACAGCAAGATTTTTCCCACCTAAACAGCTCATTACAGTAATTTAGATGCTTTAGCATTAATCACTAGTCTTAAGTCTTTTCCTTCCATGGAGCTTCTGGCTCTGACTTCTGTTTCTCTGGAAGCACCCATTTTTTGTCCTGTCCAAGGACACAACAAACTTAGGAATAAAACTTGGAAATTCACAGTAGGTTTGGACATAATTGTTATTTATGTTAACTTATTATAGCAGTAAATTAGCTTGCAAATGAAAATTTAGTAGACCTCCTAAACAGAAGATTTTTACAAAATATTTCTTCCTAAAAGGATTTTCCTTTCTTAAAATCAGCTTAAAAATTTATCCTAATATTAAAAGGAATAATCACTAAACTTTTATGAATTAGGTAGAAACCTCTAAAATGATGGATACGTATCTTACTAGACCTTAAAGCAAAATAAATCTGCACTGAGAAAATACTGCCTCCAGCTATACCATACCACTCCCAGACAAAAAAAATCTGTCTCCACCAAAGTTTGAGTAGAACACTATGGGTTCCCCTACTTGATATTAAATTACTTAAAAGTTTGGGTGCCAGATGACCTTGATTAGGAAGAGTCAATGAAATCTCATTGTCATTAATGTCTCAATTTTGGCGGAATACATTTTACATTAACATAGAGTTTATTTTCCATTTTTACCTTCTCAGATTAATATGCTTATGTGAATATGTATATAGATGCACAAATTCTTCAATAAATCCCTGATCTCATCCATGTGGGTATTTTTCCATCAGTTCAGATTATAACCTAGCTATATATTATCACATATCATTCTTACTGATATCTACCCATAAACTCTCTATAGAGGAGGTGTCTACCCCTTCTCTGATGCTTACTATATTTTATACATACTGGTATAGTATTTGGGCTTGTTTCTCTTTTATCCCCTGCTTTTGTTACATAATTAGTTCATATATATGTTCTACAAGTTCAGCCTTGTAAATTAGTTATCCATTCCTATTTCCAATAAAATATTTCACCTTTGCAATCTAGGCAAGTTTTGCTTTGGAGATAGAAGTTAGATTCTACAGATAGCAATCTTTTATTTTGACCTATGGCCTATATTTGATATAACTAGTCAGCTATTTTGTTTTGCATACTATTCAATTCTAGAGATGTGGGTGAGTCTGTCTGTGAAAGCAAGATAATCCATCAATAGCATAAATCATTCTGCTGACAGTGTGAAGTTTGTAGTCATAAATAATATCTTAATGGAATCCTCTGACTTTCAAAAACTGATTTCAGACTTTACTTTCAGACAAAATTTCCACTCCTTGTTCAAATAGGTATATGAGATTAATTAAAAGTGGTAATGGAATGGTTATGGTTAGCGATAATACGAGTTTGTATAAAATTTTATATATAACTTCTTCCCACCCTCTAAACTGTACTTTTAAGTTAAGGATGGGATTTTAAAACAAGAAAGCTCACCCTTTGTTTCATGCCTAAGCTTCATCTCCAACTGTCCTCCCAGCCTAAATCACAAAGGGATATGGGATATATGGGGGCAGTGCTTCCCACTAAAAAAAAACAAAAAACTAAATTCTAATTGAAATGGTCTACAATGATAAAGTATTAATGCCATTATGAGTTACTTTATTTTTGTTGGAGATAGGATTAGGAATGAAGAGAAATATTTTTAAGTAATATTTTAAACAATTAGTTATTTGAGCCTTTTAAAAACTATTTTAGTCAATTTTTAACATCTTAACTGCTCAAAACAAATAAATGGGAAAAATTTTGCTTTTCCACACACAGCAGTGATTGACTGGCTGAATATTTTTTTCTCTTGTCTGTTTTTCTAACTTCAAAACAATTGGTTCTGAAGTGAAAAATGCCATTAGTCAAACTGAAACATTGTTAGATGGCATAGCAAAGTGATTTTACATGTGAAGATTAGTTAATATATTATCTTTGAATTGCATGGGGGAACCATCATGATTTTTACCACTAAAGATGTAGCCTTTGAAGTATTTGAATTGTTTCAACAATAATTATTTTGTATTTTCAGATTTCGTTATGGGGAAATAAGTGTGATCTGTCACTTTCAGGTGGTCAGAGCAGCTCTCAGAAATGTAGTCCACTGACTGCTTTGGAAGAACTGAAACCTTTCATTTTGGTGAATGATATGGACCACCTTTGGTCGCTACTTATAAATAGAAAGAAAATGAGGCAGAAATTTCCTACTACTCGAGTAGATTTTATCCTGGATAACGCGGGGTTTGAACTTGTTACAGATTTGGTATTGGCAGATTTCCTGTTAGCATCTAAGCTGGCTACTGAGATCCACTTCCATGGAAAAAGTATCCCCTGGTATGTTTCAGATACTAATAAAAATGACATGAATTGGGTACTTGAAGAATTGAAAGCTTCTAATACTAAGTGCATGTTTGAGTGTGGAAATAACTGGGAGCTCTATTTTAAAAAGCATACATGGATTTACCAAGATCATATGTTTTGGACTCTGCCTTATGAGTATTGTGCTATGTCTCAGGTTGCTCCTGACTTGTATGCTGAACTACAGAAGTCAGATTTAGTTCTTTTCAAAGGTGATTTGAACTATAGGAAATTAGTAGCAGACAGAAAATGGGGATTTACAGTTCCATTTCATCAGGCTTTGAATGGCTTCCATCCTGCACCTCTTTGCAGCATAAGAACAGTAAAAGCTGAAGTTCAAGTAGGTCTGGCACCAGGGCAGGGGGAGCAGATTGCAGTTACTGATCCTCAGTGGATGACCATTGGAAAATATGGCATATTTCAATTTGATGGGACACTTTGATTTGGCTTAAGGGATTTTTAAACCTTTAAAGGGAAACTCTAACATAGCACATTTCTTTCCTAGGAAAGTAATTTTTAAAATTTGATGAGGTTCTTTAGGTTTGGCTGCTTTGAGAGTCTTAGCACATTTCATTTCTTATTATTCAATTAAGTTTTATGTCTGTCATTCATTATTTCAGATGGTTCAAAGAGGCTACTGAGATAAATGTAAAAATTGAATTTTGTTTTTATAGCTAAATACACTTATATTTCCATTTAATTTTTCCATTTGAAAGTATAGTAAGTTACATGGTGGTTAATATTTTGAGAAATATTAAAATTATTTTTACTTATTTTGTATTGCTGCAGCACATTTCTTGTGGTGTCATAATTTTTAATTTATGTATCCTTAGGATGAATTTCTTAAAACTGATGTTTGAACCTCAGGGATGTAGAAAATTAACTTGATAGTGTTAATAAATAACTCAGAGGAATTGCCTTTTGTATTTGAATTTCTTAATGATAGTAGTCTACATTCATATGCATTTTGTGTTCTTATACATGCATTTTAATTTTTTGAATGAAGTTTGTTGAACTACAAAATTAAACAGACTGGAAAGACTTGTATTATTGAATGTAACATCTTTTTCATGTTTATTTATTATATCCATGGAATTAAAAGATTTTTTGATCAAACTGTCTTTAGAAATGTACAAATTGCTTTTCTAGAATTTATGGCTTACCTGCTAATTGGTTATAATAGATTTGCCCCAGATTGAAATAGCATTTATTCTCATGCTTTGAATTTGGAAAGATGTCTTAGTTGTTTAGAAAATATAACCACTTTCTCACCTTGGTTTGAAAAAAATATAACTAAAGTTGTTTTTCTGGGATTTTGCTAACAAATCTCATTAAAATTCCACTTGGTTTTGTTTTCTCTCCCAGAATTAAAAATAGACAATTAGAAGACCAGGTCTCAATACAAGGAACTAATATCAGAAACACAAAAACAGGCTTTATGCAATGCAATTTCCATGAGATTGGTTTACCTTCTTTTCTTCCTACTTAGCTGAAAAAAAATTCTGTATCGATATTACATATTTTCATTTGTTTGGTTCTTCTCAAAGATAAGTTATTGTGCAGTATTATACTTTGTTTAGAATAAGCACAACAGCATGTATTAACAGTTCAATTAAATGAAGTACAATCCTTTGCTTTTACTATGTCCACTTGGCTCCACCCCTGAAGTACAATACTTTGAAAGAACTTGAAAAGTATAAAGTTTTTACTTTCCAAGTGTGAGTTTGCCCATTTCTAAATAATATAAATTGCTATAATAAAATTTGCATCTGAAAAATGTTAATTGTTTTCCTGTTTAGTTTCTAGATTATGTGGCCCATGGCGTGACCCTCGGTTCTTTTTTAAAAATAACCTTACTGGTGTGCTTTTCCTTTTTTTTTTTTTTTTTAACAACACTGTCTTTCCCCATTCTATTGTGCTTCATTTGCCACTCTTTTTTGTCAGTAAAAACAAATCAATATATTGCATATATCTGGATATGTATGCCTCATTCTGCACATACCTCATGTTAGGCAGGAGACACGCTTCACCATCAGTCTTCTGAAGTCATGGTTTAACTTTTTTTTTTTAATGTTTTAAAATTTGACATGGGGGCAGCTAGGTGGTACAGTGAATAGAGCACCAGCCCTGCAGTCAGGAGGACCCAAGTTCAAATCTGGCCTCAGATACTTAACTCTTACTAGCCCTGTGACCTTGAGTAAGTCACTTAACCCCAATTGCCCTGCCTTCCCCCCTCCAAAAAGCAAAAAAATACCAAAAACTTGACAAATATTAATAAATATGAATTTCTACATATGAAAAAACAGGAAAAAAGATTATACATATATATATAGAGAGAGAGAGAATTTGACTTAGTACAGTTTGGGGTTCTATCAACACAGCATTTCTTGTCCATTTCCCTTTCTGAATTTTCTGTGTATGTTTCATTGACAACCTTTTACATCACTCTCACCAACCATCCCCATGTTTTCTCTAACATCCTCACCCCACAAAAAAAGTCATGACAAGTTTTATGAAGCTAAACAAATATATATCTTGGCCAGCCTGAAAATAGATATTTTACTCTATATCTCAACTCCAGTGAAATATAAAATTTGGGGGCACATATTCTTAGTGTACATGTGTACTAGTACAATAATTGTGCATATTTAAAAACTTTCAGAAATTAAAAGAATGAGATAAAGGTAAAAAATATTCTTACATAGGTAGTAATAAGTTTTTTGAGTAGAGAATGTACTTTAGGAAATCACTTGCAGTTGTGTGGGGAGAAGAGTAGGAGCCTTGGAGTAGTCCAAGGGAGAAGTTACAGGGAAGTGGTTATGTAAGTGGAGAGTGACAGATAAGGCACCTGATTGGACATGTGAATATAAGGTGAGGGAAAGTGAAGTCAAAAATGACAGGTTATGGTACTGAGTACTATAAAGATGGTGGTGACTTAACATCAATGGATATTTGAAAAATGAGAAGAGTCAGGGGAAGATAATATAATGTTATCTGTAATCCAACTCTTATCAGTGGCTGGTTGTCATTTATGACTCACTTTGCCATGAAAATAAAAAGAGAACAAGGCCCTTACTGGTCACTGTCACTTATTAGAGCAGAACTCATCCCAAGGGGATGTTTGATGAAGCCAGGGGGTGATCTAGGGTGTGGTGATTAGTTTAACTGTAACTACTTTGAGGGATCTGATGCCCGTCCATAAAGAGGAAAGTTGGGAATTTGCACAGCCAGGAGAAAAAGAACATAAAGGTAAGGGGAAAGAGCAGTATGATTATGTTAAGGACAAGAGCTATACTTGGTTATTATGGAGAAGGTGGTAATGCATTCTATCTAAAAATCCAATGGTTGATTAAACCTCTTGAGACTGGTGGGGTAGACAGCCCTAACTTTGGATTCCACTGCTTTAGTTTATCACCTCTCTGCTAAGAAGTAGTAAACATACTTCATTAGTCCTCTGAAGTTACAATTAATTACATTCGACAAAGTTCTTGACTTTTAAAAGTTATTTTCTTTTATAGTGTAGTCATTGTCTAAATTGTTCTAGTTCTGCTCACTTCACTTTGCATCAGCTCATGCCAATTTCAGGTTTTTCTGAAACTATCCCTAGGTGATAGAAGATTAGTTGGATCCCTATTTTATTCCAATCAGTATTTTATAAGTTCAGTAAATTAGGCTCCAGAATGGTGAACTAGAGATTGTAAATTCACTTGTTTAATCTTAGGAAGTTTACTAGGACCTCCATTAGTTATTCTTTGTTATGGTGACCAAGCACAGGGTAGCAGAAGTGACTCAGTGACACGGAAAGTCACCCAGCTATTTTTGTTGCCCCTCCATCCCTTAGCATCTCTATTGCCAAAAATGGGAAGATGGCCATTAGCACTCGACCAACAAGTGGCCCTGTTTGCCAGTCTGTCTACTGGCTTATTGACCCATGTAGAAGTTTTGACATCTGCTTATCAACCCAGCCAGTGGGTCTACTTGTCAGCTTGGTAGGACCTCCTGAAAGATCAAGATTCTGCTCATTGGTTCATTTGTTAGCCAGTGGGATTCTGTATTTTGTGTTGACCCTTCTGGAGGATCAAGGTCAAGATCTATCAACTAATGAGGCTCTATATTTTACCATCCCTTTTTTGTATCATGTAGGTATCAAGTACTATAAAACTTGGCCCTGGAGGAAGGGGACATCTTAGATTGTAAGCAAAATCTCACTGTAGGTTGGACAATTTTGGATCCCACACCTATCATTGTTTTTATGGTATTGTAATATTCCATTTTATTATACCATAATTTTTAAAGCCATTTCCAGTCCATGAGTAGTTCCCCTTTTCTTTGTAGCAACAAAAGTATTGCATTTTGTATGGATGGATCCCTTCTGTCATGTGACAAGTAATGGGATTGATGGGTCAATGGGTAATACATATATTTAGAAGTTTTGGGGGTATATTTCCAAGTTACCTTTTGGAATAGTTGAATTAATTCACAGTTCTACCAATAGTATATTAATATGCCTATCTTCCCTTAGTATATCCAACAAATATCATTTTTGTTTTTTTATCATCTCCAATTTAATAGGTGTGGGGTGGATCTTGCCTCATATTTCACTGAAAAAGATGAGAATATTCCCCCTTCACCCCTCATTTCACACCACTCAGACATCTTCCTTCATCCTGCACTCCTGTCTTAAATGAGGAGGTGGTCTTCTGGTCAAGGCAATACTCTCTACAAGCGCTCTTGATCCCATTCCCTCCTGACTTCTCAGCAGATTTCCCTTTCTATCAGCTACACTCTAATCATCAATCTCTATTTATCAGCTCTTTCCTTACTGTCAGCAAGAATGCCTGTGTCTTCCCTTTTCTTAAATACCTTCCTATATCTCCTAACCTTTTGTGGTTAAATTTGCAAATGCTACCTACACTCTGTGCCTCCACTCCCTCACCTCTCTCCTGTAAACCCTCTTCAGTCTAGTTTCTTATCCCATCATTCAGCTGAAACTGCCTTCTCCAAAGTTGCCAACCCATATTCCATACTATCTCACTTGATGATCTCATCAGTTCTTGTTCAGTTATCTTCTCTATGAAGATGATTCCTAGATCTCTGTTTTCAGGCCTAGTCTCTCTCCAGGACTCCAGTCACACATCACCTTGTAGACTTCTCAAACCAGATGTCCCATAGGAATATCAAACATATCCAAATCAGAGCAGTGGCAGAAGTGGCACTAGTAAATCCCCACACTCTGAAAGAAACTGAGGCTCTTGTGTGGAGTAACCCGGCAACAGTAATGGCAATGACAACAGCCCCTTGACAGTCTCACTCTTAGTCCATAATGGCAACATGGAAAAGATCCTTCTGGATGCCCACCATTAATCTGGATGGAGCAGTTTCAGGGGTTCATAATGCAACAGCCTCCTCATTCAGACACTCCAAGATAGTAACAGAATTTCTAAAATAGATTACCAAAGCATTGGAGAAAAGAACATCTCAGTTTGAAGACTATATGGAAAGACAGATGGGGAAAGCATCTTGAAGAAAAACTGAACAAATCTGGGGCTGGTCAAGAAGGCCTGAAAGCAGCCTCCCCTTCCCCAAAGAGTTTCTTTTTAAATATTCAAAGTGTTCAGCTAACCTCAGAGAAATATGAGTCATAAAAAAGGGCATCGGGGTGGCTAGGTGGCGAAGTGAATAGATCACTGGCCCTGGAGTCAGGAGGACCCAGGTTCAAATCTGGCCTCTGACACTTAACACTTACTAGCCCTGTGACCTTGGGCAAGTCACTTAACCCCAAATGCCCTGCCTTCCCTCCTCCAAAAATAGAAAAAGAGGGGGCATCTTTTCTGCCAAATTTTTTAAAGTTTTTTACCCCCATCCTTGCTGCTATCTCACTTCCTCAACATTGGTTGGGGATTTGTATCAGAAAATGTCTCACCACCTCTACCAGCAACTTCTATGGAAGTGGAACAAATCTCACCAAATAGTAGACTGTGTAGAACAGTTAATGGAGGAAGGTCCTGGATCACAATGGCTCCTGTGACTTGTATTTGTCATGTAAATGCTGTGTTCCTAGTTCAGTAGAATAGAAATATAACCAACTATATGTATATCCTGGGGATCAGCTTAGGAAGCATGGCAGACTGGTTCACAGATTCTCTCTGGTTATTAGCTAGTGAGTTCTCTAATGATGCACTTAATGATGCCTGGGACTTAGTATGCCTAATAAATGTTTATTTATTGATTGGTTGATTATTTATTGATGACCAGTACACATTACCTTTCCCATCCCCAATCATGAAGCTTCCTGGACTTTCATGAAATTAAAAAACAAAATTCCATATTCTCCTAAAAAGTGGCTTCTTTGAATAAGTGAATCATGTCTATCTTAAAAGCTTGACATTTAGGGACTTATCAAAAATCATTGTGAACTTGTGGTCACAAATGTGAAAAACCCCAGCACTACTGTATGTTGGTTGAAGTGGTCACTTGGTAAAGATTTCCCACAGCTCTGCTGCACAGGTAAATGTGAAAACAGAAAGGCAGTCAGGAAATTATAAATGTAAACTCTCATGGAGTTGGTCTGTTAGCTTTCATTTTCTTCTTACAATGCAATAACAATCTGACTCTGATATTTTTAAGTCTCCCTCATTTCACTATCTCCTAATTCCCTTTCCCCTAGATTTTGGAGGATCAATTTCCTGCTATGGTCTGTGTGTGCTAGATAGCTGACCTTGCTTGGACTGCTCACTTGACTTTGCTTCATGCTAAGCTGATGCTGGTTTCCTTTGCTTGAACTTTCCAACTTAGTTTCACTGTGATGAAGACCTATGTTTACTTTAACAGCTGGAAGTAGAAAGGGATTATTCTTTGCCCAATCCTTCAGAAATGCCTGTGTTTTGGTCCAGTTCACCAAAGTCCTGAGAGCACTCAAGTGGTTCACCATTATGCCATTCTCTTTGGGATAATTGCTTTTGAAAGGTGACATCTTTGCCACTGTGGACACATTATTTGTTTATATTTGCTTCTACCCTCCTTCCCACTCCTCACCCCTATTTATCTGTGTTGAAATAAATGGAACCTATTAATTTGAAAAAAAAAATTGTCTAAAATAGAAGTATCTTTATCCCTAAACCCTCCCTTTCTTCCCAACTTTCCTATTGCTATCTAGGGTACTATAATTCTCTTAATCACCCAGCCTCACATCTTTGGTATTGTCTGACTTTTCACTTACACTCACTCCACATATTTAACCAGTCCATTGCCAAATCTTGCCATTTCTACCTTCACAGCATTTTTTGTATATATCCCCTTTTCTCTATTTATACTATATCACCCTGGCATAGGCCTTCATCACCTCATGCCTAGACTATTGAAACAGCCTTCTAATTGTTCTCCTTACCTTAACTCCTTTCCCACTCCTCTTCATATTCCACTCAGATGTCAAAGAGATTTTTCTCAAGTGTGATTTTAACCATGTCACCCACCCCTCTCTACTCAACAAACTCTAGTGGCTCTTCATTACCTCTAGGATCAAATTATAAGTTCTTTGGTATTTTTATGTGTTCATATTAATTTTTATATATTTATTATATATAATAAATATATATTTATTATTAATATATTAATTTGTATATATTTATATATATATACAGGCTATAAAGAACCTGCCCTCTTCCTACCTTTCTGATCTTATGCTTTACTCCCCTCCACAAACTCTATGATTAAGTTGGCCATCTTGCTGTTCCTCAAATATGACATTTAGTCTCCTATGTTTGAGACTGCATTGGCTACCCACCAGACCTTAAGTGTTCTGTCTCCTCACCTTTGTCTGACTCTTAATTTCTCTGACTTCCTTTAAGTCTCAGCTCAAATCCCATCTTCTGCAGGAGGCCTTTCCAAGTTTCCCCAGTTGCTATTGCCTTGTCCTCTGAGATTGTTTTCCATCTATTCAGTATATATTTTGAATATACCCATTTATTTCCATGCCGTCTCTTCTGTTAGAATGTGAGCTCCTTGAAAGCAGGTAACATTTTTGCCTTTTTGTATATTCCTAGCACTTATCATAGTATCTGGCACATAGTAAATGCTTAACAAATGTTTGCTGATAGACTGAGGTAGATCATCAGATTTATTTTAATTTGCATTTTTATTAGTTATTTGGAACATTTTTTCATATTACTGCTAATAGTTTAGCTTTCTTTTGGAGGACTACCTATTAATATCCTTTGACAATTTATCTTTTAGGCAATTGCTCTTTCCTGCTGCAGGAGTCTCCCCCACTCCAATTCATTTCCCACCAAGCTGATGAAGTGATTTCCTAAAGTGTGTATCTGACGATTTCACTCCCCCATTCGATATACTCCAGTGGTTCCCTATGACATCTAGAATCAAATGTAAACTTCTCTGTCTTAAATATAAAGGTCTTTAAAATCTATATCTGCTGTCTGAGGACCAGTCTGGTTAAAGTGCAGAGAGACTGACCAGAAGGCTTGACCTAGGCCTTGAATGAAGAATTAAATGAAATTTAATTTGTAACTTTTTGAAGTTAAATAAAAATTTAAGCCTATTTTTTCTGCCTATAAATGTACATCTGCAAGGTGTTTATAATTTCATTTTTCATAATGAATTTATAGATTTGGTGTCATACATTTTTGTAGGATGGATTGATACAATTCTCTGTGCAGAAAGGAAGGGGGACTGGATCATAGGATTATAGATTTAGGGTTAGAAGAGACCATAACAGTCACTGAATATAACCCCCTTATTTTACAGATAAGGAGAGTGAGACCCTGACATGGTAAACAACTCACACAAGGTCACCCAGGTAGTAAGTGCCTGAGGCAGGATTTGACACCACATCTTTTTGATACCAAATCCAACATTCTATCCACAAAACCAGGTTCCTTCTTAAAGGAAGATGTTATGGGAAGGGTACATGATTAGAAATGGTAATAGTTATATAGCTTACATTGAAGAAATAGTATTGAATAGAAGAGGTTAATTGAGTTTCAGTTTTTTTCCTCGAGTTTTGAATCAGTGAGATTCAAATTCAATTTGTGCCAGAGAAAATGCCATTGGAGATATTTGTTTCAGCATCCTTTGTCTTTGCCTTACTTATTATACCTATTCCCCAACTTCTTTTTCAGCCTCACTATTATTCTTCAAATATATGGGGGTTTTGTTTCTTTTTTTTCCATTTTCATTAAAAATAGAAAACAAAAATTGGGGGTATTCATATAGTAGAGATATTTTAAATGATGCATTTAGTATTGAAGAGAACCATTATAATAACATAAAGAAGTGGCAGATTATATTTGTTAAATTCCATGTTATAATAACATTTAGGCATATAAGAAGAGAAAATGCTTTAGGAGAAACCTATTTGATGAATACCTTAAATTAAGGAGAGTGCTGTATGATGCTAATTACCAGATCATAGGATGATAGATTCACCTCCTCACCTCTAGGTCTCATATCATTACCAAATAAGACAATAAAAGAACAAAATAAACCCTACTTGGGTTTAATGTTTTGTTGTTGTTTTGTTGTTTTTTTAGAGTTATGAAGTTATTAGCTGTTGTGGGAAGGGGCATAATTATACTTACTACTAGTAGAATTTTGCAATTTAGGAAGGTGTAAAGCCAAGCACAAGCAGCTTTCCAGAGGACTGCTGCTGTGAACATCTTTCAAGGTTCTGATTACATAGTATAGCAAACTCTCCACTTATTCAATAACAAATCAGAGCAAAACATTCACAAAAAATCAAAATTCACCATGTCGCAACTCAACAATTTATCACTAACATGGCCACATAGTTTCCACCAAAGTGGTCACATAGTTTTAAACAAAGTGCATTCATTTAGTCAATCACAAAATCCTTAATTCAATCACAAAGTACAAAAGTCAAAGTTCTCCACCCCTAGGTCACAGTAAATCATAATCTTCTCAGTACAGTATCCAAGTAGAGTCTTCTTTCAGCTTGACTCAAGGCTGGCTCTCAGCTTCCATCCCCATCTACTGATCATGGGTGTCTTTAGAGAATGCGGTGGTAAAATATACTAAAGAGAAGGCGAATTTGAGAAGGCTCACACTGATTTTTTTGAAGCATTCAAGAATTATGATGAATCAGGGAGTTCCAGATGAACCACTTACTTAAAATATTTGGTCTTAGCAAATGTGCTAATGAAATTGGGAATAAATTCATTTGACTCTCAGGAGGCAAAGCTGTATTAAAAAAAAGAGAGAGATTCCAGTGATGAATTTGCTAAGTGCCTATCAGAATAATGACATCACTGAATATGAGAAGATTCTGAAAACAAATCACAGCCACATCATGGATGATCCCTTCATAAGGGAGCACATTGAAGAGCTTTTGTGAAACATCAGAACACAAGAGCTTATAAAATTAATTAAGCCTTACACAAGAATACAGATGTACCTGATGTGGAGAGCTTGCTAGTGCAATGAATATTGGATAACACTATTCATGGCCCAACTGATCAACTCAACTAGCTCCTTGAACTGGATCATCAGAAGAGGGGTGGTGTTGGGGCAGCTAGGTGGAGCAGTGAATAGAGCACCAGTCCTGGAGTCAGGAGGATCTGAGTTCAAATCTGCCTCAGACCTCGGGCAAGTCATTTAACCCCAATTGCCCCGCCCTCCCCCCTCCTAAAAAAAAAAAAGAAAAGGGGTGGTGTCCAATATACTACTCTATATAAATGAACCAACCAGCTAACTTCTCTCAACCAAGCTGTAGTCAGTAAACTGGCTTAACAGAGAACAAGCTTTATAAGACATACTTAAGGCAACAGTGTAGTGATGTAAACCTTAAAAGAACTGGGAATGGCAAAACTACTCCGATTGATGTTCCCTGAAAATTACTGAGTTATGGCAGAAGTGCTTTTTTGATCAGCTGGTTTGTGTTTTGCTGCTGTATTTATCCCAAGAAAAACAGCTTTAATCTCCAGAAGAAAATCAAAATGCCATGGGATTTATGCTGTATTGACATCTTGTCCTAAATGTACACGTCATAGTAATTTGTCATGGGCAACTAATGATCAGAGAGAAGATTTTTGTCATGATTTTAAATATGCTGACACATTACTGTTGGTTAAATTTAAACATGTTTTACCTGCAGAAATTCTCTCACAGAAATAACCTGCAATAACTTGAAATGCATACCCTTTTGAACACTTCCTTTTTTCATGTATAAATTAAAATGTTTGCTGCATTTTGCAAAATGTCAATTCTCCAAAAAGTCAATTCTCCAATTTCTGTACCTGCAGTGTAGTAAAGGTTTAGATGAAACCCCATAATGATAGTGGCATACTGGCATGTAGGCTTCAAGAAGCAAAATAAATAGTGCAGCTCAGAAATTATAAAAAAAAAAACAAACAAAAAAACAAAACAGTCATTGTGCCTGTGTTTTGCTTATCTGTTCATATTAGTTTTTCTATGCTTTTCTGGCTTATATTCTGCTTTTCACAGTGAAGCAATGCATATACCACATAACATTCATATAACACAAATTATTTAGCCATTTCCTAATTAATGGTGTCAACCTTCAGAGTTCAGTCTAAGAAAGACAAACAGAATTAGGTTGTATCTGCTTATTTCTCTTAAAGTATGTGGCATGCATACATCCATGTATGGAAGCTGCAGCTTGGAACTGAGATCTCTTTGGGGTTAGGGTGCACAGCTCATGTAACTTTCCAATAGGGGCTTCACTCCATGTATTAGCAAGCACCCTAGTACACCCAGAATGGCCTGCTATCACAGGTTCTTTGATCTGCTTTTCTAAAGGAAAGATGACTTTAAAGGAGTTAACAATCTACTTTAATTAACAGACAGATAAATATAGATAAGCGGAAAGAAGTGAGTATCTAAGAAAGAATCCAATAGACAGGGGTCCAGCTAAGCAGAATAATACAACCACCTACATATAACACAGGACCAGAGAGCACCAACATCTGAGTGGCGGGGTAAGTGGGGAGCTCTTAACAAACAGCTGCCTAGAGTCTTGTTCAGGAAATCAAAAGGTCCTTCTCATGAGTGACCCTCCAAAGGAAAATACCTACCTCCCAGCATATATAGTTTTCAACTAGTAGGTTCAGAGCCAGAAGGCATCACAACCCATGTAGCTCAGTGCCTAACTGGCTAAATACCAAGAGATGTGAAAGCCACCAGGCAAGCAAGTATGGTAAGCAAGCTTCCCCTTAAGCAAGCTCTTCCTTAGGTAAGTTCCTCCCCCAGTGGACTCTATGTAACACAGGATGTATGATAGCTGTGAAAGCAGCAAGACATTGTGATTGAAATACCTGCGTATTTTTAGACCTGGGAAAATGGCTCCTGTTCCAAGGGAAAAGGGGACACATGTGGTCACATAGGCCTATTAATGGACAAGGAAGATCTTCCTATTCCATTAACATTACACTCCATCACCCCTCCCCTCCTTTCCCCCAGAGAAACACTCCAACAATCCCGAGCCTTGGGTCATCTAGACAAAAGAATGTCTTCACCCAGGTTAGATTAGAACACAATGGGCTTCCCTACTTTAGATTAAATTGCTGGCAGACCTAGATAAGAAGAGTCAATGCATTCTCCTTATCAGTAATGTCCTTCTGAAGAAAAACTGAACAGGATTTTGGAAGAAGGGTGGGGCATTGGTGTGGGGAGAAGCTCTGAATATCCAAGATACTGGTTATTAATAATAATTTTTCACATTCTCCCATCTTATTCTAATGTGAGGCATGACTCAATGAATCACTGATCTGTCCAACACTCCATCAAAGGTTTTGGGACTTAAGATGGGTAACAATGTGAGAGGAAGAAATTGATCTGCATATTGATAAGACCAAAGGGGTGAATAGGTACATTTTTAAAGAGATTTATTTTTTTTTTAAAGCAATTGGGGTTAAGTAACTTGCTCAAGGTTACTTATGTGTATTATTTATGTGTGGGTGCTCATTTTCTAAGGCTCTCATCCCGACTCCCGGGCCAGGGCTCTTACTTACTGCACCACCTAGCCGCCCCTAAAGAGATTTATTTCGAGGAAAAAAAGGGAAATGGTTTAGTAAGCATTAATCCATGGACTCCCGATGGGAAATATTCTTTCCCTTTGGAAGAGAAGTACTGAATTTTTTCCAGTCTTGACAAAATTCCAAATCTTTAAAAAAAAATTCAAATCGTGCTCTGGACATTGACAGTATTTCTGTTAATTTGCCCTACTACAGGCCATGAAAATTAGAGCATTGCTTGATATAGAATGTTGCTATATTGGCCTATCAAAGTTGATCCTTTCGTTAATTTAAAAAGATAATTGGATCCTACATTTGTTTCCTATCATCATCAGCCTTCACATGGAATGCAAATTGTACTAGTAAGTCTACTACCTGTGGTCTTCCATCAAATTGCCTCCTTGTTGTCTCCAGAGGCAACTAATGTGATACAGAGCAATGAGTAAGAGTCAGGAAAGCAGGGTTGTGGTCCAGCTTTTGCCATGTCTTTGGGAAAGTCTTTAGCTGCACTTCTGTTTCCTCATCTAAAATAATGAGGTGGTTTTATGAAGCTGCATCTGACTCCAGTGGCCAGGATGCAGTCCCAGCAAACCTGTCAGGTGCTCTGAAGTAAATCTGTCTCCCCTCCTGTTCCACCACAGAGAAACTTGTCATAAAAGGAAAAAGCGGGGACATGACAGGTATGACAGGATAAAACATCCTTAGTTCTGTTTGAATTCAGATAAGAGTCACTTTAAATCCATCTCATAGACAGACTCAGGAATGACCAGGTGGAAAACATTCCTTTTCAAAGGAAGACAATGGGGAAACTGAGCCAAGAGTGTGCCATTTTAAATTGAGGCAAAAATTGTTCTCTTGGCTTTTCCCAAAAGCAAACCTTCACCCGTAGGAGGATTCCTTCTGAGTAGATTGTGGCATTTCTCTCAAATACTGATTTAACATAGAAAACTATATCTAAATTCAAACTCAAAATAAAACTAGTTGTAGTCCTAAAAGCTTTTACTTCAAAAGGCAAATCCATAGTTTAGGGCTTGATATAATTGTTTTTGTTACTCTCATGGAGTTAAAATAAGCAATAAAAGTTGGATTTCATTTCTCAGTAAACCAAGTTCATTGTTTAGGAACTCCATAACTCAAATAAGCTCTTTTTTTCCCCCGGGGCTGATGACCTTGCCCACCAGATGGTTTCTAGGGATCTGGAAAGTTTGCAAATAAGGAGAAATCGATAGAGACCCCAAAGAAGGGGCTGATCTGCCTGTCCACCCTATGATATTCTTCCTTTGGATTGATAAAAGTCACATACTTTACGTGTGGCAAGTTCCCAATTTTCAATACTGATTTTTTTCTTGCCAGGATGTCTTTCAGGATTCCATTATTTTATTTTTAGGACCCCAGTATACGGTAGCTGGCACATGTGGCCTCCAGTCACCCCATATAGCACTACACTGGAGGCAACCCTGACCATCTTCCTAAGGGAGGAGAGTAGGGAGTGTCTACCCTGTCTACCCTTAGAGCTGCTGTGAGATCAGTTTTAGGTTTTAACATTATAACAATGATCCCAAATAACTTAGTTAACAATTTTACAATTTTCATAAGTGAGAGCCAACTTGTTTTAGCTTCAAGACAGGATTAGCAGTACTTAATAAAATAACATACCTGGTTTTAAGCAAATTTTTTTCTCACTATGTTTTAGTTTCAACTAAATTCAGATTAAAAGTTGCTTTGTCAAGGGGTGGCTAGGTGGAGCAGTGAATAGAGCATCAGCCCTGGAGTCAGGAGGACCTGAGTTCAAATCTGGCCTCAGACACTTGACACACTTACTAGCTATGTGACTTTGGGCAAGTTGCTTAACCCCAATTGCCCTCCAAAAAAAAAACCAAAACCAAAAGTTGCTTTTTCTAACACTGTTTCTGGCTCACAATGGCAACTCAAGTTTTACAGTATTATAAGACAATTTTAATACAATGTAAAAATACAATAATAACACAAACAGTAAGATGACATTAATTACATTTCCAAATCACATATAAAAATTATTGATAGGAGATTGGTCTTACCAAGTGTAGAGGCTTGTTGACTTCTGACTTCATTTTCTCCTCTCCTTTTCTCATCTCCCCACAGTTGCAGAGCTTGGTTGTGGGGGGTGGTCGATTTGGGAAGGAAATAGAAAGAGGGCACTGTTCCTTGTGTGGGAGGGACTAAGAACTGGGGAGTGCCCAGAAGTTGTAGCGTCCAGTGGCTGAATTAAAGGTCCAGGGGGCATTGAGGAGGAGGTTTTGGTGAATAAGGAGGAGGGTCCCTGAGGAACCCACAAGCTTCCTGATAGGGGTTGCTTGGCTTCAGGGAACTTGGAGCAGAAATTCCAGGTTCTGGTGGTGTGGGAGCAAGGACTTGGGGTTTTGAGAGGAGAGGTTCATTTTCTTACCTAGAGGAGTGGGATTCAGGGTGCCCAGGGGCCTAGGTCTGTTGCCAGTGGGGCCCCAATGTAGCTGCTGTGCTTCCCCCCCTTGTTCCTTTCATCAAGTGGGGGAGGTTAACTCAAATTCCCTATTATTCTTCTAACTTTTCACTGCAACCTTAGCTTGGTTACAGCCAAAATGATCTTAATGGTTCTAACCTTTCATTGTATCCTCAGTTTGGTCAGAGACAGGATGACAGGGAGAAGGCACTGTAGCCCTAGCCTGGGAAGAACTGGGACCACAAGGAAGAGAATCTTAGTGCCAAATAGTAACCAGAATGAATTCAATTACCTGGATCTATATTCCCAATGATAATGCACAGTTCTCTTTCTGTGACCCAGGAAAACATTAAGTGTTAGTCCTATTCCAAAGTACAGCTTTGGAACCTGCAGGTTTCTCTTTTGATCTCTTTGATCAATGAAGTGACCCCTTTTCTCTTAGTTAGATCTTAGGGGAGAAGTTTCCCCTTTCTTTTTTTTTTTTGGTCTGTCTTTCCACCTCCAAAACTTGGCTGGAGTCTAAGGAAGTAGAAAGATAGATTTTTTTGTTTTTTGTTTTTGCCAACAACCTTTCTTTAAGAGACCATCAATCTTTCTAGCCCAGGTACAGTTTTTTTCTTTTCTGACTGGCTGCATTTTAAGTCTTACAAGGTGTCAGACTCAGAGATTTTTACACAGCCACAGAGCAGACAGATACAAATAGAAAGCATAGATAGCAATAACTTCTCTTGGTCTTCCAGATTCTATAAAGACCAGGCACTATTACAGTTTAGTAGTCCCATGGGATGGGAATTGGGACTAAATGCCAGTAAGCCTAAGGAAATGCCCCCTATAGCTAGTAGTGTCCCACTGAAGAGTGAAGAATTGAGTTCATAAAGAACTCCCCTTGAAATTAGAGGGTTCTCTGTTCAGAGGAAATTTGCTAACCACAAGGGCCCAAGCAATCCAGTCAAGCCTTCCTAGGTGCTTGAAAGACCTCCCAACTAAGAAAAGGGAAAAAGATAGGCTTACCTTTGGATTAGAGGGTATCCAAATCAGAGACTGCACTCTACATGGAGGGGGAGGTCAGAGTCAGAGACTCAGGCCCATCCAGGGATGCCAAAAAGCTGTTGTGGTTTAAATCCAGAGATGCCAAAAACTGTTAAGGTGGGGGCTTTGCCCACCCAAAAATTGTTGGAGTTTCATGATATGTTGTGGTGGAACCATCTCAAAGAATTCAGAGTCAGACGACCTCTAATCCAAGTATAGGCATTTATTGAGATTGACACCTCTCAGCAACTTTAGAGAAAGCAAGATGTATTTTTATAGGGTAAAGATAGAATTACACAACAGAAATTTACATAGAATAGAGGAATATCATTAATATTAAAAATGCAGGAGTTTCTTAAGGGGTTAGGTAATGGAGGAGGGGTCCCATCTATGGTTTGGTGGTTAAACATTCTGGTCATTCTGCCCTCCAACTGCCTAGCTATTGTGGTCCTGTCTGCTCAAGACAGATAGTTAGGTATTGTGGTCCTGTCTTGGGCTTGATGGATGATGTGATGGATGACTGAATACAAGAACACACCTGTTTCTATGGGAATGGGTCTAGGGGCAGTGACCACATAGAGGAAGTAGCTAGGTTCCCATCATATGGACACACCTGCTGTTTCTGTGGGAACTAAGAGTTCAGGGACACACCTGTTTCTTCTAGTGAGCAGTGAGGCATATAGGCCATTGGGGGATGGGGTGTGGCTAGGTAGGTGCAGTGGGCCTGCTGTTCAGTAGGGCCAGGCCTATAATGAAGTTAGAATATTGGGTCTGGGAGTAGCCTTATTAGGATTCCATCATTTGTATGTGAGGTTATAGCATTCCTGATGATGCAGATATGACTGTTCTCATTAGGAAAAAATTTATTTTTTTATTTTTTGTCAAGATATGAATTGCTGCCACTTCCACATTACAGATTTTCCTCCATCATTTAAAAGAAAGAATTCCTCCAAGGAGGGAGTCAGACAAAAGTTATTTTTCTGAGATGAAGAGAAAAATCCATGTTTTGTCCCTGTCTCTGGAGCAGTTGGAATGCCAAGTATGATTGTAATTAAGCTTCTAGATTGTCTTTTTTGTTTGTTTATTAGAAATTGATATGCTTACTTGACATCTGTTTCATTAAAACTTTTCAATGTTGAACAAAAAAGTTCTTTATATTTTTTCTGTCATGGACCCCTTTGGCAGTCTGTTGGAACTTATGAACCCCTTCTAAGAATACCAGTTTTAAATATATAGGATTACAAAGGAAACCAAATATTAAAATGCAGTTATCAAAATATTCAGGTACTCTCTGGGTCATGTGCGTGTGTGTGTGTGTCTGTCTCTCTGTCTGTCTGTGTGTCTGTCTGTGAATCCCAGGTTAAGAACTTCTGTATTTGAGCTCTATGCGAGTTCTAAAATGACTGTCTATGACCCTTATTTCTTGCCATACTGCAAAACAAAATAAAGAATACCAATAGTTAGTATTTATATACCACTTTAAGATTTGCAGAGCACTCTATATACATTATCTCATTTCTCCCCCATAAATAGGTATATGAAAACTCGACATCATAGGAAGGCCTAGTCATGCTGCTCTCCCTCTTCACTTCTGATTGGCCCCCTGCCCCGTTCTCTCCTCCACTGCTCCACCACCTTTCCAACTCCTCTTTATCTTTTGCCTTTACTTATCAAAGTGATTAGAATGAAAACTCCTTAAGAATAGGAACTATCTTCTTGTTTTTGTATTTCCAGCTCTTAACACAATGTCTGGCACATAGTAATGATTAATGAATGCAGTCTGTCTGTCTGTCTGTCTAATCTATCTATAATCTATCATTTATCTAATCCAGGGGTGGGGAAGCATGCTGCTCTTTGAATCCAAAGGGGCTGCACATGAAGACTCAGAAGGACACATGTGGCCTCAAGGCCACAGGTTTCCCAACTCTGGAATCTACCTGTCAATCCATCCAGGTCTCATAGGTAAGTGTCTGAAGTAGGATATGAACCTAGGTCTTCCTATGACCAACTCTAGCACTCTGTCCACAATGCTATGGGGTCTATCAAATACAATTCTTTTTCCTTGTTTGCAGGAGTGAACTGATAAATACTTAACAACTGGCTCTCTGGAGGAAAATATCACACACACACACACACACACACACACACACACACACACACTTTAAAGTTTGCTCTGCATTATTAGCATTTTCTCCATTACTTTTTAAAGTCTTTACAACTAGGAAAACATTCAATCAAGCCCTGACCTTCAGTGTTTGCTGATTTCTGGGTTGTAAATGCTCCCTCCATACATTGAACAGCTGGGAGGGAGCCAGTTTGA
Source organism: Gymnobelideus leadbeateri (assembly GCA_011680675.1). NCBI lineage: Eukaryota > Metazoa > Chordata > Mammalia > Diprotodontia > Petauridae > Gymnobelideus > Gymnobelideus leadbeateri. The sequence goes on from WOXC01010785.1 coordinate 159,478, forward strand.
AGTAGCTGCAGCATACTCCTGCGCTTAAACTTTTTCCTGGCCAGGGTTCCCAAAGAAATGCTCTATTTTTTTTTCTTCCATATTACTTACTGTCCTAATGAAGTGCTAATATTGCATTTTTATCCAACGGGTTATTTGCTTAACATTAATCTTCCTTTTAATTAGAGGGTCCTGAAACTTGCTGTGTAGAGAAGTACAATCTATCTTCCTATTGATAAGGGGATATATTGACAATATGGATTTTTGAAAGGTAACTAAAGGGAAGGACATGAAGCTTATGGAAAAAAGTGAATCAGTTGGCATTATTCCTGTTTTCAAAAGGCCTTTAAAAAGGCTGCACACAAAGTTTCCAATTTGTTAATTGCTTTTCTTTAATAGCTCATGTTGAGATTGAGTAGACTGCTTTAAAAATATTAGTGACAGGATACTAGCTTAGAGACAGGAAACAAAGGGTAGAAATAAATAGGTACTTCTCAACATGGTAGAGTCTAAAAGAGTGGAGTCCCTCAAGGACAGGTGCTGAGACAGTAAGTAACCTAGCTGTACTGTGCAGTGTAGAGAAAATGGAAGCAAGAAGACTATTTGGGAAGCTATACTAACCTAGACACAAAGGGGCAGTTCAGCATCAGAAAGGCAGGGACATCTATGAAAGACATCACAATATAGCCTGATGATGGAGGAGGCATTCCAAGTGGAGGAAATAATATATGCAAAGATATGGAGGTGAGAAAATACAAGGCGTATTTTCAGAAAAGTCAGTAGTTCAATTTGTTTGGAGTAGTGGAAACTAAGATAGGAAGTTAAGGTACAGGTTATGAAAAACCTTGAATGTCAAGTTGGAGAGTTTGTACTTTACTCAACAAGCTCTGGGAAAGTAAAAGAGTTTTGAGAAAGGAAGTACTGAATTTAGAGCAGTACTTAGGCAGTATAGGATCATTTTGGGACTCACGAGAAAGTGGAGATAGAAAATCCAGTTAGGCTGTTGCAATAATTCAGGCAAAATTGATAAGGGCTGGAACTAGGGTGGTCACAGTAGGAATAAAAAGAAAGGGACAGATATATTGAGATATTGATAAAGAAAGCTGGAAGTCAGATGAAAAGATGACAAAGGGGAAAATGTATTTAAATTAAATTGTAGATACTAGACTCATAGGTTATTGGAAACTAAAGATGTTTGGTAGCATATTCCCAAGATTTTGGAATCGTCCAATAAGACACTAGGCATTAGAATGTGTCTTGAATGTATTATGGGGAGGAATGAAGGAATGAATAAGTGAATGAATAAGAATAGCTATGTCCTTCCACAATAAGACTCTTGAATATATTATAAAAGACAGAATGTTGGCTTGAGTGGACTACAGGTCTGACCTAATATGGCAGTTTTGTTGTTTAATCCTTGAGGTTCTGTCCTTAAAAGTTCTGTATAGATTCACCTCCTCCAAGAAATTTTCAGTGACTAATCCCATTCAACTTCAATCACTCTGTCTGTTCTGATAATCTTTTATCATATTTTCCACATTAAAAATTTTTTGTAACTGGGTTTTATATATTTTATGTTGTAATTCCTATGTTAATTTATATTTGTACATTTTTCTTCCATAAATTTTAAGCCCTTTGAAGATAAAGACTTTGTCTCCTGACATCTTTTTTTTTAAACAAATAAGCATAACTTGATCAAAAGTCCTCCCCACATTTTCCATGTCCAAAAATGTGTGTCCCTGTGTACCTTGAGTTCATCACTTCTGTCAGAAGACATTCATCAGGCCTCTGGAGTTGTGGTCACCTTCTATCCTTCTCACTCAGAGTCATAAGATGATGGAGCTTGGAAGAGACTTAGAAGTCATTTACCTTCACCTCCTCATTTTACAATTGAGGGAACTGAGGCACAGGGAAGTTAAATGATCTGTCCAAGGACACACAAGGTTGGGGCTTTTGATTCCTGTGCCAGCTTTCTCTTTGTGCCCATTACAGCACTTAGCCTGACAAAAGTGCATAATAAATAGAGAGATGAAATAGCTATAAAAACAATCTACAAAGCTAATTTATTCCTACATTATATCATCTCAAAACTTTCAGGAGGGACATACTGAAATAGTTTTCATGATAGAAACAAGGATAAAGTGAGCTATGGGTTGCTCTGCCTTCTGTTTATTCCTTTCTTTTAAAAAATGGTGGAAAAAAGGGAAAGAGGGAAACTGTCACTGAACTGGTTTTTTGGCCTTTGATATAGGTTTATAAATAGTGTATTTTAGCTGAGGCCAAATTTGTGAATCACTAGAAGATAAAAGTCTCTTTCCCCTAAAAAATGAATGAGATTAATTTATTTTTATGTTATTGCTAGAATTAGATGGGGATCATTCTTTATATAGAGTTGGATACACCTCAACTTGTAATAAAATTTAGCTTGGTCTGAATTTGAAAAATCATTGAAAGTGTTCTACCCCTTCCCCCAAACCTCAACATTAAGAAGCCAGTGGAGTACATAGAAGGAGCAAGAACTTTGCCCTCAACCCCTCCTTTTTTTTCTTATTAACAAGAGTTTTTTGCTGTCATTTGAAAGGAGGTTGGCGAAACAAGGGTGTCCACTATCACCCCTCTTATTCAATCTGGTACTAGAAACACTAGCAGTAGCAATTAGAGAAGAAAAAGAAATCAAAGGAATCAAATTAGGTAAAGAAGTGACCAAGCTATCACTCTTCGCAGATGATATGATGATATACTTAAAGAATCCTAGAGAATCAAGTAAAAAACTACTAGGGACAATAAATAAATTTGGCAAAGTTGCAGGATATAAAATAAACCCACATAAATCCTCAGCATTCCTGTACATCTCTAATGAAACTCAACAGCAAGAGACAGAAAGAGAAATCCCATTTAAAGTCACTGTAGACATTATAAAATATTTGGGAATCTACTTGCCAAAACAAACCCAGAATCTATATGATCACAACTACAAAACACTTCTCACACAAATAAAAGCAGATCTAAATAGTTGGGAAAATATCAATTGCTCGTGGCTGGGTCGAGCTAATATAATAAAAATGACAATTTTACCCAAACTAAACTATATATTTAGTGCCATACCAATCAATTAACCAAAAAACTACTTTCTAGAGTTAGACAAAATAATAACAAAATTTATTTGGGAAAACAAACGGTCTAGAATATCAAGGGAATTAATGAAAAGAAACGCTAGGGAAGGTGGACTAGCTATGCCAGATCTTAATCTGTATTATACAGCAGCAGTCATCAAAACTGCTTGGTACTGGCAGAGGTGTAGAGTAGTGGATCAATGGAATAGATTAGGTGCAGGAGACCCAGCAGTTAATGAATATAGCAATCTATTGTTCAATAAACCCAAAGACCCCAGTTTTTGGGATAAGAATGCACTATTTGACAAAAACTGCTGGGAAAACTGGAATACAGTATGGCAGAAATTGGGCATAGACCATTATCTAACACCATATACCAAAATCAAGTCCAAATGGGTGCATGATCTAGGTGTAAAGGATGATACTGTAAGCAATTTGGGAAAGCAAGGAATAGTTTACCTGACAGATCTGTGGAGAGGGGAAGACTTTAGGACCAAACAAGAATTAGAGAGCATTATAAAATGCAAAATGGATAATTTTGATTACATTAAATTGAAAAGCTTCTGTACAAACAAAGCCAATGTAACCAAGATCAAGAGGGAGGTGGGAAATTGGGAAAGAATTTTTACAACTTGTGTCTCTGATAAAGGACTCATCTCTAAAATTTATAGAGAATTGAGCCAAATCTATATGAATACAAGTCATTCCCCAATTGATAAGTGGTCAAAGGATATGAACAGGAAATTTTCAGAGAAAGAAATTAAAGATATCTATAAGCATATGAAGAAATGCTCAAAATCACTATTAATTAGAGAAATGCAAATCAAAACAACTCTGAGATACCACATCCCTCCAGTCAGATTGGCTAAGATGACAAAACAAGAAAGTGACAAATGCTGGAGAGGATGTGGGCAAATTGGAACACTAATACATTGCTGGTGGAGTTGTGAACTTATCCAACCATTCTGGAGAGCAATCTGGAATTATGCCCAAAGGATTATAAATAATTTCATACCCTTTGACCCAGCCATATCACTTCTAGGGTTATATCCCAAAGAGATCATAGAAGTGGGAGGAAGACCCATATGTACAAAAATATTTTTAGCAGCCCTTTTTGTGGTTGCAAAGAATTGGAAACTGAAGGGGTGCCCATCAATTGGGGAATGGCTAAACAAGTTGTGGTATATGAATGTAATGGAATATTATTGTGCTATAAGAAATGAAGAGGTGACGGATTTCATAATTACCTGGAGAGACTTATACAAACTGATGCTGAGCAAGAAGAGTAGAATCAGAAGAAATATGTATACAATCACAGACATACCATATCTGTGATGACCAACTATGACAGACTGGACTCTTTTCAGCAATGCAGTGATATAAGTTAATCCCGAAAGACTCAAGAAAGTGAGAAATGCGCCATTCAGAGATATAACTAGAAAGAACTGAGCCTGAATCCTGATGGAAGCAAACTAAATGATCTTGTTCTTTTCATTGTTTGGTTTTATTTCTTCCTTACCATCTTTCATCCCACCTAGTACAATACGCCTTTATAATTGGAATAATGTCTAATATGAATGCATTTGCAGATCCTATACTGGACTATATGCTGTCGTGTGGGGAGGGGGGAGGGAAGTAAAGGAAATTTGAAAATCAAGGAACTATGGAATTGAATCTTGTTAACTGAAACTAAACTAATAAATTAATTAAAAAAAAAGAAAAGAAAGGAGGTTGGCATGCTTTTAAAAGAAGCCCAAACCCTGAAGGATGAAAAGAAAAATTGGGAGGATAAATATCTGTTCATTCAAATGGGGTGGATTTCCTCCTTATTTTAAAAACAGAAATTGCTTTTTGAATATGACTGTAAACCATAATTTTCAAATGAAGGTTTTGGCAAATTGTCCTATGTTTTTTGAAAAGTTTTAGCATTGGTCCCTCAAGATCTGGAACATAATAACTAATGAAATAATTTGGAAGCAATATTAATTTCTTACAGCTTTTTTTTGCTTTTTTTTTGGGGGGGGGTCGCAGTTGGGGTTAAGTGACTTGCCCAAAGTCACATGGCTAGTAATTTTATCAAGTGTCTGAGGCCAGATTTGAAGTCTGGTCCTCCTGACTCCAGGGCCGGTGCTCTATTCATTGTGCAACCTGGCTGCCCCCCCTTATGGCTGTTCTTAAAATTAACTGCTTTGGGTTGGGGTGGTTGAGAAATTGGCCTCTTCTATTCTGTACTTCTTCTTTTCCTGGTTCGTTCTTCTGAAATTTTCTTTTGAATTGTTAAATAAATAAATGGACTTCTCTTTTCAGTAATTTAAAACTGGTTTAATGCCTATAATATTTCCAAGTTCAGGGCACTTTAAAGCTAAAAACAAAAATGAAGTTAGCTTCTCCAATACTTTTCTCAAGAATATTGATTGATGCTTTATACTCATTTTTAAATCAATGTTTTCTTCAATTTATATGTAAAGGAAGCACTTGAGTTTTCCCAGAAAACTTGATAATAGGTTTAAGTAAACAAGGACCACAAAGTAAGAAGTTTCTCAATCAAAATGACCCATATATGCAAAAAGATACATAGTAGCTCTTGTAGTGGCAAAGAACTAAAAACTTGAGTTATGCCCATCAATTGGGGAATGGCTAAACGAAGGATGGGATATAGATGTAATAGAGTACTACTATGTTGTAAGAAATGATGAAAGAGATGTTTTCAGAAAATCCTGGGAAGAGTTATATGAAGTGATACAGAGTCAATTGTGCAGTATAGCACAAAGAACAATTTATATTATAAAATATTGTAAAGAAAAACAACTCTAAAAGACTGAAGAACTCTGATTAGTGTATGTCCAATCACGATTCCACAAGACTCATGATGAACCCACTTCCTGACAAAGAAGTGATGATTCAAGATGCAGAATACATATAGACATACACTTGTGGACATGGCCAATGTAAGAATTTGTTTTGTTTGATTATGCATATTTGTTACAAGGACATTTTTTCTTTTTAAATTAGTGGGGAAGGAGGAGGGGAGGAAGAGAGAAAATAAATACTTGTAATTGAAAAATAAAAGGAAAGGGGGAAAAAAAGATTAAAAAAAAAAGTTCCTCATCAATGTAATGAAATTATAGGGCCTTGGCCACTGGATGAAGTTAGCTGAAGAACAAAGAGAATTTCCAATGACTAACTGAGAACATCAGTCACACTCTTTGTAACTTAGAGAAAAAGCAAGCTTAACTCATTACAAAGTAAGTTATAAGGAAATATTTATTCTTCACTATTTCACTTGTGTTCATTGCAGAGTGTAGCCATGAAGGGAAGGGATTTCTCTTTCATTGGCCCCACCCTTTTGGGAATGGTATTTTACTGCAGCCACACCTGTTAGCATCCAGTGGAGGAGAGTTCACCTATGGAGTTGAGTCAAGGTGATTGAAGGAGTTAAGAGTGGGATCATGTTCAGTATATGGTAGACCCTAGAACAGAGTCCTGCTGCTCCCAGGATATAAGCTCAAATGCTTTTCACAAATGTTTAGTAGCAGCTCAAGATAGGATGTCAGCTGAGCGCCAAACTAGTGACAGTGATGACTATAGTGATGACAATGAGCAGTGAGACACACACTGGCAGTGACTAGTTGGGCAGTAGGTGGCAAAGACTCAGGAACAAAGGTCAGGGGGAACAGTGTAAGGACTTCAGTGCCCACCTGTGCTGCAGCACTGGAAGCATGTACTTCCTCTCCTCTCACTCACCTTGGCTGCATGTGTTCACTATATGTGCACTTTTCCACTCTGAACTCTGTGTCTATTCTTGTCACTGGCATTTTGTGTATTTATGAGAAAATGTACCTCAAGTTTATCAGGGAGATGTTCTTTACTTCTGGTCTTTACCATGTTCTTTCAGTAAATGCCTTTGGTTTGAGCTAATTCTATCTTCTGGATGACCACAGACAGGCTAACACACTAGTGCTGGCTTATGACTACAGTTTTAGGTGTTTAACATTACAAAACATCCTTAAACTCAGACTAGTCTTTCCCTAGGTGACTTAGCCTGTGTGTTTCATTTGCGGGGGGGTTCCCCAGAGGGGGTGCTACATATAATAGGTTCAGGGGGGAAAATTTCAGGATCAAACCAGACCTATATCTAAGAGCTTCCATCATTTTAAAATTATTTGATATCTTCCATGCAGGAGTATACTGTTTAAGTGTTTTTTTTTCCTTTTCTTTAAGTATAACCCAAAGAATGTGACTTTGGAGCTAAGTTTGAATGTGGACCACTACATTGCCCTTCAGAGCAGTGGATGGGGTTGAATCTCTGTAACAATGCCTGACTTCACTCATTCAGAGATCTATTCTTCCTCTCCTTTCTCCTATAGAGTGAGGTGAAAAAAATTCAAAGGTCCCTTGGTTCAAATCAACCTCTCAGTTTGGGAGATACAAAGATTAGCTCAGTGAAGGGCAAGGGTACCAGCTCCTTGTGTCTTTTCAACAAAATTAGAAAACTTAAAAATACAGATTATTAATAAAATTCATAGAGCTCTGAACTTGGTGATTACTTTGAACACCAAACTGGAAAGGAGATGTCTGAATTTGTTGTAATTAGTTATGTGTAGGTTTTGCCCCAATCCCACTGTCTCTCTATGGCAAAACAAACAAACAAATAACAACCCCATGCATTAAAATTATAGTTTAAAATATAAATAACTAATATTTAAAATAGAAATAGCAAAGAAACACTTAGTAATGAGTCAGGCTCCCATTTGAATGTGTCAACAAAACAGAAAAGTGAATTTCCCATTATTCTAGCAGTTTATACGAGTAAGCACAATCAGTCAATCCCTGATAGATTCTCTCGCTAAATTGAGGAATAAGCCAGGGAAGAAAAAGTTGCTAGTCACTATGTGGCCTATAAATATCAACCTACAAAGTGTTCTCTTGTTGCTGCAGCTTTTGCTAACTCTCCTTAATACTCTATGCATGAATCTCTCCAGAGATACTGAAAACTGTTGCTGCAGTAGAAAAACTCTACCCTCCAGTTCTGAACACAGAATAGCTTCATCTCTTCCTAAACTGGGAAGAAGTGAACTCCTGGAGTCTTTAACAACTTAGCCTCTCTCAAAAGGCAGCCAGCCTAAACCTTGGCTGAGTGACTAAAGAAAGGAAATGGAAATGATTTTAAGTCAGGGTAAATTAATAAGCAGCATATTTTGCCACTAGTGCTGAAAGATATATTTATCTGTTTACTTTATCCCTAGTTAAGGATGATAGACTATAATCACTTTTCTGTGTAGATCCAGGGCCACAGCAAACCTGTTTGACAGATGGAGAACTCACAAAGGTGGTAACCAGAAGCCTATTAAACAGGTTAAAATTAAGAAAAAGCTTAGATAGGAAATGAATAAGTAATAAAAATAAAAATAAGATTTAGGGGTGAAATATTCTTCAAATACGTGAAAAGCTGACATGTGAAAGAAAAATTAGAATTTTATGTAATTTGAGATTTACAGGATTAAAGTTGACAACCCCCAACAAGATGCAAAGTCTGAACTAATCAACCAGACTGCTTTGTTTCACCTTAAAAATGCCCTTTCCTGTGTCTGTAACGTGAAATACCAGATAAGGTTGGCAGTGGTTATTCACCGATTTGTGGGAGGATGCTTGGAAATTCATAATAATGGAATTTCTCTTGTCTTGGGGGCATATTCCAGATGGAGGGAAAATGGAGATATCCTGAGATGGTAAATTCCAGCTGACACTACCTTGTCAATTGTCTGTATTTACAACAAAGAAACTTCTTTTTTTTCATGGTATGGATAGAAAACATATGGAGACTATAAATCTAAGGGACACAAACATCCTGGGAATGTCCAAAAACATATAAAAACTTTGTCAATCTTGTATCAGGCAATTAGAACTTAAGTTTTTGCTCCTTGTAGGTACAAGCTCGCTAGCTTTGTCTAGCTTTAAGGGAATAAATAATATAAATGTATATCACCTAGCCTGTTTGTCTCCTTTAACCAAACTTTAAGGTTAACAATGTCAACAGCTATAAGTTACAGGGTAGCAAATTTTGGCTTTATAATACAGTATAATAAATAGCCATAATAATTAGAGCATTTTAAAATGAACAAACTGTCCTGTGAAGTAATGGATTCCCCATGATTAAATATACTTCAAATAGAAGCTTTTCCTTTTTGGATTTATTAAGTCCCTAATGATTTCTGACTCATTTACCTTTTTATGCTTCTTTTGAGTTTTGTGATTGGAATGTCAAATTTTCTGTTCAGCTCTGGACTTTTCATCAGGAATATTTGGAAGTGTTCTGTTTCATTAAGTATCCTATTCCCCCCTGTCCCTCACCCCGCCCCCCGCCCCCCCACTGTCCCCTGTAGAACTGTACTCAGTTTTTCTGGGTATGCTATTTTTAGTGATCATTTTAGTTCCTTTACTTTCAAGAACATCATATTCTAAGCCACACGCTCCCACCCCTCTTCTAAGCCCTCTACTCCTTTCAAGTGGTAACTGCTAATGTGATCTTGACTGTGACTCCAAGATATATAAAATTTTGGGGAGTGCTGCTGACAGTCTTTTCTCTCTGACCTGGGAGCTCTGAAATTTGGCTATAATGCTCCTGGGAGTTTTCATTTTGGGATCTCTTTCAGGAGATGGCCAGTATATTCTTTCAATTTCTACTTTGTCTTCTGGTTCTCAGATATCTGGGAAATTTTTCATTCTAATTTCTTGAAATAATATATCTAGGCTCTCTTTTAAAATCATGGCTTTTTGGTAGTCTAATAAATCTTTATTTTAATTTAAAAAATTTTTTTTTGCTTTTTGGAGGGAGAAGGCAGGGCAATTGGGGTTAAGTGACTTGCCCAAGGTCACACAACTAGTAAGTGTTAAGGGTTTGAGGCCAGACTTGAACTCAGGTCCTCCTGACTCCAGGGCTGGTGCTCTATTCACTGTGCCACCTAGCTGCCCCCTAGTCTAATAATTCTTAAATTATGTCTCCTCAATCTACTTTGTAGGTCAGTTGTTTTTCCTATATTTCACATTTCTATTATTTCAGTCTTATGACCTTGTTGTGTTGTTTCTTGATCTCTCATGCAGTCATTAGCTTCCACTTAACCATTCTAATTTTTTTTTTTGCTTTTTGGAGGGCAATTGGGGTTAAATGACTTGCCCAAAGTCACATAGCTAGTAAGTGTGTCAAGTGTCTGAGGCTGGATTTGAACTCAGGTCCTCCTGATGTTAGGGCCAGTGCTCTATTCATTGTGCCACCTAGCCATCCCCCATTCTAACTTTTAAAGAGTGATTTTCTTGAGTCATGAGCCAAGATGGAAGAGAAAAGGCAGGGACTCTCCTCTGTGCTAAGAAATTCCCATCCAAATAACTTTAAATAATACCTCAAAACAAATTCTGGAGCCCAATACAACTTAGAAGCTTGGCAGTAAAGTCTGTTGCACTGGGGTGAGAGAGGAGTGCAGTTAAGCACAGGCTGTACCTCAGCAAACCAGAAGTAGTCCTGGAGGGCAACTGAATCAGTAGCATCAGCAGCAGCTTCCAGAGTCCTTAGCCCACAGATGGTAAGGGAGTTGGATAATTGGTCAGATGGATATTCCAGGGGTCTCTTTGCTGACACTGGGTACAAGACTCTATTGTATCGCCTATGCTCAGATCTGTGTCACAGTCCTAGAGCAAGGAGGAGCACAGCATGGTAGAGTGTACAGTCCCAGGGGAGTGGGGATGACAGTTCCAGGGCAGGAAAGAATGATGGTGGCTTCCCACAGACCAAGAGAGTAATAAACTCATCTCTTCTTAGATCATCCAATCTTGGAAAAACTGAAAACTTCCAGACTTCCAGAACTAGTTCTGAAAACAGCTAAACAAAAAACCTGAAGCTTGGGACAGTGACTCCTCCATCCCAGGAACTGAGCCCAACTTTAAGATAAAGTGAAAAGTCAAGAAATAGGCTGGGAAAATGAGCAAAGAACTCCAATAAAGAACCTGATGACTGGGAGTTACTATGGTGACAGGAAGATTAAAAACACAAACTCAGAAGAAAACAACAAAGGAAAAACTGCTACATCCAAAGACTCAAAGAAAAATGTGAATTAGTCTCAGACCTAAACAAATTCCTGGAAGTGCTCAAAAAAGAATTTTAAAAACCAAATAAGAGAGATAGAGGAAAAAAAGAAACAAGATGGATACAAGAAAATTGTAAAAAAAAAAAAAAACAGTCAACAACTTGGTAATAAAGTAGATACTGAAAATACTGAAGAAACTATAAAAAGCAGAATAGGTAAAATGAAAAAAAGAGGCACAAAAATCCAGTGAAGAGAAGAATGTGTTAAAAAGCAGAATTGACCACATGGAAAAAGATGTATAAAAATTTGCTGAAGAAAAGAACTCCCTGAAAAGTAGAATTGGTCAATTGGAAAATGAGGCACAAAATATCACTGCAAAAGTGACAAGGGAGGGAAAAGTTAGATTGAAAAATAGACTTTTGAGGAGAGATATGGTAAAAAGAGAGAGTAGGATAAAGAGGGGATAAAATAGGGTGGAGGAAAATACACAGTAACCATAACTGTGAATGTGAATACAATGAATTCACTCACAAAACTAAAGCAGATAGAATGAATTCAAAACCAGAATCCAACAATATACTGTTTACAAGAAAAACACTCGACACAAATATACACAGAGTGAAAATAAAGGGCTGTAGCAGGCTGTTATGTTTCAGCTGAAGTAAAAAAAAAAAAACCAGGGGTGGAACAGCTAGGTGGAGCAGTGAATAGAGCACTGGCCCTAGAGTCAGGAGGACCTGAGTTCAAAGCCAGCCCCAGACATTTGACACACTAGTTGTGTGACCTTGGGCAAGTCATTTAACCCCAATTGCCCTGTCTTACCCACCTCCTAAAAGACCAAAAAAAAAAAGCAGGAGTGGCTAACATGATCTCAGATAAAGCAAAAGTAAAAATAGATCTAATTAAATGAGATAAGCAGGAAAATTACAATATGCTAAAATGTACCATCAATAATAAAGTAAGATCAGTACTAAACATAAATGTACCAAGTGGCATAGCATCCAAATTCTTAAAGGAAAAGTCAAATGAGTTACAGGATGAAATACACAGTAAACTATACTAGTGGGGGACCTCAACTTTCCCTTCTCAGAACTAAATAAATCTTAATAAAAAATAAACAAGAAAGAAGTTAAGATGAATAGGAGTTTAGAAAAATTGGATATGATAGCCCTCTGGAGAAAACTGAAGGGGAATAGAAAGGAATATACCTTTTTCTCAGTGGTAGTTGGTACCTTCATAAAAACTGACTATTAGGGCAAAAAACCCTCACAACCAAATCTAGAAAAGCAGAAATATTAAATGCATCTATTTTATGTCATCATGCAATAAAAATTACATTCAATAAACCAGGGGAACATAGATAAAAAATTAATTGGAAAATAATCCAATCCTAAAGAGTGAGTGGGCCAAAGAACAAATCATAGAAACAAATAATTTCATTAAAGAAAACAAGAACCATACCAAAATTTGTGGGATGCAGCCAAAGCAGTACTTGGCAGAAAATTTCTATCTCTAAATGCTTATATCAATAAAACAGAGAAAGAGCAGATTAATGAATTGAGCATACAACTAAAAAAAAAAAACAATTAGGAAGAGAACAAATTAAAAATTCCCAATTAAACACCAAATTGGAAATCCTGAAAATCAAAGTAGAGATGACTAAAATGAAAGAAAACCACTCAACTAATAAATAAAACTGAGTTGATTTTATGGAAAAAATAACTATTAGTTAATTTGATTTACAAAAGAAAAAGAAAACCAAATTATAATTATCAAAAATGAAGAGTGAATCCACCACGAATGAAGAGGATATAAAAACAATTATTAAGGTTCTTCTGCCCAATTATATGCCAATAAATCTAACAATCTAAGGGAAATGGATATTTACAAAAACATAAATTGCTCAGATTAACCAGAAGAGGAAATAGAATGTTCAAGTAACCCTATCTCAGAAAAGAAATTGAACAAACCATCAATGGGCTTCAAAAGAAAATATCCCTAGGGTCAGATGGATTCATAAATGAATTCTACCAAATCAGATGTAACTTTTAAAAATTCTTTCCGGATAGAGGGGCGGAGCCAAGATGGCAGAGTAGAAACAGCTCATCCAAGCCACTCTGCCCCCAGATTTCCTCCAAATTATGTAAAATGGGACTCTGAACAACTTCTGGAGCCCCAGCACCCACAGAACGACACAGAGAAGCTAACCTCCTGCTGAGGACAGCCCAGCAGCCCTGCAGGAAGGACCAGCGCAGCACTCTGGGAGCCGGCAGCGCGCAGCACGCAGAGAGCAGGGAGCCGAGCTGAGCCGAGCCGAGCCAAGCCCAGGTCCACGTGAGCCAAGGTTTTAGCCCCAGGGCGGCAGGGCCAGCAGCCAGCTGGAGAGACCCCAGAACACCAGCAGCTGTGGCGACTCCAGAATTATCAACATAGACATGCCTAGGACAAAGTGAGAGGTTAGTGCCCTATGGACTTTGGGACCAGTATTTGGGGAATGTGTTGGCTTCCTCCCCTGGGGGGCTAGAAGCCCCTGAGGAGACACACCATTTTCAGAGAGACACAGACAGTTTTCAGAGGCAGCTCCAGCTCCCGGCCTGCAAACTGTAGGGAGATCCAGCGATCAGTCTTGGGGAGTAATCACTCTTGCTTTAACCTCCCTAGATCTGGATTGTGATCTAGGGTGGAGGTCGTGGGTGGGCTTCCAGCTTCCAGAAACTGAAGTTGTCCCCCACATGTTTGGGACTAAAATTCCTGTCTGGCAGCAGAGCCATAGTGTGGCAACAAGCCCAAAAGTCAAGTAATTAAGTGGCAACATGCCAAGGCAAAGGAAACAAATTAAACAGAAAAATGAAACCCTAGACTCCTATTTTGGGGGCATAGAGCGGGAAAAGGACTGTGAGGTCAGAAGCACTGCTCCAAAAGCCCCAGGGGAAAACATGAGCGGGTTGCAGGCCATAGAGGACCTTAAGAAGGACTTTAAAAATCAAATCAGAGAAGTGGAGGAAAAATTGGAAAGAGAAATGAGAAGGATGCAGGAAAAGTATGAAATGAGGGTCAACAGCCTGACTGAGGAAAACAACACCTTAAAAAATAGACTAACTCAAATGGCAAAGGAGGCCCAAAAGGGCAATGAGGAGAAGAATGCCTTAAAAAGTCGAATTTGCCAGATGGAAAAAGAATCTCAAAAGTTCACTGAGGAGATTCATACCTTCAGAGTTAGACTGGAGCAAATGGAAGCTAATGACTTTATGAGAAATCAAGATGCTGTTAAGCAGATCCAAACAAATGAAAGATTAGAAGGCAATGTGAAATATCTCATGGGAAAAACCACTGACCTGGAAAATAGATCCAGGAGAGACAATTTAAAAATTATTGGACTACCTGAAAGCCATGATCAAGGAAAGAACCTAGAAATCACCCTTCAAGAAATTCTCAAGGAAAACTGCCCTGATGTTTTAGATCCAGAGGGCAAAATAGAGGTTGAAAGAATCCACAGATCACCTCCTGAAAAAGATCCCAAAAAGAAAACTCCCAGGAATATTATAGCCAGGTTCCAGAATCCCCAGATCAAGGAGAAAATACTACAAGCAGCCAGGAAGAAACAATTTCAATATTGTGGAAACACAATCAGAATAGCCCAGGACCTGGCAGCTTCTACACTGAGGGATTGAAGGGCATGGAATATGATATTCCAGAGGGCAAAAGATCTGGGAATGAACCCAAGGGTCACCTACCCAGCAAAACTGAGTATCTTGTTTTAGGGGAAAGTATGGTCATTCAGTGGAATAGAGGACTTTCAAGCATTCTTGAGGAAAAAAACAGAATTGAATAGAAAATTTGACATTCAGACACAAGAAGAAAGAGATGCCTGAGAAGGAAAAGAAATCAAAAGGAACTTAACAAAGTTGAACTATTTACATTCCTATATGGAAAAACAATAACTGTGATTGATGAAATCTTTCTCACTATGAAAATAATGGAAGAAGGGTGTGTGGTCATATGAATACATATGTGAATGTGTGTGTATATGGTTACAGTTATATATGGATAGAGAGCATAAGTCGAATTTGTTGGGAAGGGAGGATACTCAAGAGGTGAAATTATGAGGTGAGAGAGGAAAGTAGCAAGAGGAGATGGGGAGAGACAGGGTAGGGTAAACTATCTCATGTAGAAGAAGCAAGGGGAAGTGGTTGCAAGGGATGGGGAGAATAGGAAGGCAAAAAGGCAAAACCACATTCTCATTGAATTTGGTTCAGGGAGAGAATGACATACATACTAAATGGGATATCTCAACCTACAGCAGAATAGGGGGGAAGGGGGAGGAGAGGAGGGATGATGGATGGGAGGGCATCCTTGGGGGGAGGGGAGATTGGAAGTACCCACTATAGAAGAGGGACAGGATCATGTAGGGAATGAACCAGGTGGGGGGTGGCATGAGTGGGAGGGAAGTATAAGCAGCCTTGTACAATATATCTACTATGGTAATGTTTTGCATAGCTAGACATGTACAACATATACTGAATTATTTATCTCCCCAGAGGGAATGGGTGACAAGGGAGGAAAGAAATGGATCTGAAATTCAAGGTCTTAACATTAAATGTTTCAAATATATATAAATACTATTATTAATACTCTTTTGCTTGTAATTGGGAGATAAGATGTGCAGGCATTGGGACACAAAGATTCACTTTCCTGTAATGGAAAAGTCGAAGGGGGTATGGGAGAAGGTATGGGAGAGAGCAGATTGGAGGAAGCAATATCTTGCGGGACTGCTATTCTGGGAGGTTGGGTAGGGGAATAACGGGGGGAAATGATTGTAACTCAAAATCTGGCGGAAATGAATGATGTAAAACAGAAGTTAATAAAGCATTTGTTTAGATATTAAAAAAAATTTTTTTTCCTCCAACTTTCCCCAAACTGTCCTGAGAGAAACCAAATCCTAAATTTTCCTTCTTAGTGTACTACAGCCAACTTAAATGCCTGTAGAGGTGGACAACTTACTTAGAATGGACAAGAGTGACTAGGGCAAGATTATTTCAATAAAGCTCCCTAGAGAGTTGAGATGGTGGTCTAGAGCCCAGGAACTGAAAATGTACTAGACCCTTTTACAGTTTGGACACTAAGAAAGTGATGCTGCTGAAACACAACGTCAAGATAGTAGTTGCTGTTGTAGCTCTCTAGTGAAGGGGGTCTGGACGAGGCTTTATAACTCCAGATGAGCTATGTCTGTCTTATTGACCAAGCAGCAGAGTAGGTATTCTCATTCATAAGACTGTCAAAATACAGTGGAGTCTCTAGTGCTCTCTGCCATGGGGTTAAGGGATAGTTAGGCACTTGCTTTGTAAAGTGTCTTCTAATCACAGCCTTCTAGTTCATAATGTTTTTAATTAAATAATTTTCACCAAGATGATTCTACCCGGAACAATCCTAAAAATACTGACTAAAATTGTGCCTACTACCACTACTGCCACCTCTTTTTTTAGGGAGTCTTTCCTCTTAATTTATACTTTAAAAAATCTGTCTGGTTACTACAGTATCAATTTTAATTTTAACGTATTTGAATGTATAAGTAATAGGCAATTTACTCCAAAATTTCTTATTGTTCAGCATCACTATTACTAGAATTTTGTAGCAGTAATAATAGTTTTAAAATTTTACAAAAATAAAAGGAAATGGACCTTCCACCTTCAAATTATTTAACAGTTATATTTTTTAAAATTACTATTTTTGTGTAAAACAATTGACTTATATTCAAATACATGATTCTTTTTTCATATAAATGTTATTTGTGTAAAGTGACTTTAATTGACTGCAGGTACTAAATATTGATGTGATAAATCTTCAAATAAATAAGATATAGACAATTGTTTCTTTAAAATAAATTCTACTTTAAGTAAATTTTTAACATATATGGCTTTTTAATATAACCTCTAGGCAAATTGGTTATTTCCATGTATCTATGAGATCCCAGTTCATGGGACAGATTACCAAGATGATATTCATCAGCTATTGCAAAGGCTATGTAGTACATGAGGTCATGTACCAATCAAAGCAACACAACATAGGTTACTAAAATGTCCAAATCACTACAATTTATCACTTTATAAGACTGGATTCGCAAAACTAGAACTTCAGAATTTTTGAAAACACAAAGTACAAAATTTTAAAAAATAAGTAATAATTGATTCAGAGAAAAACTATACTTTGAAGACATAGTTGTAGCTAGATTTATTACAAGTTATGTCTACTTTAAAGCAGTAAAAGTCAGCCCAGGGTTCCAGTTTGACTAATATGAAACTGACAACTCCTTGGTGAGGAAAGTGACATCCTTGTTGACAAGGTTCTATTTTCTACCACTACCTAGTACAATAAAAGAATTTGATATATATTAAACCACAGCCTATTTTTATATAGGGTGTTTGAAAAGGTGGGTAAAAAAAAATCTCATCTTTTCTAAACCCCATGACTTTGTGGCCCATTCTACTTTCAAACAATTCAAACTACTAGAAAGTTTTCCTTCCATCAATCTTTCAACCTGTTCCTCCAAGTTCTGCCTTCTGGATCAGGTGGAAGAAACTGATTTGGTGTTCAGCCATATCCCTTCAATCTTATGAGACTATTTTATTTTTTAAATTTACTAACTTGTTGATTTTTAGTTTTCAACATTCACTTTCATAAGTTTTAAATCTTCTCCTCCTTCCTCCCCCTTCCCACCCCAAGACAGTATGCAATATGATATGGCTTTACACATACATTCCTATTAAACACATTTTCACATTAGTCACATGTTGCATAGAAGAATTATAGCTAATGGTAGAGAACATGAGAAAGAAAAAAATCAAAACAAAACAAAGTAAAAGAAAACAGTCTGTTTCACTCTGAATTCCAACCCCATAGTTGTTTCTCTGGATGTGGATGGCATTTATCATCATGATTCCTTTGGAATTGTTTTAGGTCCTTGCATTTCTGAGAAGGGCTAAGTCTATCAAAATCAGTCATTGCACACTGTGGCTGTTTCTTTGAACAAAGTTCTGGTTCTGCTCACTTCACTCAGCATCAGTTCATATAAGTCTTTCCAGGATTTTCTGAAGTCCGCCTGCTCATCATTTCTTATAGCACAATAGTATTCTATTACATTCATATATCACAACTTGTTCAGTCATTCCACAATTGATGGTTATCCCCTAAATTTCCAGTTCTTGGCCACCAAAAAAAGAGCTGCTATAACTATTTTTGTACATGTGGGTCCTTTTCCCACTTTTATGATTTCTTTGGGATACAGTCCTAGAAGTGATATTACTGGGTCAAAGGGTATGCACATTTTTTATAGTCCTTTGGGCATAGTTCCAAATTGCTCTCCAGAATGGTTGGATAAGCTCATAGCTCCACCAACAATGAATCAGTGTTCCAACTTTCCCATATCCTCTCCAACATTTATCATTTTTCTGTTTTGTCATGTTAGTCAATCTGATAGGTATGATGTGGTAACTCAGAGTTGTTTTGATTTGCCACTCTCTCAATAGTGATTTAGAGCATTTTTTTTTCATATGACTATAGATATCTTTAATTTCTTCTTCTGAAAACTGCCTGTTTATATCCTTTGACCATTTATCAATTGGGAAATGACTTCTATTCTTGCAAATTTGACTCAGTTCTCTATATATTATAGGAATGAGGCCTTTATCAGAGATACTACTCATAAAAATTCTTTCCCAGTTTTATGCTTCCCTCCTAATCTTGTGCATTGACTTTGTGCAAAACTGTTTCAATTTAATGTAATCAAAATTATGCATTCTGTATTTTATAATGTTCTCTATCTCTTGATCATAAGTTCCTCCATTCTCCATAAATTTGACAGATAAACTATTCTTTGCTCCCCTAATTTGTTTATAGTATCAGTCTTTATACCTAGATAGTGGACCCATTTGGACTTTATTTTGGTATATCGTATAAGATGTTGATCTATGCCTAGTTTCTGCCACACTATTTTCCAGTTTTCTCAGAAGTTTTTGTCAAATAGTGAGTTCTTATCCCAGAAGCTGGGGTCTTTGGGTTCATCAAGCAGAAGATTGCTATAATCATTGACTACTGTGTCTTGTATACCTAACCTACCCCTCTATTTCTTAGCCAGTACCAAATAGTTTTGATGACTTCTGCTTTATAATACAATTTAAGATCTGATTTGGCTAGGCTGCCTTCCCTAGCACTTCTTTTCATTAATTCCCTTGAAATCCTGGACCTTTTGTTCTTCAGATCAATTTTGATATTGTCTTTTCTAGCACTATAAAATGATTTTTGGTAATTTGATTGGTATGGCACTGAATAAATAAATTTATTTAGGTAGAATTATCATTTTTATTATATTAATTCAGCCTACTCACGAACAACTGATGTTTTCCCGATTATTTGGATCTGACTTTATTTGTGTGAAAAGTGATTTATAATTGTGGTTATATAGTTCCTGGGTTTGTTTTGGCAGGTAGATTCCCAAATATTTTTAATGTCTACAGTACTTTAAATGGAATTTATTGATTTCTTGTTGTTGGGCTTTGTCAGTAATTTATGGATATGCTGATATTTTATGTGGGTTTATTTTATATCCTGCAACTTTGGTAAAGTTGTTTATTATTTCAAGTAGATTTTTTACTTGATTTTCTAGGATTCTCTAAGTATATCATCATATCTTCTGCAAAGAGTGATAACTTGATTTCTTCTTTGCCTATTCTAATTCCTTCAATTTCTTTTTCATCTCTTATTTTTTTTGCTTTTTGGAGGGCAGTTGGGGTTAAGTGACTTGCACAAGGTCACATGGCTAGTTTTTGTGTTAAGTGTCTGAGGCCAGATTTGAACTCAGCTCCTCCTGATTCCAGGGTCGGTGCTCTATTCACTGTGCCACCTAGCTGCCCCTTTCATCTCTTATTGCTAAAGCTAACATTTCTAGTACCATACTGAACAATAGTGGTGATAATGGACAACCTTGTTTCACCCCCAGTCTTATTGCTGAAGGTTTTAGGTAGATGCCTATGAGGTTATTTTAAACCCAAGAGTAAGGTTAAATAAAAAGCATTATGAAATATCTTCTTAGATTTGGCCTACCATTTTTGTTTGAGATCATTTGGGTTCCTGATTTTACCATCCAAAATGTTAGTTATCCTTCCTAAATTTATGTCACTCACAAATCTGACAAGCTTGATATCTATATTCCAAGGTGTGGAGAAGCTGTGGCCTTCTAGGTCCTTGGGTGGGGACTTTTGACTGAGTCCAAGTTTTACAGAACAAATCTTTTTATTAAGGGGATTTGTTCTGTGAATTTGAGTCATTGATTAGAATCTAAATCAGTGATTAAAAAATACTCAACACCACAGGACCACAAACATATTCTACATGCACTCCAGTAGGGGTCCTTAAAGTTGATATCAACTCATGGCTATTCAACCAATTCTGAATCCATTTAACTGTACTGTCATCAATACCAAGCCTTAAATTTAACAGAATCATAGAATTTCAGAATTGAAACTAAGTGACTAGCTCAAGCCATAACTGAAAGATTTCCCTGCAACATACCAAAGTGCTTGAAGTCTTCCAATGTGGGACAATCCATTTCTTCCCACTGCACTTTTAGATGGCTCTAGTTGTTAAGAAGGTTTTCCTTATACAAAGCCTAAATGTGATGCTTTGTAACTTCTATCAAGATTTTGTCAAATGATTTGTTAAGATTAAGTCTGTCTCCCTACAGTATTCTGCCAATCTAGCTGTTTAGCATCCAAAGAGGAAACACATAGTTTGACTCTTAGCAATCTGTTTTCCTTTCTTAAAGCTCAGTGGAGCTTTGTAGACTCCATCTTCTTTGCTTTTTTTCTTTTAACAAAGTGGGACAGCTTTTAGTCCTTCAGTATGTCTTCCGTTCTCCTCAACTTTGAAAGATAGTGAAAGAGTTCAGCAATTATTTCTGCCAGTTTTTTTTATGCCCTGGGATGGCTCATCTAGTCCTAGTAATGTGAAGTTACTGAGGGCAGCAAGATGTTTTATAATCACTTCCTTGCTTATATTAGGTTCAACTCTCTGTTTGATTTTTTCTCTAACCTTCCAATCCAGAGATCATTCTCCTTGGCAGAAAAACAAAAACAACAGGATTTGTTAAGTATTCCTGCGTTTTCTCCACCATCTGTTACCAGCTATTTTAAGAAGTGGTCCTAGACCTTTTCTGGTCATCCTTTTGCAAAACACGACTTAATATCCTTTAGTTTGCCATTTAAAACTCTCCCCTCTTACTCTGACCTTATCCTCCAGTCTTATTTTACATTCCCCTTCAAGCACCCTAAGTTACAGCCAGACTCTATTATTATTAACTATTTCCTAAAGATTCCAGGCCATCCCATATTTCTGTGACTCATATAAGTTTTCTTCCATTTCTGGGAAGCATTTGCAACTTGGCCTTTCAGAATCTTTATTCTACTTCAGAAGACTAATCCTAGGTGCTAACTCACTCAAATCCCACATCATTAGTGTTTTTTCCCTACCCAAACTACTACTGCGATCATATTAGCTATTATTATATAGAGTTTTAAGGACTGCAAAATAGTTTACAACAATTATCTCATTTTATCCTCACAAAAGACCTTAGGAAATAGGTGCTATTATTATCCTCATCTTACAGATATGAAAACTGAGGCAGAGAGAGGTTATGTGACTTGTCCATGGCCCCACTGCTAGTGTCTGAGGCCAAATCTGAACTCTGGTCTTCCTGATTCCAAGTATAACAACTAGCTTAGAGAAAAATATCTTTAGAGCTCTCTTTCATCCCTTTCATTTCTTATGCTGTTATACTTATCTAAACCAATTGGATATAAACTTCTTGAGAACAAGGCTTATTTTAATTTTTACATTTCCAGCACACGTAGAGTGCCTTGCATGTAAAAGGCACTTAATAGTTGTTAAATTGAATTGACAAATCAAAAATGAATCAGTAGCTTGACTTTTAAATTTGTTTTGCCTTTTCACCAATCATTTCTCTTTAATCCTGTTCCTACCCAGCCACCCTGAACCCCACAAAGCAAAGAAACATATTTGAAAAAAAGCAACCTGCTACATTCTGAATTTATAGTGCCTACTCCTCATAATCTGTTCCCTTACTAGAAAGGAAGAGTGTTTCCTCATCAAGTTTTCTGGACCAAGATCTGTCATTACAATTAATCAGGCTTCATTAGCTCTTCTTTTGGCAAGTTTGGAACCCAAGAGGAAATTTCAATTGTTGACATCCCACATAAGTTATTCAGCCAATGAACACTTAGGTGCCTACTCTGAGATAGGCCCTATGCTAAGTACTACACATATATTATCTCATTTGATCCTCTCAACAACCTTGGGAGTTAGGTCCTATTATTATCCACATTTTAAGGTTAAAGAAACTGAGGCAGACAGCAGTTAAGAGGCTGTAGTGCCAATGCAATATTTACAGCACCCACGATCATGATAAAAAGACTGTGACTATAAGTATTGCATGACCGTCGATAGCAAAATATACCAGATTCTCCAGGTAAAGTACAGAACTGAAACATTTTATTTAGACACCAGAAAAACAAATTCCAAAATCAGTAAGCTGTTTCCATCATAGTACCAAAGAAGCCATAATAATGCTGAGAGCCACAGCATCCTTCAGCCTTCCCACAAACCAATACAAGATCAATATTTACTCACAAACCTGTCTCCTTAATGAGCATCTTCTCTTCCCCAGAGTCTGGCTAGCTCTCACTACCAGCTTCCTGTGGGCTCTGCTTCCCTTCCTCAAACTCCTCCTACCACAGGCTCCATGTGACTACATTCAGCCTATCAGGGGGCAGAGTTTACTTTCAAAGCAGGGGAGGTCTTCAATCTCCCCCCTAGGTCTATTAAGGGGCAGGGAAGCTCTTCAAATTCCCATTCCCATTAAAGAGGCTTGCTCTGGGATTACACAGCTGGTAAGTATCTGAGAATGGACTTGAACTCAGGTCTTCCTGACTCTAGTTCCAGACTTCAATCCACTGAGCCTTACAGCTGCCATATCCCCGCCATAAGGCCTAATCTGTCAAGTGTACACGAGGCTTAAATGTGCATCTCTGCATTAGGATCACTATTTCACCTATTGAATGTATTTTATGGATGGTGATCAGGAGACATTTTTTAAAACTACCATCTTAGATATTGTTTCCTATGGATTATTCTCTCCACTACTGTTCTTCTTCCTATGATATACTTTCTACTGTAAGGTTTCTTCCTATACTCAGATAGCTTTGTCCTTTCCCCTTTAATTTAAAGTAGTCTTGTTTAGCTTTGCAAGCCTTCCAGAAAATATATTTTAGGCCCTTTTTAGGTATACCCTATACCTGAACAAGAACATGGCATGACTTTATATTAAGGTATGGTTCAGAAGTACAGATATCTTCTTTTTATCTAATTGTTCACTTCCTAAATCCAACTCTTTTCTGAAGCCCTTACATTTAAATGCTAGCAGTAATAAGAACACTATGTGTATACCTGAAATCATCGATTTCCTCCCTAGGACTTTTAGATTCCTTCTGACAGTACCACCAAGAATAGTGGCATTAAGTTTGATAAGTCTCAAGAGGAATTTTTTTGGTCATATCCCAAACACATGCACCAGAAAATAACAGATGTCTCTGTGATCTATGTCTAGCTGACAAATAACTACACTGGTACACATGAGGCAGGAATGCATGTTGTGAATGCAGAATTTGCAACTTCTAAAGGGTTAAACACACAAGGTCACAGATGTAATATAAGATTGTACAAAGAACAGACAAGTAAAAAGGTTGGTGGGAGTCAAGTACAAAGGGCTTTACTGGGACTATGAGATAATGTTTGTAAAGCACTCAGCACTCTGACTAGCATACTTAATAAATGCCTTATGCCTTCTGTGCCTTCCCCTTTCACTGGGAATTTCCTGTATTTAATATCTTTCCCCTTATGACCCTGCAGGAATGAGAGGGCCTGGGTAACACTAGGACATGTAGGCTCTAATTTTTGGTGCTAAGCAGATTTGAGGAAGGTGTCCTATCTCTGTCATAGCTAACATTTGATCTGTTTTGTACCTGTAATGGACCAGTGGCCTGAAAGGTCATTTTAGAGCAAGACATGACTAACATAACTAACATTAACATAACTAGTCTGTCATCAACAGAAGATAAGGAGATTCCCAAATTTTAAGTCCTACCTTCACAGGACAATTAAGTTTGAGAAATACTTGCCAAGTCATTACTATCCTACTACAAACAACAAAGTGTTGTTAAAACAAAGATCAGTATTAAAGTCCCAATCCTAAAGAAGCTTGTATTTACCTGGGGCAATACAAACCGAATGCAAATAAGTATTATACAGGAAAGGGAATGAGGGTGGCAAAGAAGAGATCAGGTTCAGTAGTCACTATTACTAAAACTAAATGAGATACTCATAGTCCATCTAATGGTTAAGTAACAGAGATTAACTTTATCATTGCAGGTAAAGGTTAGCCAACCAGAATATTTAGCAAGGACACTATTGATTCAGTTGAGTACCTGAGATGAACATGGTGGTCTTGCCAATGAAGCAACAGGAAGAAGCTTGACCTCTTCATGGCTTTTTATATTCAGAAGACCAGGAATTAACGCCAATGGTCTGGACCTTTTGGCCTCTAAGTCAATTAAGTTTTGAGGATGATTTCAATACCTTTTTTAAAAAAAGAATTAACCTAGTTCATGTAGTGGGGGACACTGGAAGATATTCTTCTTATCACACCCTTTAGTGGCAAGGTCCTAAATACCTTCTGGTGAACTTTTTTCACTTTAAATAGTTTAAAGCTGCAATTGGATAATGTTGACCTCAGGGATGTGAGAAGCCTGATACATAGCATTGGAGGAGAAAAAAATAAACCTCAATAAAAATCAAAGACAGCAAAAACAAAACAAAAAACCCCAAGCATTGTAATGCCCTCCTGAGGGAACAAATGTGGGAGAATGAAGACTTGAAATGATAGGCTTGGTTCACTTATCCCATTTAGAACGAATGAGGCAGAGATTTAAATAAAATGGTCCATGTTGTGGGTGATGCCAACACTTTGCAGTACATGGTGACATAAAGAAATCACATTAAGAAGAAGCAGCAGGGGCGATTAGGTGGCTCAGTGAGTAGAGCGCCGGCCCTGGAGTCAGAAGGACCTGAGTTCGGAGCCGGCCTCAGACACTTAACCCACACAAACAAAAACCTAGCCGTGTGACCTTGGGCAAGTTACTTAACCCCAACTGCCCTAAAGGGGCGGCTAGGTGGCGCAGTGAGTAAGAGCACCGGCCTCGGAGTTGGGATGACCCGAGATCAAATCCAGCCTCAGAAAATGAGCACCCACACATAAATAATGACTAGCCATGTAACCTTGAGCAAGTTACTTAACCCCAATTGCTTAAAAAAAAAAAAAAAAAGAATAAAGAAGAAGCAGCAGTAATCAGAACTACAACAAAGGGGATAACACCTGTTCAGTCACTGGTTCACATGAGTCAGGGTCATCTGTTGTCATTGAGGCCTGGAGTCCGGGAATTTTTAAAAAATATTTTGATAACTGTTTCAACATAATTGTTTTCCTTGTAAATCTATATACTTTGTTTTATGTATTTAAAATTTAATTCTGAAAATGGGTACAAGAAACATGTTAAAAAAGGTTAAGATTAAGAACCCCTGGTCTAGGGAATTCTTAGTGATATTAGCAAACACTCATGACCAATATAATACACATTTTCCTATTTTTATGCCTTGCATGACAATCACAAGGTCACTGAACAGCCAGTTGTCAAGGAATTGTATGTGATCTTAGTATATATTTGAGAGATTCCTTGTTAATGGAGAGCTTCAAAGGCTATAATTTGCTTTATTGAGAGAAATGCCCTATCTTTTTTTGTGATTAATTAGCAAGAATTCAATACATCAGGGTTAGGTATTCATTCTACCTTTTAGTGAGCTATGTAACTTTAAAGATGTGCTCTGTTTCACAAAACTGTGGAGACTGCTTATTCCCTTCTCATATTTTCATCAAATATGCCCTTGATATGTCTGAAAATCATTCTCTGAAAGCTTCATTATGCCTTCTAGCTGAATCCTGAAATGACAGCTACAGCCACCTCTTAAAAGTGACCAGTAAAGCCATTTAAAATTTCAGTCACTTCCTCAACATCCTAACTTAAACCTGCTCTTCCAAATTTCTCTAGACAAGATAGAACAATAATTTTCACTTCACATTATGGCTTTTCTATTGCAGATTAGCAAAGCATAAGCACAGAGATGTAGTACCACATTGAAAAAACACAGGAAAAACAGCAAGTTACAGTACTAGGCCCAGTTTGCTGTCTAAGGACCAGTCTATCTAAGTACAGAGAAGCAACATCATAAAGTTGACCACTACCAGGTGATGAATTCTGGGATCCTAGAAAGCTATGATACACAGAAAAATTAAAAAATGACCCAAGTCTTTGTGTGGCTTTTTTCCATTTCCTATAATTATAGGCCTAAGTGCTAGAAAAGTAGACAAAGGGTTTCAAAAGTCACCCAGTTCTTTTTAGAATACCTATAAGGATGTATGCCTGTAATGATGTAAGTTAAGAAACATGTTTTATAAAAAAATCCACATAATAGTTCAAAATTTTTGTTCTTGATTATTAAGTTCCCCAAAATAAAGAAAATTTAATTTAAAGGAAGAGAACTTTTAAAACCTATTTTCATCACAATGTACTTTTGTAACTAGAATCTTCACATACCTAAAAAACCTAATTAACTAGATCTAATTCCCCTCAAAAAATGAGGTGTCATTTTTACCCATACTGAAATATTATTTTTGTTTTTTTGAGATTTTCCCATATATTTTATATTATTTGAACATTTTCACTATCTTTGTTTTTATAACAACTTAACATTTCTGAAAATATCCTTCTTCCTCAGCAACGAAGAATAAAAAAAGAAAAAGGGCAATTTAACAAATTAATCAATATATGATTATAACATTATATGTTCTATTCCCCACCCACTGTCTATCATCTCTGCAAAGAAACGGGTGTAGTGCATTTTGTCATCTCTTTTCTAGGGCCACACATGGTCATTATGATTACAAAGAATTCATGGTCATTATGATTACAAAGAATTCAGTTTTGCTGTCATCATATACATTGTTTTATGAGTTCTGTTTACTTCATCAGTTTATAAATTTTTCTATGCTTCTCTGAATTCTTCTTATTCATATTTCCTTATGGTATGCATTTCTTACATTCATATGCCATAATTTGTTTAGCCATCCTCCAATCAATGGGCTTTGTTTCACGTTCTTTTCTACCACAAAAAATGATGCTATGAATATTTGTTTTGAATGTGAACATTTCTCTGTCCTTGACTTCAATGTGCCATATAAGAACCAGTGGGAACTCTGAGTCAAAATATTACGTTATTTTATCAATATTAATTAACAAATGAGAACACTATAGCAATGCCATTCTCACTAGGCACATAGTCATGAAGATGCTTGAAACATAAGAGTAAAATGAATCATGTTAGGGCCCAAAAATAGAGTAACACCAAATAGGTCTAAAAGATTGCCAAAGTTTCAAGTCAAGGATGAGGAAATATAGAGAGTGAAGAAGTCTTTAAAGTTCTGACAACTGTTTTTGGGCAGCTAGGTGGCACAGTGGATAAAGCACCAGGCCTGTAGACAGGAAGAACTGAGTTCAAATATGACCTTAGATACTAACTAGCTGTGTGACCTTGGGTCCATCACTTAACCCTATTTGCTTCAGTTTCATCATCTGTAAAATTAGCTGGCAAAGGAAATGGCAAACCACTCCAGTATCTTTGCCAAGAAAACCCCAAATGGGAGTCATGCACAAAGAGTTGTACATGACTGAAGTGAGTGAACAGCAACAGCAATATAAGAATTAATTTATTTGTTGGTACTCTCAATGTGAGATCCTTTTCTAATCGGAAGAACTGACCTGTCACTATTAATATTCTCACCATAAACACAACCAAAAACCATGAGAATATTGAATATAATGGCCAGCTTACAAATTCTCCTTGGAGTGCCAAGTAAAGGAATTGGTTTTTATCAAATGCTCAAAGGTAACAAGAAACATTTTACAGGACATTTGGTTATCTTACCTTGAAGTAAATGCAATCAGCATACCCCCCCCCCAAAATGTACCATGAAGGAACTATGGCTGTTGGATATAAAGAGAAAATGGGGGGGCGGCTAGGTGGCGCAGTGAGTAGAGCGCTGGCCCTGGAGTCAGAAGGACCTGAGTTCGGAGCTGGCCTCCGACACTTAATCCACACAAACAAAAACCTAGCCGTGTAACCTTGGGCAAGTTACTTAACCCCAATTGCCCTAAAGGGGCGGCTAGGTGGCGCAGTGAGTAAGAGCGCCGGCCTCGAGATGACCCGAGATCAGATCCGGCCTCAGAAAATGAGCACCCACACATAAATAACGACTAGCCGTGTAACCTTGAGCAAGTTACTTGACCCCAATTGCTTAAAAAAAAAAAAAGAGAAAATGGGTAAAGCTACAGAAACTCAAAGTGGCCTACCATGAAAGTATGAGTAGGTAGCTACTATGGGTTTTGAAGTGTTCTGAAGGTACTAACAACTTAGCATCCTTACTACAATGGAAAAGGGGAAGAGATGGTAGAGATGAATAGTCACTCCAACCAATGGCAAGCAATGAATTCTACTCCTTAAATTTGACCCTCTGTCTTCTCTGGCAAGAATGGCAAATAATTTGTTTAAAGAATGGAAAATACTTTATCCTGTTTTTCTTTCTGAAACTGTATAACTACCCAATTAATAGTGTTAAGGAATGTTAGAGTTAGAAGGAAGCATTTCTACTTTTTGTTTACTAAATATTGTGAAGGAACATACCCTCTTTGCTACAAAACTTATTTACTACTTACCACTTTCTTAGATTGTACTCATTTTTTCATTAGCATAGACATTATTAGTCTGTCTTGAGTACAATTACTGGTTTCTGCCTTTCTTTGTATCTCTAGTATTTAACACAGTGTCTAGCACATAGTAGGTGCTTAACAAACACTTGCAGATTTGACTTGAGCACTCTTAATGAGGAACAAGGGGATGTTCATTTGATTTGCAATCTGAAGAAAGAAGGTTGAAGCATCGGGGATGATGGTGGGATGTGGTGGTGAAGTAAGCACAGCAACAACAGGGCAGATGTCAGTCCCTGGGTCCTGCCTGACAGTTAAGGGAAAGTTACATAGAGTGAAGAATATTTAAGGGACTCACTGGAAACCAGGCCAGCTCTGTCTCAGGTCTTACTCCAATGGTGAGGGTATTATCTCACCAAAGAAGTTCTCTTAAATTATGCTTAAAAATGTCTCATCCCATGAAAAGGCACTTCCCTCTTTTCTTTTTTTGAGGGGCATGGGGGTAGGGTGGTCAATATGGGTATGGAACACTGCATTTTATGGAAACACTGCATTATCATAGCAGATTTTTCAATATTGTCTAGTGTTCCTAAAAATTTTTTTTCACTCCTTAAAATTTTTTTTTTTTATTATAAAGACTTTCTCTCTAGGAGAAAAGGGAGTGATAAACTGGGAGATGCATTTGTTGTAAAATATGAATAAAAAGTAATTAAAAAAAATAACCCCAGGGGAGCTAGCTGGTGCAGTGGAAAGAGCACTGATCCTGGAGTCAGGAGGATCTGAGTTCAATTATGATCTCAGATACTTAGTAGCTGTGTGACTCTGGGCAAGTCACTTAACCCCAATTGCCTCCTAAAACAAAACAAAAACTTTTCTACCTTTACTTAAGTAAGATCTTTATCTTTGAACTCTTTTCTCTTTGTGAGGCACTAAATTTATGAATCCTCCAGTTTCATGCAAGCTTTTACTATAAATTTTTATGGTGGGGGCAGCTAGGTGGCGCAGTGAGTAGGCCCTGGAGTCAGAAAGACCTGAGTTCGGATCCGACCTCAGACACAATGCACACACAAACAAAAAGCCTAGCCGTGTGACCTTGGGCAAGTTACTTAACCCCAATTGCCCTCCAAAAAGGCAAAAAAAAAATTTTTTTTATGGTGGTGGATTTTTGTTAAAAACTGAAAGCAGATGTCTTCTCAGAGGGGGTAGGTGAGGAGGGAGAAAGGCAGAGGATCTGGAATGTAAGGTTTTAAAAACAAATGTTAAAAAACTGTTTTTACATGCAACTGGGAAATAAGATATACAGGTAATGGGGTATAGAAATGCATCCTGCCCTACAAGAAAGTAAGGGGGAAGGGGCTAAGGAGAGGAATGGAGGGATTTAAGAGGGGACAGACTGGGCAAAGGGGTAATCAGTATGCTTGTCATCTTGGGGATGAGGGAGGGGAGATGTGGGGAGAAAATTTGGAACTCAGAATCTTGTGGAAATAAATGTTGAAAACTAAAAATAAGTAAACACTAAAACACCAACAACAACAACCTTGAAAGTAGAGATTAGATATAAGGATGACTATTATGCACCATTATCTTGATGTAAAATGAATGTGCCAAATTCATTAAGGAAGGGTTTTGGCCAAACCAAACACTGTTTATCAGTAAGATTTTCTACAAAAGGCAAATTCCCCAAGAATTTCTGGCTAAAGAAAACATGTTCCACAAGGTGGCGATAGACAGCTAAGGAAAAAGGAAAGTGTTGCAGTACACTTTTTAAGTCCATAGGACTTTTTTTGGGGGGGGGGGGTTATAATAGAAGCATTACCTAAATGAAAATACAAAACTCTAAGAAGCAATGTTCTATTGTTGAAGAAAATAGAGAGGAATGTACTTTATTCCCCCATTATAAAAACATCACCAGAATTTTTTCCTTTATTTTCTGCAATATATTAACTGAAAGTTTTCAAGCACTATTTCTTGATGCTATTTATTTCATTTGCAATCTTACTACTTACTCAACTCTAAGTTTTCCTAGCATTTTATGGTATTCTGAAAGTAGAGAAAGATATCAGGTTAAAAAGGATGATAATACATATCTAACATAGCATTCATTGCCTCCTTTTCTCCACCCCCTGGTTTCCATGAAGTCCTAGTTAAAATCCCACTTTCAACAGGAAGTCTTTCCCAATTCCCCTGAATTCTAATGCCTTCCTTCAGTTGATTATTCTTTTTTTTTTTTTTTAAGCAATTGGGGTTAAGTAACTTGCTCAAGGTTACACGGCTAGTCATTATTTGTGTGTGGGTGCTCATTTTCTGAGGCCGGATTCGATCTCGGGTCATCCCAACTCCGAGGCCGGCGCTCTTACTCACTGTGCCACCTAGCCGCCCCACCTTCACTTGATTATTTCCAAAGATCCTGTATACATAGTTGGTTTGTACCTAGTTATTAGCATGTTGCTTCCTCCACTAGATTGTGAACTCCTTACTAACATAAATAAGAGCAAGGGCTCTCTTTTACCTTTTTTTTTTTTTTTTAAATCCCAGTCCAGTGGATGGTAAATAGCAGGCATAATGTTTATTGATTAATCACTTTCACAATAATCTTAACACAAAAGCCACCAGAGCACAGTAAAATCTGATAGGAAGATTGCTTGGCTCATTATCCCTTTTTTGACACTTCCCATGGCACTAACTTTTTCCTGTGGTATTTCACCTAACATTGTGGGTCTTTTTCTTTACTTTCTTTCCAGGTACAAGAAAACCTGTGTTTCCTCACACAAAATGCAGAATGGTCATAAAGGACTTGGAGTATTCTATAAACAATTGATAAGGGTCTCCCCCCACACCCTTTTCTGTGAGTAGTCTTTCCCTCAGGGATTTATATAGTATCCCAGACTCCTTACACCAACAATTCTGTATCACTGTGCTCCAAAGAACCAAATGAATAATGGCAAGCAGGGTAAGCCTGAAGTTCAATTCACAGGTCCAGGAGTGTTTATCATGAATGAGAAGTATGGGTGTTTGTCTCATAAGGAGCCTGTGAACTATGAGAAAGTCTACCTCTTTTTCACTTTCTCTTTTCAATTACCCCCCACCTATGAAGAGATCTTAGACATCAGCTAAACCTAAGCTTTAAGTAAATCTGGCCTGGCAATGCCAGAGTTGTGATCTAAGAAGGCAAAGAGTATGAACAAAGCAATCTGATCTTAGATCTGTCTCCAACTTCCTATAATTAAAATCTCCTCCTTCTCTCTTCCCCTCCCCCATCCCAAATCTCCCTCTAAGACCGTTACCAATTTATCCTGTCTATATCTTATTTGTACATCATTGTTTGCATATTGTCTCCCCTATTAGGTCATGGACTCATAAGAGCAGGAGTGTTGTTACCCTTCTTTCTAGCCTCAGTATTTAGCACAAAGTACATAGCAGGTACTTAATAAATGCTCGCTGATTTGATTTCTCCTAAATTTTCTATTTCTGGGTTTTTTTTAATTTAATTTATTATTATTATTATTATTTTGCTTTTTGGAGGAAGAAAGGCAGGGCAATCAGGGTTAAGTGACTTGCCCAGGTCACACAGCTTGTAAGTGTTAAATGTTTGAGGCTGAATTTGAACTCAGGTCCTTCTGACTCCAGGGCCAGTGCTCTATTCACTGCGCCACCTAACTGCCCCCATCTTGGCATCTTAAGGGCTGTAGTGAAGATCTAACCTTTTATATTTAGCAGCCCTGAGTAAGTCACAACCTCTCTTTCAGCCTGTTTTCTTACCTATAAAATGAAGATACGCCCTGCCCACCAAAATCACAAGTCTATGCAAATCAAACATTAAATGTATGAGATAGTGTTCTATAAGCTGTAAAGCACTATGCAATTAAGTTATTAATAAAAAACTCTATGTAATCAATAAACTTTTATAAATTTTTCTTCTAGATACTTAAATCACTCATTAAAACAACAACTTGATTCTGTGGTGTTTATCTCAGAGGAAAGCCAAGTAGAAAAGGATAATTTAATAATAACTATTTCTATAACCCTAGAAAAGAAAATGGAATGGCTACAAGAACTCCCAAGGATTGGAAGGCCTAAGAATTGAAAAGTTAAAGAATTAAAGATAAAGATAAAGAATTAAAATAGAGCTCTTAATAAAAAATTCCAGGGCGGCTAGGTGGCTCAGTGAGTAGAGCATTGGCCCTGGAGTCAGAAGGACCTGAGTTCGGATTCGACCTCAGACACTAACGCACACACAAACAAAAACCTAGCCGTGTAACCTTGGGCAAGTTACTTAACCCCAATTGCCCTTCAAAAAGCAAAATAAATAAATAAATGAAAAAAAAAATTCCAAAGGAGAGCTGAGAACCTGGAAAACCACAGCAAATAATAGATGCCCTGGGGAAAAAAATGGACAGAAAAAGAGCCCAATAATTTAATGATATAACAAATAATATTTTAAAATACAGCAAAAAATGTAACACCTTAAACATATTCAATAAAAACAAGAACTGACCTAGATAACAGAGTTTAGGGAGAATCAAATCCTTCACTAGCCTCCTAGAAAAACAAAATGAAGTAAAAAACCTGAATATCATAATTCAAGAAATGAAAGGTCTTCCTATTACTTTGCCACCTTATATTGCCAGATTTTTCCCCTACTTCATACAGGTAAGGGAACAATTACCTATATGCATGGATGACACTAAAATACAAAATATACACATTTTGATAGTGAAATTCTTTTTTTTTTCTTTTTGGAGGGCAATTGGGATTAAGTAACTTGCCCATGGTCACACTGCTAGGATTTTTTTGTTTGTGTGTGTTAAGTGTCTGAGGTCG
The DNA here is from genome assembly GCA_011680675.1 of Gymnobelideus leadbeateri. Lineage (NCBI taxonomy): Eukaryota > Metazoa > Chordata > Mammalia > Diprotodontia > Petauridae > Gymnobelideus > Gymnobelideus leadbeateri. The sequence continues at coordinate 193,408 of WOXC01010785.1, forward strand.
GATCTGAACTCAGGTCCTTCTGACTCCAGGGCCAACGCTCTACTCACTGAACCACCTAGCCACCCCTGATAGTGAAATTCTAAAATCAGATGAGTTATTTCTGTACACCTGCAGGTAGACTGGATTTTGTCATACAAATACTACTATTCTCTTTTAAGGATATTGTCTAATGAAGCCATTTCCCAAAACTGTGTTCCACAAAATCCTGATGTTCTACCTGACTAAAATGGGTTTTGTGAGAACATTCTGGTGTTAAATATTTTTCTATCCAAAATGTTAAATATGAAGTTATATAAATTTTTAAAATATTACATGTAACACTGTGTTAGTGGCTAAATGGCTATTTCATCTCCGTTGTTTCAGAATTTCTTTGAATTTTGCCCTTTATATCTCTGGAGGCATGAAATACACTTACAGCAGGATCACAGACTTAAAAAAAACTATAGATTTAGGGCTGGAAGAAGACTCAGAGACCATCAATTAAGAGTTCTATCAGTATGTTTCAAGCCCTGAAGTGTTCCACAGTCAATATCTAAGAAATTATTTATACATGTATACTTACAATGTATTCTTCTCTAGTAATAATAACAGTTAAAACATTAGGAATTGATTTCCTTTAGGGATATCAAAGGTCTTGATAATGAAAATCAATTTAACTTGCTGATTTTCAAATATTAGCATGCAGTCACTGCGTTAAATTCATAGCTACCTAGAATGCATGATTATTATTAAACTGAGAATTCAGCAACAATATGAACTTTGCCTCATTCACAGATGAAAGTGGAAGATTAGCCCTGGATGGATGTTTGGTCCTAGATCCTTTTAGTGGTCTCTTGATTTGTTGAACTTCTAGTTTTCCAGTTGGTATAGATGAATAATGCCTCTTTACTATTTTTATAGACCACTTAGTATACAATAGACTTAGTTTGTGATTCGTTTTCCTGGAAGTACCAAAAGATTTCAGGGATGGAATATTTATTTTTTCAAACACAGTCTTCAACCAAGATATTATGCTTGCTACTGACACTTTCCAGTTGACGTGTCCAGGAAATGAACATTTCAAACCACCAGCTGTTGTTTCAGAACAGTATAAATCCACGTTTCTATTTATCATCAGGGTCCTGCATATTGTCTTTTCAAATTCCTTTAGTGGTTTTAGTGTTGGATGAAGAACTCTAGGGAGACCTTGGCACTGGCATATTTTTGCTAAAATGCAGGGAGATCTGGCCAGGTCTTGGAGGAGTTTAACTTGCATCACTGCACTCAAAACTAAAGAAAACAAAATTATCAGAGTTTATTACTTAACAGTCAACAAGCATTTATTGGTAAAAAAAAAAGGCAAAAACATCCTCCCTGCACTCAAGAAGCTCATATTCTACTGGGGAGGCACTTATCTAGGGACATACAAGATATATACAGTGTAACATGCTACAAAGAAAATGTTCTTTTTTGAGATGAGTAAAATTCTGAAGCCATAACAGAGCACTTAAGTGGAGTCCAAAAGATATGCCTGAAAGCTCAAATGTGTTACTTTTAAGTGTTCAAGCAAGCAACAAACATTTATTCAATACTACTATGTACTAGGAATTGAGGATACAAGGATAAAAATGAAATAGTTTCCACCCTAAATAGGATAACATTCTATCTTCACTTAAAGTTGTAGGCCAAGCCTCAATTAGGTTCCAGATTCAAAATATAATAGAGACTTTTGGAATATGAAACATGATTAAAACCAGCTTTTGAAAAGTACAAATTAAAATTATCAATTAAAAAGAACATGAGGAAAAGACTACATTATTTTCCCTCTCCTGAACAATCAACACCGCAAACAATTCTTGAAAAGCTTTCCCTTAAACAAGCTTTCCCTTTCCCATCACAGAGGGCAAGGAAGGAAAATGGCTTCAATGCACCTTTGAAAGAACAGCCCAGGAAGAGAGGATTCCTTTCCCACAACACCCAACAGGTACTACCTCTTACCCCATCCTACCCCCTGGTGGTGGGATCCCTAAAATTTCCTAGGTGAACTTCCACCACTACAATATTCTTAAAACCACCCCAGCATAAGCAGCACTGGAACAGCACAAACCAAAGTATAAAAAATCTTCTCACAACAGTGGGGGGAGTGATGTCTTCTACAGATAAAACACTTGTGATGACCAGAACCATCCAAGTCCACAGATCAGGTGATAGCCCCTATTTATCAGGCTGTCTCTGGTGCCTACAATGGGTCAGGATCATCTGAATTAAAACAGCTAAGAGTTCACAGGGTCTTGCATGTAACTCCTCCTGGGATCTAAGGTGACACCAGGATTCACTTTGTACTGCTGTACTTCAGTGTTCCCTGATCCATTACTCAAAATAGAATATCTAATAGGGAAGAGATAGAAAGAGTCAAGTAGGACCATATCCAACAGTATTCTTGTTCAGGTAAATTCTCCTGAAAACTAGATCCAAGAAACTGCTGCAAAGGAGAGCCCTTCCAGTCCTGGGAGTAGTACTCATTTATTAAAGACAAAGCCTTTGCAAAATAGCAAAGTCAATTTCTATAATCTGGAGTGTTGTGATGAAAAGCTGTTGTTTTAGAAGCAATTTGGGTGTTCCATGCATGATATCATCTTCCTGGAGATGGTATGGAAGATGAGAAATACAGCAAATGTGAAGGCAATGTGCTCAATCCTGGACCTTGCTCATAATAAATGGGTGTCCTGGGTACAGGCAATGGCAGAAGGGAGCCCAAAGGGAGAGAGGGAATAAGCATTTATATGGTGCCTACCATATGTCAAGCAGTGTTCTAAGTGTTTCACAAATATTATCTCATTTGATACTCACAACTCTGCAAGGTAGGTGCTGTTAATATGCCCATTTTACAGTTGAGGAAACAGAAATTAAATACCTAGCCTAGGGTCAAACAGTCAGTAAGTGTCTGAGGCTGAATCTGAAACTCAGGTCTTCCTATTTCTAGGTCCATAGCTCTATCCAATGCAACACCTAGCTGTTATATCAAAGAAGGAAATATTCTTTTTTTTTCCTTTTTGGAGGGCAATTGGGGTTAAGTAACTTGCCCAAGGTCACACGGCTAGGTTTTTGTTTGTGTGTGCGTTAAGTGTCTAAGGCCGGATCCGAACTCAGGACCTTCTGACTCCAGGGCCAACGCTCTACTTACTGCACCACCTAGCCGCCCCAATGTGCATGAATATTATTGTGGCTCTGTCAAGCTTTGTCTTTCCAGGAACAGGAACTCTGAAGGACTTGAGGTGGACTGGACACTGTGAACTTCAAAATGGAAGGAAAACTGGATGAAGAACTGGACAAGAAGCTGGAAGCTGCCTGCCTTTGAACCCAGGTGACAGTTGGAGCTGGGACCATGGAAGAGGAAACATGAAACCTCAGAGCCAGCCTTGAGTCAAGCTGAAAGAAGACTTTACTTGGATACTGTGTACTGACTGAGAAGATTATGATTTACTGTGACCTAGGGGTGGAGAACTTTGACTTTTGTACTTTGTGACTGAATTAAGGATTTTGTGTTTGACTAAATGAATGTACTTTGTTGAAAACTATGTGGCCATTTTAGTAATAAGTTGTTGAGTTGTGACATGGTGAATACTGTATTTTGATTTTCTGTGATAAGCTATAACATTGTGAATGTCGCATTTTGATTTTCTATTAATGTTTTGCTCTGATTTGTTACTGAATAGAGCTCACTATACTATATAATCAGAACCTTGAAAGCTATTCACAGCAGCACTCTTCTAGAAAGCTGCTCGTGTATGGCTTTACAATTTTTAATTATTGTTATTATTATTATTATCATCATCATTATTATTATTAAAGCAATTGGGGTTAAGTAACTTGCTCAAGGTTACAGGGCTAGTCATTATTTATGTGTGGGTGCTCATTTTCTGAGGCTGGATCTGATCCCGGGTCGTCCCAACTCTGGGCCAGCGCTCTTACTCACTGTGCCACCTAGCCGCCCCTATTATTATTATTATTTTTAAAGAAAATTTTCACTCTTGCTACTTATTTCATTATTTACTCTAGTAATTTTCTTTTAGCTGTTCACATGTAATCCTCTGGCTTCTTTGTTAACCTTTCCATAATATAAAAACCTTAAAGTAACTTGGAAATAACCCCTACATTATGGGTTGTTTGAGGCAGCAAGACTACAAATTTGCCTCTAGGACTTAACATTTCCACATATTTCAAGGTATATAGCCATCTCAAGAAAGTCATAACCATTCTCTGCTGGTGAAGCCTACCACATTGTCTGAGCAGGTTAGTACCCTGCTCAGATACTCTGCTCAAGCAACTGGCCAGTTTTCTATAATTCCTCTTTTGACCTGTCTTTTTAGACTGTCATGATTCACTCTTCTGCCCATCTTCAGAACTTACAGCAACTCTGTCTCTCATGCTGGAATATACAAAAATTTGAGAGCAAGAAAGGCCCTTAGAGATAATCTAAAAGTTAAAAAAGAGTTACAAAGCATTCTTGGTTTTATCACAAGTCACAATGTTTTCAGTAAACAGGAAGTTTTAAATACTCAAACAAAAAATGGTAAAATAAGAACTCTTAAGGCTTTGTCCTTCATCTCTGCTCTGGTCTTTTTCTGCTCCTTTTAGTGCAAAGAGTTCAAATATCTTTATGTGCATGATTTCCAAATGTATCAATTATTCACAGACACACATATACACATACAGTCCTAAATGGTTTTATTCACTCTTATGACCTTTTCTCTCTGGGATTAAGGAAGGCTTCCTTCAGCTTCAAATTCTGTGATCCTAATCTCTTCATTCTGAATTCCAGTCTTGAATCTCCAACTGCCTGCTGGACATTTCACAGGATATCTGAGATATCCACCTACACAGTACAGCGGAAAGTGTGCTAAAGTTTAGAGACCTGAGTGTAAATCTTGGCTCTCCTATTTAATTCCCATGACCTCTGACAAATCACTTCTAGGGGATGGGAACCTGAGGCCACCAGGAGATATATGGCCCTCTAAGTCCTTAACTGCAGCCCTTTGACAGAATCCAAACTTCACAGAACAAATCCCCTTAATAAAAGGATTTGTTTGGTAAAAATTGGATTAAGCCAAAAAGCCACACCCAAGGACACAGAAGGCCATCTGAAGGTTCCAGGCCTTGGTTCCCTACCCCTGATTTAAACTCTCTTGGACTGAATTTCTCTACTATACAGCTATGGGAATGGAGTAAATGGTTTCTGAGGTCCCTTTCAGCTCTAAATCAATGATAATGTGTCTAAAACTAAACTCATTATCTTCCTTCCTTAAACCTATATTTCTTCCAAATTTGGTTATTTCTGTGATGGCAACTTTATCTTTTAATTTATTCAAGTTTGAAATCTGAATTTATCCTTGTCTTTCTCTTGTACCCTGTAATTGTAATATAAATGGCAAGATCTTTTCCCGTCCATTAATAGACCCATGTGACTTTCTTAAGTCACATGGAAGCCTAAGTCACGTGAGTTTGAGTCACAGGAGTCTGTGGTGGGAGGAGCTTGCTGAATGGGTAGAGCAGGAAGTGTAGAACAGGAAAGGTGGAATAGAGTCCAGAGGAAGTTGGTCAGAGCAGTAGAGCAGTTAGAACTGAGGGAGTGAGGGAGGGAAGGAGGGAGAGAGATGGAGAAAGAGAGAGAGCAAGAGAGAGAGAGAGCACAGGCAGGGAACTGTGTTTGTTTGTGGGAAGGCCCTAGCAGGGGGAAGGCTTGGGGATGGTGGTGCCCTCTGCATTGTTACTGTGTATAGATTTCTTTGTAGCTATGATGGATTTGGCTTTCTGGTATTTGAAAAAAAATGTTTTGGTTCTGTCTTCCACATGGAGAGTCTGTTATATTTTATGATTCTGAAATATGATGGCATATTCATAGCTGTCACAGGCACTTTGAATATGGTATTGGCACTAAATACTCCTCCTCTCCCCACCCCCCCATCCAATTCACTGGCAAGCCTTGTTGATTTCATCTTTACAAAACCTTTACCATGTTTCCTGTACATACCCACACTAACTGAGATCCTTCTTCATCACTTATAAAATGGATTACTGCAACATGCCCCAATCTCTTCCCTCTGATGGAATTCTAATCACTGCCTCTAGCTAGCCACTGCCCCCAAACCCAATATCTCAACTTCCTCATATTACTTAATGCCTCACTAGAACAGCAGATATGCCCAGGGTCTCAATCACACCATTCATCTAGTCTCAGACAGGACCACAACAGCCAGACAATCAGAAAACAGGATAGTGAGCAAGATGTTTGACTACTAAATCTCAGAAAGGCTTTTCCCTAAGTAGGCATCTGCACAGTAATAGCAAAGAACTGTCCTTAGGTGAACTTATGAGGTAGAGAGGCTTATTATAACATCATTACCATACATTAATTCCCCCGTTACCATCCCCTCCCCCAGGGGTTTTGTGTACCTATTATAGGTAGCCACATGTACAGTTCCACCAAGAGTAGGGCCCCTTCCCAAACTAACAAACCCCTCCTATATTTTAATATTCCTGTATTGTATAATGATGTAATTGCATCTTTTGTTCTATAAAAATCCCTGTTTTACCTTGCTAAGTTGCTAGTTTCTCTAGGGAGCACAGTCTGCTGCTCAGAAGCATAATTCTCAATAAGCACCTTTGCTTGGGTTGGAGATAGTCTGAGTCTGTGAATTCTTTTGAGATGACCATGCAACACACCTTGAAATCGCAACACCTCTCTGATCTATTCTCCACACAATTGCTAAACTAATATCTTTAAAATATAGGTCTTATCCTGTCAACAGCCAGAAGTCTTCCATGGTCTAGCTCTTCGCTACCCTTCCGATATATTTCATATCACACTTTCATTCAATGTGTATTTCAGCCTTCTAGCAGAGCTGTTCCCTAAGCTCATCTTTCCATCTATCTTGTCTGTGCATTTGCTCAGGCTGTCCTTTTAATGCTGAGAGTGAACCCTTTCCTCACCTCTACATCTTAGAACCTTAGCTTGAAGCACCAGCTTCAGCTCTGGTGCCACTTTCTACAGTAATTCTTTCCTCTTGCCCCTCCCCCAAAACTATCTGGTTTTTACTTATCTGTGCCTGTTATAATCTATCCATTAGTAGAAATAGAAGTTCCTTGAGGGCAGAGACTGTTTGATTTTTTTTTCTTACATGACCTTTCACATAAACTTCATGTTTGTGGAGCTGAAAAATTAGTGCATTTGCTAAGGGAAAGACTCTAGAAACAAATTTAATGGTCTTTTTTTTTTGATGCCTCATTTGTTTTCATGATTCTTATTTATTTATTTTTAATTAGAGCTAAAGTCTCAAAAGCTGAAAACAGCTAGAGCACCAGGCAAGTCCATTTACACAGGTGTCATTCTTTAAAGCGATATCACTTGTGCCAGATTTCCTTGTATTATATAACTATTTCTTCACCATGGAAAGAGTGATGGATTTGGCATCATAAAAAGAGCACAGAACTTGAAATGAGGACCTTTGAGTTCAAATCCATGTTCTGCCTTCCTCCTTAAATTTCCAAACTTTGGGTTAGTTCCTTAGCTTCTCTAGGTTTCAAGTTTGAGGTTGTCAGGCTGGGTGACCTCTAAGGCAGGGGTTCTTTACTGTTGGAGGGTCCATGGACAGATGTCAAAGGGCTTGTGAACTTCCATTAAAATTTTTTTTCCCCACTAACTTTTAAATGAAACTGAGCATTTCCTTCAATTATGAATTAAAAAAAACAAAAAACATTCTGAGAGTGGGTCTGAGGGATTCATGTTTGCCAAAGGGGTCCCTTACATAAGTTTGACTTTATATAGTGCTGTAAGTTTTGCAAAATATGTTAGATACTATCTCATTTTATCCTCACAACAATCTTCAGAGGTAAGTGCTATTATACCCATTTTACAGATGAGGAAACTGAGTCAGAGAGAAGTTAAGTGACTTGCTCTGGGTCACACATTTAATAAGTATCTGAGACTTACATTCACTAGCCTCCAAGCCGCGCAGCGCGCACTCTCTTACCGGAGTGCTGCTCACGTGACAGCTTTTCCCCTCACTCCTCATTCCCCCCGCCCCCTCCGCGGTCTCAGGTAGCGACCGGAGCCTGCGCTTTGCAGACATCTGACTGTCCTATAAGGAGAGGTTGAATAAAGTTTGTTTATTCAAAACAAAGCGTGCAGTATATTTGTGGGCGGGGAGGAGGCGGGGTTTAATGGCACGGCCGTGCTGACGTATTCCCAAGTCACTGACTTTTACTCCTCCCCTTTCCTTGGAGTATTCACCTTACTTCCTGTGACTGCGGGGGAACTTGAAGTAGCTGAGGCCGGACCTCTAGGAATTGTGATGGAGGAGCTTCCGCCTCGATTGACGCCCGAAGAGGAAGGGTTCGTTTAACTTTCCTCTCTCTTTTTACGCTCCCTCCCCTCTGCTCCACTACACAAAATAGGGTCGGGGTCTTGGACCCGAAGCAGGGCCGGCCCGTAACGGAGGGAAGGCGGCGCACTGTGGAGCGGGGTCGGGTGTTAGTGCCTCTCTGGGAAGGGTGAGAGGAGGAAAGGGAAGGGAAGGTGCGTGTTCTCTGCCTCTTGTGTTTGCCGCGTGTCGTGGGCGCTTCGGTTCTAGCGTCTAAGTGGGTTTGAACCCGCTCCTCAATTTTCTCCTGAGAGTGAGACGGGGAGTTATCTCCTCCTCCCAGGCCAGAGACATTGACGCGAACGGGAGCTGCTTCGGAAGCTTGGCTGGAATTTACAGTTGCTCAGCGTTGCCCTCCCCTCCCCCCTTCCCCATCCTCAAATGATTTTTTTTTCACCCGCTATGAAACACTAAATGTTGATGTACCAGTTAAGTGTCAGTTAAGAAGCCTTTTTAAAAAATGACTTCTCAAAAAGGGTTTTCATTTTTTTCATCTCCTTTCCCGTCCAAACCTTTCCATCAGTACGCAGTTCTTATGTCATGGTGCACTTTACTGCAGACCTCTATTTTATTCTTTTTAGGAGGCTGCTTATCCGAAGTTACCCACCCTAGATGAACATTTCACAAACGATAATAAATGCGATGAGCTAAAGTTCAGGAGACCTAGGGTCTATCAACAAAAGGAAAAAAGTGCCCATGACAGGTTTTTAAGTTTAATCTGCGTTATTAATATTTTTCCTTAAATCTAGATAAGAAACAAAACATTAAACAAACCCTGATTTGTATTCTTTGCCAAGGTGCACACCCTGAAAATTTAACAAAATTCAGCTGGTTTGAGCTGCCTCCATCAGGCCACTCTGTCTCTTGTCTGACTTTAGGCAAGTCACAACCTCTCTGGACCTCCAATTTAAAGTGCTTTCTTTTTTTCTCCTTCTCCTCCCTAGAGTTCTTATGTTATAGTGTTTTAGAATTCTTGTTTATTTACACCACTTTTCTGAAGTTGTTCACCTTAGTAGAAATTTCCAAGTTTCCAAGATAAAAGTGTGCTGTAGGGGAAATAAAATTAGAGGGAAATTTAGGAGACCTGGATTTTCGTTCTGACTCCAGGTATAGCTACGTGACCTTGGGCAAGTCATAAGCTCATAAACACAAGCTTGGATTGTTGCAATAACCTGCTGATGGGGTCTGCCTGCCTTAAATCTCCCTACTCCAGTCCATTCTCCATACAGCTGATGGAATCCTAATAAAGCTGCCCCTAGCCTTAGTATTCTGATTTCCTTATAGGCCTTCACTAGAACAGCAGGTGTATCCATGTATTCATGTTACCCACTAGAACAACAGGTGTGTCTGTGTGACGGGATCCCAGCCACTGCCTCTAGCTAGCCATTGCCCCCAGATCCATTCCTTATATTTCCCACAGAAATAGCAGGTGTGTAGATATATACTCAGCCAAAGCCACATCCATCTAATCTCAGGATCACAGTAGCCAGCCAATAAGAAAGCAGCAGCACTAGGATTCTGGAGCGGGTTGTGGACCCCAAAATAATAGAAGGGACTTTCCTTAAATAGGCACCTGTGCAATAATAGCAAAAGCTGCTGTTTTGGTGAACTTATGATGTAGAGAGGCTTATTATAATATATTAATACCCGTGAGTTTTTCTGTATGCATTTTGGGTAATTGCATGTGCTGACCCCCGTCCTCCATTACCTAATCCCTTAACAAACTCCCTCTTGCCTTTTTAATATTCATAATTTCTGTTGTGTAATCAGTATCATTACACTATAAAATTGTTTGTCTTGTCTTACTCAGTTGCTGGTTCCTCTTGGAACTCAGCCAGCTAGAGAGCATCACCCTCAATAAATGCCTTCACTTGGATTGAAGGTGGTCTGAGTCTGAATTCTTTGAGAAGATACCACAACACACCATAAAACTGCAACATAGCCACTGAAGTGATTTTCTTAAATCACCAATTCACTGTGTCACCCACTCTTCTCCCTTTCCCCAATGCAAGGAACTCCATTGATTCCTTACGTGGAATCAAATGTAAAATCCTGTTTGACAGTCAAAACCCTTTATCACCTTGTACTTTCAGGCTTCCCAGTTTTCACTCTTAACTACAGAACACCTTTCTCCCAGACATTGTCATCTCTAGGCTGGACATTTTCTCTGGCTGACCTCCATGCTAGAATGATCTCTGCCATTATTGCTTACTGTTTTCTGTGGTTTCCCAAGTAAAATCCCACCTTAACAGGAAACCTTTCTCAATCCTCTTAAAATTATTTCCTATTTAGCCTGTATATATCTTGTTTGTACATGTTTGCTTGTTTGTCTTTCTTGGTAGATTGCGAGCTTAAGGGCAAAAATGGTCTTTTGCCTCTTTTTGCACAGTGCCTGGCACATAGTGCTTAATAAATATTTGATTGACTGACAACCTCCAAGGACCTCAGTTTGAAAATGAGGGGATTAGGTTAAATAATTTATGCAGTTCCTTGTGGGTGCACAATTATATGTTTCTGTAAAAATAATAATATTGAACGTTTATATAATATCTTAAGCTTTTGCAGAGCATTTAAAATCTATGATTTTATTCTATTTTTTTATGAAAAGTTAGACCAATCATACACATTTATTATATTTATAACTCTCACCTTTAAAAAATGTTTTCTTTTAAAACATTTGAAAACATGTGAAAGAGTGAAGATAATGTGACGGGTATTTGTTTAAACTTATTGACCAGAATTATCTTAAATATATTTTCAAAATGGCAGTTATTTACATAAGACTTTAGTTTCCATAATTTATCCACAACATTCTTATGAAATATTATCGTAGTTATAGACCTAGAGGGTGTCTCAGGGCATCTTGTCAGGGAGGTCATTATCATTATTTGTTCCAACTACTGACTAATTTTACAGATGGGAAAAGGTGAGGCATAGGGACATTTGGTGATATGACCAAGGTCTTACAGATAGTTCATGTCTCATTGTTCCTCTTACACATGAACAAATTGAAGTTAAAAGAGCTTAAAAGACAGTGCCTTGCTCAAGGGTAAGTGGTTGGGTCTTCAAAATCTTCCTCCAGTGTTCTCTTCATTGTACCTCGGTTTCCTTTTCTCCAATGTTGTCCCAGAAACAAACACAAATAGATGTTCTTAAAGAAGTGACCTTGTTCTAGAAATGTGACTCCATTGGAGCAACTATAGTAAGCAGTAGTCACAGTCAGATCTCATAGAACTGTATTTCTGCTAAGATATTTTACTATAAAAATTTTCATCAGAGACTATTGACTTAACACTGAAACTTCCACCCTCTCAAAAACCACAAAAGTCTTTTCAAATCTATTCAATACTACAACTAGTGAATATTCCTTAATATTTAGGAATATTGATTCACTTATACATAGCTCTTTAAAGTTAATAAAACCCTTTCTTTAGGAAAACCCTGTAAAGTAGTACATGTAATTATTCCATTTTTATGTAGGCTCAGAGGGGTTATTAGTCACAAGCTAGTAATTATTAAATCCCAAATTTGAATCCAGGTCTCTTGACTCCATATTTCAACCTTTTTATGCCATACCCCTCTATGTCTTGTATGTAGTTTTTACTACGATTATGCTCTTATAAGATATTCAAATCATTAAGGAATTAAGTTTTCCTTAACCAGTACCATTTGAGGATACTTAAAAAAATAAATTTTTAAATGGAATATACATAGACAAATTTAAAAGTCATTGATTTAAATAATGTTAGACTTGGTGATTTAGTTGAGAAAAAGTGGTTTATTGTCTATACCCACCCAAATTATCTTTGTAGCTTTCTCAGTTTTTCCCCACTGTGTTGTATAAATTACTTTTACTGAAGGTTTATATCAAAGAACAATCATTTATTAAGGGCCTACTATGTATCAGGAATTTTGAGAGACCTGGTTACAAAGATAAATATCAAATAGTCCCTGCCTATAATGTCCATTTTCTCTGGGGGAAGGAGCACATAAACTCTTAAGATCAAATATAAACTCCTGATTGATACTTTAAAGCCTGTCACAACCTAGACCCAATCCAATCCAACTTCACAGTCTTCTATTACTCTTTATATACACCTTATGTTTCAGAAGTAGCCTTTTTTGTTGTTCCTCTCACATGACACTCCACCTCCCATGCCTTTGCCTTGGCTTTCCCCTATGTGTGGAATATAGTTTCTCTCCACCTCCACTTAGAAAACGTTTTCTTTCTAGAGTCAGTTCAAGCACCACCTTCTTCATGAAGTCTTGCCTGATTGCCCTCTCTTACCTTTTAGTTCTTTTGTCATGTAAGCCCCTTGAGGGCAGTAATTTTCAGTTTTGTCTATATCCCCAACATTTAGCACAGTGTCTTGTCTTTAGTGAATGCTTGTTGATTGATTGAAGTAACATCTACAAATTAATTAAATTAACATATGCTGTGATACTTGGAGATTTTAATGCAAAGGGAGGAAAGTTGAGCTTGGGGAGAAATATATGGGAAAGCATGGTTCAGGAAGAAGGAATGATAGAGGCCAAAAATTTGTAGATCATTCAGCAGACTCATGCTTCAGTCTTATAACTTTCTTCAATAAAAGAAATGGTAGGTGCTAGAAATGGTGATCAGCAGATAACACTATAAAGAACAGAATAGATTATATATGTTAACAGCAAAGAATAAGCAATGTGAAATTATTCCTAAGTAAGCTCTCTGTATAGTCAAATCTTTGATTTATCTGAGTCAGGTTCAGAATTAGTAAAGAACAAGATGAAAAAATGATGAGAGGATGTGTAATTGAATCAGTCCTAAGCCATTTAAGTGAGTCCTTGAAAAAAAATGGGAAAGGGACAACATAAAGATTGTAAATCAGATGCCAGAGTTTTAGAGAAAGGGAAGAGGGTCTCCAGGGTGGATAATGAGTGGCAGATCAGGAAGGATAGTATAGCCAGAATACATTTCTACTGAAGAGAGTTTCATTGAATCCCGTATTGTTGGATGACTTGAGTGAGGGGTAAAGAACAAAGGTTTAGAATTTGTAGTGGGGAATTATTAGGGCGAGGGATAGAATGCTAGAAGATGAAGCAGTCAGCTTTAGAGAAAAATACCAGAGATCCAAAGTCCTTGGGAAAACCAGACTTTAGTTAATGCAAGGAGATGGAAGGAATGTTAAAGGAAGAGATTAAGCATAAAGGGGATTTTTATCGAGGAGTGGGTGGGTCAAAGAGCATAAAGGAAAAATAAGGGTGTGTTGGCTTTTGGAGTAGGCTAGTTAAATAGGAATGAAAGTACAGGGAACCAGTGCATAGGAGAATGGATTTTTTAGGTCAGTATCCTGGAGCAATGAGGATTAAGTTTTGGAGGTGTACATGCTAGCCATAAAGAAATGGAAGTACCTAGCAGACAGGTCATTTGAAATTGACTTCGCCTACATACCACAGTTAGCTAAAATGTTAGTGAGAAAATGATCCTTTAAGAACAGAGGTTCCCAAACTTATTTGGCCTACTCCCCCCTTTAAAAAAAAAATTACTTGGCACACTCCTGGAAATTATTTTCTTTAACCTTTTAACGGTTATGAAAAAATTATAAAATACATTTCTTAGTAACATATCTTAAATTTAATAATTTATTAATAATAATTTTTAATAATTTATTTTTTTCTGCATTGAAATTTTGATGATGCAGTATTACATCATGTACAGTATCATATTATAAACAAGTCATTACATGCACATTTTCCTGCTGATGCATGCTGGACTTCCAGATAATGCAATATACTTGCCTGCCAACACTTGCTTTTTAAGACCTATTGGTGAACTTGACCACTGATGGGTTATAATTTGCATTTTGTGTGTTTATTTGGAAAATAATGTAATCTTTATGACTTTAAGGCTGTTACACAATGGATGAAACCTGTTTTTCAGAATTTTCTTCGCTTTTTTACTTGTGCTTCCCCTGGCCCCTTATTTTTATTCAGCTCTCCCTGCCATTGCACCCAAGGCTACTACTGCCCCCTGGGAACATTCCAGCACTCCCCAGTGGGTAATATTGCACACTTTGGGAACCTGTGTCTAGATTTAGAACTTTTAAAACAGGCACATTTGAGAAATATTTACTGGAATAAATAGCATTCCAGTGTAGGTCTTATATTTCTCCACTGTATCTCAGAATAGTATACATTGACATACTAATTATGAGATGGCAAATATGTGAAAAATAGTTGTGAAGAGGATATGTATTTTGTCAGTGAAGGGATACCAGATCTATTACTGTTAATATTTTATTATCACTAAATAACATACTAGTATGTATTACCTCTCTCTTTTTTAGATCTTTTCAGTATCTTAGAATTAAAGACCAAACACCACCGATCCTAACTAAGGCTATCGATGCATTGCATCGACATAAAAGTGAGTTCTTTGAGAAGCATGGAGAGGTAAGGGTTGTATGTTTAATAATTATCTTTTCATTAGTCATTAAACAGGAACTGGTAAATGTTACTAAATATCTTTTGACTTCAGTCTTCTGTTTTAGTAACATTTAGATACAATGATACCGATGTGTTTTTATTAAAGTCTTACAAATGATGGTTAGTTTCTAAGATTGTGCCACAAAAGCCTATTTATCCTACAATTTAGCTGTATGATAACTCTTAGCATTGACCTGATTTCTTAGTTTTTAACATCCCCTCATTTCCCAGTATCTCTCTTCTCAGGCTCCAGCTGCTTTCATGATTCACAAAATATGCTAAGGATCATTGACTTAGAACTGGAAGGGGCCTTAGAGGGCTCTAGTTCAACACCCCAATTTTTCAGACGAGAAAAGTCTCCAAGAGGTTAAAGGCTTTCCAGGATCACACAGATTTTAGTAGATGCTTGGGGGATCATCTTCCTACTCCTTCTGATATACTCAGTGAAAATCCTAGGTTGGAACTCTGAACACAATTTTTTCTCCATAGAAACTAGTTATGTTTTATGTGGTAAGTTATTATATAGTACCATCAGTATAGTTATAATAACTATATGATGAGTGTTTCCCGAGGTTTTGTCCTGGCTCTTAATCTTCTCTGTTAGTATGCTTGGCAGCCTTATCAGCTCCCATGAGTTTAATTATCATCTCTATGTGGATGACTCACAAATCTAAAAATCCAGCCCTAATCTCTCTTCAAGCTTCAGTCCTGGTTCCCTAATTGCCATTTCAAACTCAAAGGCCTCTTAAACTCAACATATCTAAAACCTGAACTCATCTACCCCCTAAATGCTTCCTCTTCCAAACTTCTTATTTCTGTTGAAGTTACTACCATCCTTCTAGTGTCTCAGACTTGTAAACTTAGCATTATCTTGGACTCCTCTCCCCAGGTGCCCACTGAATTTCCAAATTTTGCTTTTTTTCCCTAAACAATTCAGCATATCCAGCAGATCTCTCTCTCTCTCCCTCTCTCTCCCCCCATTTACACAGCTGTCACCTTAGTTCAGTTTCTAATCACCTCTCACCTAGAATATTTAAACAGCTTCCTCATTGTTTTTCCTGCCTTGAGTCTCTACCCACTCCAATGCGTCCCATACATATTGCTTGCCAAAGTCATTTTCTTTTCCCTAAGTAATATATGATCCAGTAGTTTTCAAAGGAAGAAAGCCATGATATGAACAGTCCTGACTATTTTTACTTGGTACTTAAATGTGTGTTTTTCTGTCTGCTTGTAGTATTTTTTTTTGACCTTTAAGTTCTCATTTCATTTTGAGGTTTATTTCAGGAGATTGGTGGATTTTTTTTTTCTATTTTCACTTTGCCTTCTTGATGTAATAAGTTTTAGGCAGTTTCCTTTTATGATTTCTTGAAATGCAATATCCTGGCTCTTTTTTTGGTCATGCCTTTCAGGTTTTTCATGGATTCTGAAATTATCTTTCCTGTTTTCCACATCAGTTATTTTAGGAGATAACTGACATTTTCTTTTATTTTTTCAAGCTTTTAAAAAATATTTTGTCTCATGGAGACCTTAACTTGATGTTTGGCCCATTTTAATTTTCAAGGAGACTGTTAATTGGGCAAGGTTTTATAACCCTTATGTTAAACTGTTAATTTTCTGAGCTTGTCCTCTAAAGTTATTTTTCCAGTTCTTTCCTCTAGCACTCTCATTTCATTCATTATATCATTTTTAAACTCTTGCTTCATTTCTTTTAAGAATTGTTGTTCACTTGTTTCAGTTATGTCCAAGTCTTCACGATCTTATTTGGAGTTTTCTAGTCAAAGATACTGTAGTGGTTTGCTATTTATTCTCCAGCTCATTTTATGAGGGATAAAAATGAGGCAAACAGGGTTAAATAACTTGCCTAGGGTCACATAGCTGGTAAGTGTTGGAGGCTGTATTGAACTTAGGTTTTCCTGACTGCAGGCCATGTACCATGAGCTTCCAAGAATACTAATTGATCTTGTGATGCTTGTAGATGTTTTGAAGTTATTCCATTCTGGGTTTGGATCTGGGGTATCTATAATGCCAAAATACTCTTTATTGTGGCAGTTTCTAAAAATTCATTTTTCCTTACTTCCCAAATTGGGACATAGGGTTAAGGCCAGGTTTTGTGCACTTCTGTCAGAATTATTAATGGCCTTGTTTGTCCCTGCTCTTTGTTATTTGAGGACATACCTCTTTTCTGGAAATTGAATGCTCTGTTTTTCAGGGATTATAGGTGTAGCTCAGTATGGGAACAGCCAACTTTAATTGTGCTCTATGTGGTGTGATCTAAGACTAATCACTAATCACTGCCTTTCTGGACTTTTCCAGGCTCCCTTCCTTGATTTGGTTTTAAGTAGTGCACTGTAGACCTGCCTCTTGGAGTTTAAGAAATGGTCACTGATGTTGCCCATGTGCCACTGCCTCACCCTACCCCTCCCTTTCCAATTAGCTAGCTACAAGGGCCTGCAGGTTCAGAGCAACCCCATTGTTTGCTTATCGTAATGTGAGCTTGTGATCCTTTATATTGTAATCCTGGTCTGGGCCTGGGTCTGATTTACTCCTATCCAGGGATAGAGAATCAAGAATGCCTCCAAAGGCCTATCCCAGTTTTGACTTTGGAGGTTGCTGCCCCCAGTCTTGCTCAGTAGTTACAGTGACACTTTTCCTACCCTGGTCATTTCCTGGTAGGCCTAACCTAGTGATCTTAGGCTAGAAATACAACCCACTGTCATTTCCATTTCAGATTTCTAAACCACTACTTGGTCTGATACTTTTCTTAGGTCTTTGTTGGTGTAGTTTTAAGAGGAACTGCTCTGCCCTTTTTCTTACTCTGCCATCTTTCCTTTTTTTTTTTTTTCTTTTTTCGAGGGGGAAGGCAGGGCAGCTGGGGTTATGTGACTTGCCCAAGGTTACATGGCTAGTAAGCGGTAAGTGTCTGAGGTAAGATTTGAACTCAGGTCCTCCTGACTCCAGTGCTCTATTCACTGCACCACCTAGTGGCCCCCATCTTTTCTCTGGGTACCTAATTTTGAGAGAGATTTGACTTCTCCCTCTCTCTTTGAGTCCTTCAGATCTGTTTCTTTCAGCTCCTTTTTCATAGATTAAAAAATCTTAAAAAACCAAGCAAACTAGTGGCTTAAAGTCTGTATAATAAACTTTTAACACATTCTTTTTTTAACTCTAATTTTAAATATTCTGTATTTTTTCCAAGCATGTATACAAAAATTTAACATTCATTTTTAAAAATTTTGAGTTCCAAATTCTCTCCCTCCCTTTTCTCTCCCTTCATTGAGAAGGCAAGCAATTTGGTATAGATTATACGTGTACAGACATGCAAAACATGTTTCCATATTAATTATCTTGTGAAACAAAACAGACAAAAGTCCAAGAAAAATACAGAAAGTTTAAAAAAATGTGGTTGATCTGCTTTTAGTTCTTTCTCTGGAGGTGGATAGCATTTTCCATCATAAGTCATTTGGAATTGCCTTGGATCATTATATTGATGAGAAAAGCACAGACATTCAAAGTTGATCATTGTACAGTATTGCTATTACTGTGTACAATGTTTTCTTGGTTCTGCTCACTTCCCTTTGCAGCGATTCATGTAAATCTTACCAGGTTTTTCTGAAATCTGCTTGCTCATCATTTCTTATAGAACAATTAGTATATCACAATCATGTCACAGTCACAATGACACTCTTCCCAACTAATTTGTTCAGCCAGGGCCCCCCCGTTGATGGTCATCCCCTCAAATTCAAATTCTTTACCACCAGAGAAAAAGCTGCTATAAATATTTTTGTACATATAGGTAGGTCCTTTTCCTTTTTTTTTTTAATCTCTTTGTTTATATACCTAGTAGTGGTATTGCTAGACCAAAGGGTATGCACAGTTTTATAGTTCTTTAAGGCATAGGTCCAAATTGCTCTCCAGAATGGTTAGATCAGTTCACAACTGCATCAGTGGTGCATTAGTGTCCTAATTTTCCCCACATCCCTTCCAACATTTATCATTTTCTTTTTCTGTCATATTAGCCAATCTGATCAGTGGGAGGTGGTACCTCAGAGTTGTTTTAATTTGCATTTATCTAATAAATAGTGATTTAGAGCATTTTTTCATATGACTATAGACAGCTTTGATTTCTTCATTGAAAATTTCCTGTTCATATCCTTTGATCATTTATCAATTGGGAATGACTCTTATTCTGAAAGTTTGATTCAGTTCCCTACATATTTGAGAAATGAGGCCTTTATCGGAGAAACTTGCTGTAATTTTTTTTTTCACAGTTGTGATTACTATCTATTTTCTTGCATCCCATTTTCTCCTGCTTATTCTTCTGTCTCTTTCCTTTCCCCCTGTCCTTCTTCAAAATATTTTGCTTCTGACCACGGCCTCTCTCAATCAGCCCTGTCTTCTAAAACCACCCTCTTCTCTTATCTCTTTCCCTTTCTATTCTCCTGTAGGGGAAGATAGATTTCTAAACTCAACAGAGTATGTATGTTATTCCCTCTTTGAACCAATTCTGATAAGAGTAAATTTCAAGCATTGTTTGCCACCTCCAGTCCCTTTTCTTCCTCACCACTGTAAAAGCTCTTTTGTGCTTTTATGTAAGATAATTTATCCCTTTCTGCCTCTCTCTTCCCCATTTTCCCAGTGCATCCCTTTTTCTCACCCTTTAATTTTATTTTTTTAGATATCACATTTTAGTCATCCCTCTTTTCACCCCTTAATTTAATTTTTTTAAATATCATCCTGTCAGTCAACCCATGCCCATGCCTTCTTTGTATACTCCTCCCAACTGCTGTAATAATGATAAAGTTATTAGGAATTAGAAGTATCATCTTGCCAGTAAGAATGTAAATTGTTTAGCCTTTTTGAACCACTTGTAATTTCTCTTTCCTCTTTATATGCTTCTCTTGCCTTGTATTTGAAAGTCAGATTCTTTCTTCAGCTCTGGTCTTTTCATCAGGAAGGCTTGAAAGTCCTTTATTTCATTAAATGTTAATTTTTCCCTCGAAGGGTTATGCTCATTTTTGCTGGGTAGGTGATTTCTTATTGTAAATCCTTTTCTCCTTTGCCCTCTGGAATATTCTATTCCAAGTCCTCTGATCCTTTAATGTAGAAACTGCTAAATCTTCTTGTTATTCTGACTATAGCTCCATGATAGTTGAATTGTTTCTTTCTGATTGCTTGCAGTATTTTCTTCTTGATTTGGAAGCTCTGAAACTTGGCTATAATATTCCTGGGAATTTTCATTTTGGGATCTCAGGAGCTGATTGATGGATTCTTTCAATTTCTATTTCAGACTCTGGTTTTGGGATACCAGGGTAGTTTTCCTTGATAATTTTTTTAAAACTTATATCTATTTTTAAATTTATTTTTAGTTTTCAACATTCACTTCCACAAGATCTTGAGTTCCAAATTTTCTTCCCATCTCTCCCCTCCTTTCTTGAAAGACGATGTCTAATTCTTTTTTTTGATCATGGTTTTCAGATAGTTCGGTAATTCTTAAATTATCTCTGCAGGATCTGTTTTCCAGGTCAGTTGTTTTTCCAGTGAGTTTACCACCATCTGGTGTTGGGTTTTCCTGAAATGTATTTGTGTCTATTTATATGAGACCTACATGGATAAGAAGTGATTTGGAACTTTGGAATTTTAGATTGAAACAGAGGGTTCATTCTAAACAGCTTTTGACAGCTGTAATATCCAAGACTTGAAAAGCAATTTTGCGTTTTGAGCTTCATCATGCCTAAAAATATAATTTGTGAAAGTACTTTTTATCCTCTTTTCCAGGAAGGCACTGAAGCAGAAAAGAAAGCTATCTCTCTTCTTTCTAAGTTACGAAATGAACTACAAACTGATAAGCCATTTTTGCCTTTGACTGATAAATCTGCTGATACTGACATATGGAACCAATACCTGGAATATCACCATAGTCTTATAAATGAAAGTAATAAAAAAATAAGCTGGTTTCAATGCCCTTGGTTGTATGTAGAGTGTTACATGTACCGTAGAGTTCATGAAGCATTAATGCTAAGGTAAGTTAATGCCTTGTCAAATTCTGTTACTTAATGTATTTTTAAGACAGTCTATGTTTTTTTGTTGAAAGATAGAGTAGTATAGTAGAAAGAGAACTAATCTTGAAGCCAGGGAGACCTGGATTCAAATTCTGCCTTTTAACACATTGTGTGACCCTGGGCAACTTAACTTCTCTGTATTCTCAGTAAATCTCTAGAAAGTGATGGCCTGTATTGGTAGAACAATTTCCTCATTATAGCAGTGAAATCACAGGCCTAGTCTCACACCTCATCTCTTAAGCTTTTAAAAACTGCTTAGAGCCATAAAAGCTAGCTAGCAAGATTGTATTATGGGAACATAAGTGAGTTTCAGAAAGTTTTCAAATGCTCATTTCCTAAAAGTTAAGTTATAAATATGTTACATATGTGCTAGGTTTCACTGAAGTGCATTTGCTTCTTTTTGATTGTGCCTGACATTCCATTTTTTTTTTGCTTTTTTTTTTTTGGAGGGCAATTGGGTTTAAGTAACTTGCCCAAGGTCACATGGCTAGGTTTTTGTTTGTGTGTGTTAAGTGTCTGAGGCCGGATATGAGCTCAGGTCCTTCTGACTCCAGGGCCAACGCTCTACTCACTGCGCCACCTAGCCACCCCTCTAACATTCCATTTTAAAATACTTTTTAAAATTTGTTACTTTGCTTATTTTATATTAAAGGTTTATTTTCTCACAAAGTCCAAATTCATAGCTTTTAGCCAATTGTTGTGAGATTTAGCATATAGATAGATACCATCTGGCCTTTAATTTAAAAATATAAAAGCAAGGGGCGGCTAGGTAGTGCAGTGAATAGAGAATCAGACTTCAGACACTTAGCATAAAACTAGCCATGTAACCTTGGGCAAGTCACTTAACCCCAATTGGCTTCCGACACTTAGCATAAAACTAGCCATGTAACCTTGGGCAAGTCACTTAACCCCAACTGCCCTACTTTCCCCCCTCCAAAAAGCAAAAAAAAAAAAAAATTTTTTTAAATATATAAAAAGTAAAATAGTAGATTTTTGAACAATAAAAATAGGTAACATTTCAGCGTTTGTTTCATAAAAGAAAACATTAGACTAGTACATCAGCATGTCATTTTTATTATACAGCCAGCCTCTGCAAAATGCTAAGTCATGACATCATTCACATTTGTTCATTTTTCTCATTCTCAGCACCCTGGTTTAGACCCTCCTACTTCCATTGTCTTTATCCTTCTCATTCATCTATATGTTTCATAGTTCCCAGAAAAACGTTTCATAGTTTCTGGCTCATCACTCTTTTGGTCATATGTCTTTAGTGAATACTGTTGCCTTCTGAATAAAATTCTTTTGCTTGCCCTTCGTGTTCCTTCCCACAACCCACCACTGTAGTCATACTGAACACCTTGCCAAGCTCTCCTCTGTGCTTTTGCCTCTGACTGTTGCTGTGGTTTGGAATGTCCTTCTTCTTCCACATTGCCTGTTCCCCATAGTGTAAAGAGCAACTTGGTTTTGATTTCCTTTACCTTTACCTTCATACTTCATTAACATTGTATGTTGTTTCATATAATTATTGTACTTATGTCATACAGTTTATTTTAGTTATCTTGGTATATTATCCCCTTACTAGAATATAAGTTACTTGAAAGCAGGGAATGTATATTATTTATATGTTGTCTCCCCCACTGCTAAGCACGGTACTCTGCAAATAGTAGGCCCAAAATAATTAAACAAACAGCATTTATGTACTACTTTAAGGTTTATAAACTGCTTTATCGTTATCTCATTTGCTTCTCATAACTCTATGAGGTAATTAATTTTTTACAGATGAGGAAACTGAAGCAGACTTTGAGCTTGGCCTTTCTGGTTCCAAGCCCAGAACTATCCACTATACCATCTTGCTGATTTCAGTGACACTCAGGTCTCCTATCTAATTTTTTTTCCATACAGCTAATCCTTATTCCTGCCTTCGATGTTTGAATTTCTTCTTTTTCTGTTGTTAAAGTGTTTTTATCCATAGATTTCAAAAAATGTAGATGTTGAATAGAGTCCACTCTTTCTCCTCCATTCTTGAATTTTGTTGGCTATAATTCATTAGTTCTTTAGCTTACAATGTTACTCATCACTCTTCTATAAATGATAATATAATTAGATCTGTATTTTTATAATTGACATGATAAACTACAATGCCAAGTGAACACATAAAAAAAATAAGGAATCTTGTTTCATTGATTCAGAGCTCTTTGAAGGAATGGAAGTAGAGGACATATCTTTGTATTTCAACATAGGGTTTTGGTAATTATACAAATATTGTGAAATAGCTTATTGGTTTCTCTTTTCTCTAAGTTGGGTTCAAGCTAAGAAATTTTGTAGGAAAGAGCCACAGGGACAGTTATTAGGGAGACTGAATATTAATTTATAGCAGTTGCTTTCATTTCCATTAGCATCACAAAGCTATTAATGATAAACCTTACTTTAAAAGAAATTACAACATAGCCTATGGTATTGGATACTTTTCTGTGATGATTAGGTGTATAAGTTCCAAAGGAACTATATCTTTGGAGACAGTATGGTTAATGAAGATGTATATAGGAAGTCAGGGGTCTTATGGTAGACTTGTTTATATTTTTGTTTTTGCTTTTTTTTTTCCTTTGGAGGGCAGTTGGGGATAAGTGACTTACCCAAAGTCACACAGCTAGTAAGTGTGTCAAGTGTCTGAGGTTGGATTTGAACTCAGGGCCTTCTGACTCCAGGGCTGGTGCTCTGTTCACTGCCACCACCTAGCCACCCTGACTTGTTTATATTTTGACCCAAGATTATTCAGAGGATAAAAGCACTATCTTTTTAATGTTTCTGCAGGTCCTAATGGCCCAACATTAATGATGTAATAGTTACTTATCTGTAAATCAGAAGTAAGAATTAAACATTTCTTTATTTGTGACATTTAATGTAAGAATTGTACATTTCAGACACTGAAAAGTGACAGTAGAGTGAAGTTATTTTTTTTTTAAAGCAATTGGGGTTAAGTAACTTCCTCAAGGTTATACGGCTAGTCATTATTTATGTGTGGGTGCTCATTTTCTGAGGCCGGATTCGATCTCGGGTCATCCCAACTCCGAGGCCGGCGCTCTTACTCACTGCGCCACCTAGCCACCCCTAGAGTGAAGTTATTTTGAATTATGTAGGAATTGTAATGGTTGTTGATTTATTCATTTTTGTATAAAAATAATGACTCAAGCTTATTTTTAATATGAGGTGTGACTATAAACTAAGGAGGCTGATTTTTAAATGAATAGAGTAGAAGTTGAACAGGCAAATGGATGTTTTTCTTCAAAGTCACATTGGGAATTAATATACTTACTCCATTCATACTGTCACCACCAAAAACATTATGAAATTCCTCTTTTGGAATTGCCTTCAGAACAGCTTATGAGCCATACAAGAAAAGTCTCACTATCTTATGGTCATACCTCATTTCTGAATCAAGATAGCATTACTTAGTTCGATCCAACCCACCTTATTTACCAGACTTGGCTCCAAAGGACTTTGGCTGTTTCCAAAAATTAAATCTGCCATCAAATGATGATGATTGGCCACCATTGAAAATATTCAAAAGACTTGTGTCATGGGCTCTGAAGAAAGTACCAAAAGAGGAAGTCCAAAAATATTTTGAGCAGTGATAACATTGTTGGAATAAGTATAGTTTCTCCTATTTTGACTCCTTTGAAGGGGAAAATACTCATTTGGATGTGCAAATCATGGTAGATGTGTTTTAAAAAATCAGTGACATTACTTTCTTGTCACAACTTATACACCATAAACTTTCAGTTTTTCCTATGAATATAAGGGGGGGTATGGATACGGAATACAAGATAACCCCCAAATCTTTTGTACTTAGCTTTGAAATGTCATCATGTTTTTTCTTCAGATTTGGCTTCCTGTTTATTTTCTTTAGTTAGCATAATTTTTATTTCTCCATATCCTGTTAATATGTACTGACCAGGCAACAGAATGAGATAGCCCAGGAAAATAATTGGTGTGAAGTATGAAGATGAGGAGATAGGAATTTTAAATTTTTCAGAGATAACCTCCACAGAGATAATCAAAATTTGACTATGTAAGGAAGTCAAGGCAGCTATTGGCCAAGCACATAGAGTACTACATTTGGACTCAGGAAGACCTGAATTTGAATCCCTGCTGGGAGACTTATTAGTTTTCTGACCCTGGGCAAGTCTTTCTGCTTAAGATTTCTCATTTGTAAAATGGGGCTAATAATCACACCTACTTCATTGGGTTATTGTGAGGATAAATGGAAGAACATATTTAAAGTGCTGTATAAATGATTGTTGTTGTTATTTTCTTAAGAGAATAGCTTTTCCTATTCCCTTTTGCTTCCGACTTTTGAAGTTTTCATCAGAAGGAGAACTTGGCAAATAGGAGAAAATACCAAATTAGCAAATATCATAAAATACTGTATATTGGGAAAGGACTGATTTGTCAGAGTAAGTTTTAGGATTATAAGAGATTGCAGTTTTCAAGAAGCTTTATGCTTCTCAGTCTTTGCTTCAGTTTGAGATTTGACTATTTAATTGTTAAGATGATATTAACAGCTATTTAAAATACAGCATCATGATTATTTTTGTACCTCCTGTTTCTTTTGTCCCATTTTAGTTCACCAATAAGTTACTTTGATGTATTTAAAGAACCAAAAGACCAGAATTTCTTTGAATCACAAGAAGCTATTAAGTCTTTATGTAATTACCTACAAGAGTTAAAAAAAAGTATTGAAAACCTAGATGAAAATCAACTGAAAGAGGAGTTTTTTAAATTCTTGCAGGTAAATGTTAAAGTATTCCCTCTTCTTTCTCTCTGTCTCTATCTTCGTGTGTGTGTGTGTGTGTGTGTGTGTGTGTGTGTGTGTATAATATTATATTTATAAAAAGTTAATTTTTTTACATATGTTTGTCATTTAAGGCTAATCTTACATACTTGCAATGGATTTTTTTTTGTAATAATGTTATTCAAGGAATAAAATTCATTTTAATGCTTGGAAATGAATTTTTAGGTCAGCTTAGATTTTTTCCCCCTCTTTAAATAGAGAGCCTTTCTAGTAGCACAATAATTGTTTGCCTTCATACTTTAAATACAGTAGATCTTGAGCAGTCAGCCAACTCATTAGATGTTTCCTTGACTCTGTGAAACACTATACTTTTTTTGGTATTTCTTTGCTTATTCTCTTTTCCCTTGTCTCACTTAAAACACTCATAAATATTATTAGTATTGTTCTTCTGAAAACTTCTTGGAACTGTGTTCTGGTCCATTTGGCTTAGAGAATGGGTTCAGTGGGTCAAGGAGTCAAAAAGTTGAAAGAACAGAATATTTGAAGGAGGAACCAAGAGGCAAAATATAAAAGGTATGAATATGAAGCAGAGAACTTTTTCAAGTCAAAATTTATTGAGATTTTTCCTTGTCCAAGCCATTGAAGTAGACATTCTGAGGAGATACACAGAACTGTTGGACTTATCTCAATCTTATTTCCTCAACTTAAGCAGTTTGTCTAGTTTGGGGAAAAAAGACATTAACGTGTGAAAAGTAAAATAAGAGATTAAAGTGACAGTTCAAGATGATAATAGGAAATCTTTTGAGGTATTAATATTGATAAGTGAATTTTGTAGGCATTAATTGACTTAATATCAGTCTTATATTCAAAAAAATGGGAAAAGGACCTATTTGTACAAAAATACTTATAGCACCTCTTTTTGTGGTGGCTAAGAATTGAACATTGAAGGGATGCCTATCAATTGGGGAATGGCTAAACAAACTTGGGATATTATTGTGCTATAAGAAATGACAAGCAGGATGATTTCAGAAAAACCTGGAAAGAGTTATATGAACTGATGCAAAGTGAAGTGAACAGAACCAGGAGAATGTTGTACACAGTAACAGCAATCTTGTTTGATGAACTGTGAATGATTTAGCTATTCTCAGCAATACAATTATCCAAGACAGTCCCAAAAAACTGATGATGAAGCATACTATCTGCCTCATGTTGTTTGAGAAAGAACTGATGTTGTTTGAATAGATACTGAAGCATGCTATTTTCACTTTCAGTCTTTTTTTTTTTATTTGAGTCTTGTACGAAATGACTAATATGGAAATGTTTTATGTGATTGCACATGTATAACCTATATCTGATTGCTTATTGTCTGGGGTGAGGGGAAAGGAGGGAAAGAACATGGAACTCAAAACTTTATAAGAAAAACAAATGTTAAAAAATTGTTGTAGGGGCAGCTAGGTGGTTTGGTGGATAGAGTACTGGCCCTGGAGTCAGGAGGACCTGAGTTCAAATCTAGGCTCAGATACTTGATGCTTACTAGCTGTGTGACTGTGGGCAGGTCACTTAATGCTGATTGCCTTGCCTGCCCCCCTCCCCCAATTGCTTTAATATGTAATCAGGGGGGAAAATATATATATATATATATATAAAATTTTTTTTTAATCAGTGTTGGTAGAATACATTTTACATTTACTTTGGAGTTCATTTTCCATTTCTGCCTTTTCAGATTAATGTGCATGTGTGTATATGTGAATAAGTATGTAGATACACAATTTCTTCACTAGATCTTTGATCTCATCAGTGTGGGTATTTTTTTCCATTAGTGCATATTACAACCTAGGTATATATTGTTATCATATATAATTTTTACTCATATGTTCCCTTAAATCCTCTGTAGAGGAGGCTTCTATTTCTTTTCTCATCCTTTAGTATAGTACTTGGGCTTGTGCTTTTATCAACATCACTTTTGTTACATGAATTTTTTCATTTTTGAGTCATTTGTTATTTCCAGTTTCAAAAAAATTGGTTCAAAAGTGAAAAATTCCAGGGGAGGCTAGGTGGCGTAGTGAGTAGAGCGCCGGCCCTGGAGTCAGAAGGACCTGAATTCGGATCCGGCCTCAGACACTTAACCCACACAAACAAAAACCTAGCCGTGTGACCTTGGGCAAGTTAACCCCAATTGCCCTAAAAGGGGCAGCTAGGTGGCACAGTGAGTAAGAGCGCCGGCCTCGGAGTTGGGATGACCCAAGATCGAATCCGGCCTCAGAAAATGAGCACCCACACACAAATAATGACTAGCTGTGTAACCTTGGGCAAGTTACTTAACCCCAATTGCTTTAAAAAAAAAAAAGTGAAAAATTCCATAAAACTGAAACAGTATCTATGGGATAGCAAAATGATTTTTCGTGTATAACTTATTTAATATCACCTTTGAGTTGTAAAGGGAAACAGTTTTAAATGGAAATTACATATGACTTTTGCCACTAGAGATGTAGCCTTTGGAGTATTTCATTTGTTTATTGGTAATGAACACTGATTATTTTGTACTTTCTTTCAGATTGTGTTATGGGGAAATAAGTGTGATCTGGCAGTTTCAGCTGATCAGAGCGTTCCTCAGACATCTAGTCCACTAGCCACTTTGGAAGACCTGAAACCTTTCATTTTAGTGAATGATATGGACCACCTTTGGTCACTGCTTATAAGCAGAAAGAAAATGAGGCAGGACACATTTTCTGTTACCAGAGTGGATTTTATCATGGATAATGCAGGGTTTGAACTTGTTGCAGATTTGGTAATGGCAGACTTCCTGTTGGCAACTAAGCTGGCTACTGAGATCCACTTCCATGGAAAAAGTATTCCCTGGTTTGTTTCAGATACCAATAAAAAGGACATGGATTGGGTAATTGAAGAATTAAAAGCTGCTAATACTGAGTGCATGTCCAAGTGTGGGATTAACTGGGAGCAGCACTATCTTAAGCATACATGGATTTACCAAGATCATATGTTTTGGACTCTGCCTCATGAGTATTGTGCTATGTCTCAGGTTGCTCCTGATTTGTATGCTGAACTACAGAAGTCAAATTTAATTCTTTTCAAAGGTGATTTGAATTATAGGAAGTTAGTAGGAGACAGAAAATGGGAGCTTACAGTTCCATTTCATCAGGCTTTGAATGGCTTCTATCCTGCACCTCTTTGCAGCATAAGAACAATAAAAACTGAAGCTCTAGTTGGTCTGGCACCTGGGCAGGGGGAACAGGTTGCAGTTATTGATCCTCAGTGGAGGACCAGTGGAAGATTCGGTATATTTCAATGTGATGGGGCACTTTGATTTGACTTAGGGGCTTTTTAAATCTTTAAAGAGAAGCTCTAACATATCTCATTTCCTCCACAGAAAAGTAATTTTGAAATTTGATTTAATTATTTTGATAGTTTTGGGTTACATTTTGAAAGCCTCCCCTTTCAGTATCAGTTGTCTTTAATTGTGTACTGATGTTGCTCATTAAGGGTCTTTAGGTTCACCTGCTTTGGGAGTCTTGACATTTCATTTCTTAGTATTCATTGAAGTTTTATGTCTATCATCCAACATTTGAAGTGGCTCAAAGAAGTTACTGAGATAAATGTAAAAAATGTATTTATAATTAATTATACTTATATTTCTATTTAATTTTTGCCATCTAAAAGTATAGTAAGCAGCTACATGATATATAATATTTTGGGAAATAGTAAAATTATTTTGACTTAATTTTGTATTGCTGCAACACAAGTCTTAAGGTGGCATAAATTCTAATTTATCTGCCATTAGGATGCACTTCTTAAAACTGTGATGTTTGAACCATAGGGAAGTAGAAAATTAACTTGATAGTGTTAAGAATTCAAGAATTGTCTTTTGTACTTGAATTTCTTATTGATAATAGCCTGCATTCATAGGCATTCTGCATTCCTGCATCAATACATACGTTTACTTTTTTGAATGGTTTATTAAATTGCAAAAAAACAAGAAAAAATTAAACAGACTAGAAGGATATATATTATTGAAGAATGAGCTGTTTCTTTCATGCTTATGAATTCTATCCATAGAAAATAAAATATATTTTGATCAAATTGTCTTTAGAAATGAACAAATTCCTTTTCTGGAATTTTAAGTACTATGTGCTTGATATGATTTAGGTTATAATAGACTTAATCCCTGACTAAAAAGCACTTATTTTCATACTTTAAATTTGGAAGGATGTCATTCCATCATGGAGCAGCTTTAAACCTGACTGGTTTTAGAAAGTACAACTACTTTGTCACCTTGGTTTGAAAAAAAAATATATATATATAACTGAATATGCTTTCTGGGGCTTTGCTAATAAAATAAAGTACATTAAAATTCCATTTGGTTTTGTTTTTCATCCTAGAGTTTAAAATAGACAATTGATAGACCAATTTGTACAATTAGCTAATGCATCAGTAACACAAAAGCAGTTTACATATAAGATTGTTTTAGCATCTTTTCTTCCTACTTAGCTGAAAAAAAAGTTTGGTAGTGACAATGTCTATGTAAAATATCAGCTAATTTATTTACTTCTATATATAGTTTCATTCATGGATGATTCTTTTCAAAGATAAATTATTATGCTATCAAAATAAATATGAAGTTATTCACAGCACAGTGTAATGGAATAAAAGCATTTGTATGGATTGTTCAAGTATAGTGCAGCCTCTTGTGTAGATAATACATTTTGTTAGAGAATAAAACAATAGGTATTATTAATTCTGTTAGATGAAGTACAATACCAACAAAGAACTTGAAAATTGTGAAGTTATTTTTCACTTCACAAACTTTTCAATTCAAGTTTTCTAAGTTTACCAGTTTTTAAATATGTGGTTAAATTGTTGTTTTAAAATTCGCATTTGAAAAAAATTTCAAACACTCTTGTTCCTAAATTATGTAGCATGTGACTCTTGATTCTTTTTATTTTTATTATGATGATGATGATGATTTTTTGCTTTTTGGAGGGGGTAAGGTAGGGCAGTTGGGGTTAAGTGACTTGCTCAAGGTCATACAGGTAATTTTGTGTTAAGTGTCTGAGGCCAGATTTGAACTCAGGTCCTCCTGGCTCCAAGGCTGGTGCTCTTATTCACTGCACTGCCTAGCCACCCCTCTTGCTTCTTTTTAAAAAATATTTCATTAATGCTCTTTTCCTTTTTTCACACCACTGTCTTTTTCCACTAATTCTTTTATCTTGCTTCAGTTGGCATCTACTTTTATTGGTATAGTCCAGCAAAACAAATCAATACATTGGATATATCTGTATATGTATACCTTATTCTGTACCTCTATATTTTTCAGAGGCATGCTTTATCATCAGTCTTCTGAAATCATTATTTGATACTTGTTTTAAAACTTGATAAACATGAATTTTTATATTAAAAAAATAAAAAAGATTGTATATGAACTTGTGACTATTAATACAGTTTTGGGTTGTATCAACATTGTCTTGCTTGTCCATTTCCCTTCTGAATTTCTCTCTTCTGTATGTGTTTTATTGACAACCTTTCACATCATTATCATCAACCTTCCCCACATCCTCTAAACACCCCCTTGCTTCCTCCCTCAAAGGCCCTTTCATAACAAATAAGTTTAATGAAGCAAAATAAATGCATACCTTGACCAAATCTAAAAATGGACATTTTATTCTATGCCTCTAGTCCAGGGAAATATAAAATTTTTGAGTATGTATTCTTGATATGTGTATATTTGCTTAAAATTATATATACATGTATTATAATAATTGTACATTTAAAAACAAATGTGATGATGAAAGTATTTGATCTTATGTAGATAGTGATCAGTTTATTGAGTAGGGAGTATACTTTCGGAAATTCACTGGCAGCTATAATGGGAGTAGATTAGAGTGGGGAAGGGTAGGAGTATTGTAGTAGTCCAGGTGAGAAGTTAGGAGGAACTAGCCTGGAGTAGTGGCTATGTGAGTGGAGAGTGACAGATATGAGATGTAGTATCTGATTAGATACTTGAATATAAGATGAGAGAAAATGTGAGTGCTAAAAGGATGGTGGTGACTTTAACAGCAAGACATTGGGAGACATTGGGAAGATAGGAAGGAGCGGTGGGGAGAGGATGATATGATGTTATCTGTGACCCAATTCACAATCTCATCAGGGGCTTGTTATCATTTATGACTTCACCTTACCATGAAAATAAAAAGAGACCAGGCCTCTTACCAGTTGCTGTCCCCAAGAGTGGAACTTATCCAAGAGGATGTCTGATGGAGCCAGGAGGTGATCTGGGCTGTAGTGACTAGTTGGACTAGAACTACCCTGAGGGATCTTCACCCATCCATAATAAAGAAGATTGGAAGTTTGCATTGTAGAGAAAGGATATTGTAGGAGAATAATGTAGAATAAGACCAGTGTGATTTGTGTTAAAGACAAGAGCGACAGTTGGAAGAGGGTGATGATGGGACACGTCTTCTCAAAATCCAACTAGGTGATCAAACCTCTTTGGATTCAGATGGGGCAACCCTACGTTTGGAGTAGTTCATCATTATTGAGTAGGGTTCATCTAGTTCATCACTTCTCTGCCAAGAAGTGGTAAGCATACTTCATTGGTCCTCTGAAGTTATAATTAGTGATTATGGTGAATGTTATTTTCCTTTATAGTATTATAGTCATTGTCTAAACTGGTCTAGTTCTGTTCGCTTTGCATCAGTTCATACAAATATCAGGTTTTTCTGAAACTATCCCTATCATTTTTATGGTATAATATTCTATTATTTTAATACACTGTAATTTGTAAAGCCTTTTCCCAAACAATGAGCAGTTCTTTTGTTACAACAGATCCAGGGAGGTTAAAGCAAGAGCGATTACCCCCCAAGACTACTCGCTGGATCTCCCTACAGTTCGCAGGCCAGGAGCTGGAGCTGCCTCTGAAAACTACAAAATGGCTTGTCTCCTCAGTGGGCTTCTAGCCCCCAGGGGAGGAAGCTGACACGTTCCCCAAATACTGGTCCCAAAGTCCATAGGGCACTAACCTCTCACTTTGTCCTAGGTATGTCTGTGTTGATATTTCTGGAATCGCCACAGCTGCTGGTGTTCTGGGGTCCCTCCAGCCGGCTACTGGCCCAGCTACCCTGGGGCTAAAACCGTGGCTCAAGCGGACCTGGGCTCGGCTCTCCGCTTGCTGCGCTGCCGGCTCCCAGAGTGCTGTGCTGGTCCTTCCTGCAGGGCTGCTGGGCTGTCATCAGTGGGAGGTTAGCTTCTCTGTGTCGTTCTGTGGGTGCTGGGGCTCCAGAAGTTGTTCAGAGTCCCCTTTTACATAGTTTGGGGGTAATCTGGGGGGAGAGTGGATTGGATGAGCTGTTTCTACTCCGCCATCTTGGCTCTGCCCCCAAAATGAGATAATATTAATGAAGTGACTTGCAAATGTAAAAGTGCCATATGATTTCTAGCTATTATTATTAATAATTTCCTATCAGATCATATTACCAGTATTTAGTAATGATCTTAACCTGGGAGCTGGTTCTTTCCTGCTATGGTTCAGATAGCTTCCAGTAAAATATTAGAGATTGTACTTGTGTTAGGCCTCCTACAAGGCCCTTAGTGCATGTAGTTGGTGATTAAATTGACCCAGTCTCCACTTGTGACTGAATGCTCTTAGACTTGTAGTGGAATGCACAGTGCTTTTCCCCTTTGGTGTCCACTTGCCACCCAACTCTTGCCTGTGGTTGCAAGAAGCTGTAGCAAGTGTAGTGACCATACCCTTGTGAACCATTTCAGCAGACAGGCTAAACCAAGTTGAAGGTAACTGAAGGACCTCAAATCTGTCAGTGATTTAGGGGAGTATCTACCCCAAGCCCATGAAGACTTTTCCCTGATGTAATAGGCAGATATGAACAATTTGTTCCAATAGGCCATGAGGACAGTGGAAGCAGGTTCTGTGGAGTGCTTAAAGCTTGGTTAGAAAGAAGTGACAGATATTTGTTAAATTCTATGACTTGTAATAACCTTTAGACATATAGCTAGAGAAGATGCTTTAGGAGAAACCTATTTGATTAATAACTAAAATTAAAATGAGTGATATATGATGATAATTACTAGATCATAGAGTGAAAGCTTTAGAGCTGGAAAAGATGTTAGAGATCATCTAGGCACCTTGACTTTACAAATGAGTTAAATGACTGGAAGAAGTAAGTAGTAAGTAGCAGAATAAGATTTGTACCCAAATTCTTTGACTCTAAATCTAGTATGCTTTCTCTTATGCTATGTTGTCTCTCTCAGTTGTGGCAGAAGAATAAACAAAAGAAGAGTTATACCTTGAATTTAGGACCTTTGGATTACTTTTCATTTTAATTTTATAAACTTTTATTCTAGCTTTTTAGTCAGTACCTACTGAAATAAATATTTGGACATGGTTAACATTTGTTGTTAATCATTTTCAGCTCCTTGTGACCCCATTTGAGTTTTCTTGGAAAAGACACTGGAGTAGTTTGACATTTCCTTCTCCAGCTCATTGTACAGATGAGGAGACTGAGGCAAACATGATTAAGTGACTTGCCCAGGGTCACACAACTAATAAGTATCAGGCTATATTTGAATTCAGGTCTTCCTGATTCCAGACCTGGCACTGTGCCACCCAATTGCTTTGCATATTTATTTCTGATTCTAGTTCTCTTATTAGCTGTGACTTTATAAGTCCCTTTTCCTAATTTTACTGGAAACCAGAAAGCTATTTCTGATATACTTGAAAACTTTGATTCCTGGTCTTGAAAACCCTTGGGAGGCTGGGTTTGTTCCAAAAAGCATTTGACATTCCACCATCCCCTAAGGGACACCAGAATATCTTAGTATTTACCCAAATTGTTTAATGATGGGAAAGTATTGAGCTATTTATATAGGTCTCTTTAGGAATGTGGATTTAAACTGAATAGGCTTAGGGAAACTGTTCTGGTCTAGATCTAATGTGAGTATTTTTCCAGAGAAATGTTCAGAGAGCCACAAGAGATCTAAAATGAACTGTGTAAGACCTCTTCTTGAGGTTCTGTTGAGAAAGTAGTTTCAGAGAACTCATACTATTGATTCAGTCTTCTTTTAGATCTTTTTAACTGGGATCTTTGATCAGGTTCTTTGTCCCCATTTTGGAGTGGGATTCCTAGATTCCAAATTGTTTTAAATAATACCCTTTCTAGAAGTGAACTAGAGGACTCCAAAGCTTTCTGTGATTTGAGGGAACTGTAACTTACTGCTACCAATGACTATTCCTACTCAGCTGAAAGTAGACCATCACCCACTGCATTTCCATTTAGTTTGGCCATTTGAAAAAAAATGGAGCAGTTTTATCAGGGATTTCTCATCATATGTCTGTATTCCTCTGAGCTGTTGAGATTACCCTTTTTGGTTGGTTTAATACTGCTTCATCTTATTTTCAGGCACTTGGGGAAACAGCAAAAAGAAAAAGTGGTTGATGTGAGGGACATGTGTGCAGATTTGAATCCCATATCTGTAATATTAATTTTTTATTCTATATGTTTAAGACATTATTCTGACTTTGCAGAATATCTGGGGAAGAGTATATAGTGAATTATAGAATGTTACAAAAGAGCACTATAAATTTTTTATTATTTATCTTGAACTTTGTGTTTACAGAGCCCTTAGAGATTAATTAGAGATTGCCCATGAAAGAGAGTAATGGCCTCCAAAATGTCCCATCATGAGTATTGGCTTCAATATACCCACATCTAACCTTTACTCATTACTGCTAGTATCCCTCCCTTCCATGACTCCAATCTTTAGCCTTTTGCTCTGGGTGTTGGTCCTTCAAGGCAGTTGTAACTTAACTCTGACCTGGGCACCCTCAGCAGCAGTTACATATATGCCAATTTGCACCCACCTTCCAAGATGGCCTTGTGACTTTTTTTATATTCCTCTTAGAGAGTGAGCTTTTTGGTCCAGGAAGTAATGGTGAGCAAGAATCTCATATCTTTCTCTTCATTTTGGATGGGACAGAGTGAATTACATAGGATGAGCAAGCCTCCATGGCTTGCAATCTGCACCAAAGACATTGCATTCTCTTTTTCCCCAAAACCCCTCCTTTTCCAAACTTCCTCATTTTTGTCAAGGACGTCATCATTGTTCCAGTCACCCAGCTTTACACCCTCTATGTTATTCTAGACTCTTCACTTTACCTCATCCCAGAGAAGTACCCAAATCATGGCATTTCTATCTCCACCAAATTTGTTGCATGCATCTTGTTCTTTCCACAGAACCCCTTTGAACCTGTGGTTCAGGCCCTCATCATGACTTGCCTGGATCACTACAATGATCTACTAATGACATTTGCTGAACAATTCTGTATTCTGACTCTCATGACCTATTATTTGATTGTTGGTATTGTGCTTCTTTCAATGCAAAAAGTATCTAAAATAAGAAATTTACTTGCTTGGCTAGGTACATTGCTCAAATTAACTGAATGATTATTAATAATCATTATTAACAAATCTGTATATCTCCCAGGGTATACAATTGAAGGATATTCAGTACATTGCTCTTAAAAGCAAAAAGGTTTTTTTTGTACCATTGCAAAATTAAGAGTCCAAAAGTATTGTTAATTTCTTCTTTATTTTATCCTTTGAATTTTTGTTTAATAATGTACATAATAGAGTAGCATAACTATATATGTATACATCATTTGTAAATATAGACATATTGGAGGTAAAAGTAGTTTAACTTTATTAGTAAGGTTGCATAATTTAAAAAAAAATTGAGGCCACTGAAATAGATTAGCTTAAGTAGTAATATTTTAAATTTGAAGTTAGGAAAGTAGTCTAAGTAACTGGGCCGAAATCACAAGTCTTACTATATATTTAGAGACCTAATGATAGGTAAGAAGTTCAACTTTTCAGATGCTGATTATAATGACAATAAGGAATAGAGACTTTGCTAGTCTAAAGTCTCCTGGGTTATCATTTGTGTATTATAGTCATTGAATTTCCAGACTTAAGGGCTTAATTCTCTCACAAGTATCGGGGAAACAAACTTGCTCTTTTTTGTCTTTCTCCTTTTCACCTCTAGGTCCCATACCATTGTAAAACAAAACAAAACAAAACCCTGATATCCTGCTTGGGTTTAATACAGTTCACTGTTTTGTTTTTTTTAATTTTTTTTAATTTTTTAATTTTTTTTATTTTTTATTTTCAAATTTCCTTTACTTCCCTCCCCCCTCCCCTCATGACAGCATATAGTACAGTATAGGGTCTGCAAATGCATTCATATTAAACATTATTCCAGTTACAAAGGCATATTGTACTAGGTGGGATGAAAGATGGTAAGGAAGAAGTAAAACCAAACAATGAGAAGAACAAGATCATTTAGTTTGCTTCCATCAGGATTCAGGCTCAGTTCTTTCTAGTTATATCTCTGGATGGCGCATTTCTCACTTTCTTGAGTCATTCGGGATTAACTTATATCACTGCATTGCTGAAAAGAGTCCAGTCTGTCATAGTTGGTCGTCAGAGATATGGTATGTCTGTGATTGTATACAAATTTCTTCTGATTCTACTCTTCTCGCTCAGCATCAGTTTGTATAAGTCTCTCCAGGTAATTATGCACTGTTTTGTTTTTGTTTTGAGAAAAAAGATACCACATCTAGAGCATTTTCTTTGGGCAGTGTAGCACAAATTTGGGGCTCAGAGAAAGACTGGAGTTAGAGAAACCAGTTAGGTGATTGCAATAATTCAGGCAAAATGGATAAGGACTGAAACTAGGGTGGTACAGTCAGAATAAAAAGGAAGGGATAGATGCTTTGAGAAAACTGGAACTCAGATGAAAAAAATGATAAAGCTGAAAATGTGTTTAAATCAAATTATAAATGATAGATTCGTAAGTTATTAGCGGAAACTAAGGTTGTTTGGGAGTATATTCCTAAGATTTTAAAATTGTTGTCTAAAAAGACATTAAACATTGAAATGTGCCTTGAATGTATATATGAGCAGGAGTGAAGGAGTGAATCAATGAATGAATAAGAATAGCTATACCTTTCCACAAAATGACTCTTGGATCTATTGTCAAAAACCAAATATTGGCTTGGGTAAACTACAGGTCTGATCTAATATGGCAGTTTTGTTGTTTAATCCTTGAGGTTCTGTCCTTAAAAGTTCTGTTTAGGACTCACCTCCTCTGAGACATTTTCAGTGACTAATCCCATTTGACTTCAGTCACTCTGTCTATTCTTTTATCATATGTTATATATATTTATCTGTAGTAACTAGTTTTATATATTTTATGTTGTGGTTCTATATTCATTAATATTTATCCAAATTTCTTCCACAAATTGTAAACCTTTTTAGAATTACAAACTGTGTCTTTTGCCATGTTTTTGATAACAAGCATAATTTGAACAAAAGCCCTCCTCACATTTTCTGTATCCAAAAATGTGTGTCCCATTGTGTGCCTTGAGTCCATCACTCTGTCAGGATACATTCATCAGTCCTCTGGAGTTGTGTTTACATTTCATCCTTCTCACTCAGTCATAGAGACTTTAGAAGTCCTCTAATCCTTCACCTCTTCATTTTACATTTGGGGGAACTGAGGCATAAAGAAGTTAAATGTCCCGTCCAAGGTCACACAAGATTGGGACTTTTGATTCCCATGCCAGCTTTCTCTTTCTGCCCCTTATAGCCCTTTGCCTAACAAAAGTGCAAAGAGATGAAATAGCTATAAAAACAATCTACAAAGTTAATTTATTCATACATTGTACCATCTCAAAACTTTCAGGAAGGGTATCCTGAAACACAGTTTTCACAAGGGAAAGAATGAGCTATTGGTTGCTACTATTTATATTCCCTCCTTTGGGAAAAAAATGGAGAGAGGGAAAAGAGGGAAACTGTCACTGAACTGTTTTTTTTTCTTTTTGACCATTAATACAGGCTTGTAAACAGTTTATTTTAGTTGGGGCCAAATTTGTGAATCACCAGAAGATAAAAACCTCTTTCCCAAAAAAAAAAAACTAATGAGATTAATTTATTTTTACAATGTTGCTAGAAGAATTAGATGGGGATAATTCCTTATCTAGTTTTGGATGCACCTCAATTTGTAATAAAATCTAGCCTGGTCTGAATCTGAAAAATCATCAAAAGCGTTTTCATTCCCCCCCCACCCCCCCACCCCTGCCCAACCTCAGCAAGATGTTACAATCAACATTTAGATGTCAGAGAAATACATAGGAGGAACAAAGACTTTTCCCCCAACACCTCTTTTAATTTTTTTAGTAACAAGAATTATTGCTGCCATTTGAAAGGAAGTTGGCATGCTTTTAAAAGAAACCCAAGGCATGTCTAAGAGAGGGTCAGACAAATCCCACACTCCCCACTCATCTTTTCCTGCTCCCCTTCAACCCTGAAAGATTAAAAATAAATTAAGAGAATAGTATCTGTTCATTTAAATGGAGTGGGTTTCCTCCCTATTTTAAAAACAGAAATTGCTTTTTGAACATGACAGTAAATTATAATTTTCAAATGAAGATTTTGGCAAATTGTCCTATGTTTTTTGAGAAGTTTTAGCATTGGTCCCTCAGGACCTAGGACACGAGTACTGATGAAATAATCTGGAAGCAGTATTAATTTTTTACAGCTGTTCTTAAATTTGAACCTGCTTTGCATTGGGGTGGTTGAGAAATTGGCCTCTCCTATTCTGTACTTCTTTTTCTGGTTCTTACCTCTGAAATTTTGTTTTGAATTGTTAAATAAATAAATGGTTTTCTCTTTTTAGCAATTTAAAATTGATGAGATGCCTGTAATATTTTCAATTTCAGGGCAATTTAAAGGTAAAAACAAAAATGAAGTTAGCTTTTCCAGTACTACTTTTCTCAAGAATATTTATTGATGCTTTGTACTCAGTTTTGTAAGTTAAAGAATACACTTAAGAAAACTTGATAATAGGTGTAAGTAAAAAACTTGACCACAAGGCAAGAAGTTCTTCAACCAAAATGACCCATATATACAAATATGTATACACACATGTATATATACATACATACATACATATTGTAGCTCTTGTAGTGGCAAAGAACTAAAAATTAAGGGGATGCGAATCAATTGGGGAATGGCTAAACAAATTGTGGTATATAAATGTAATGGAATACTACTATGTTGTAAGAAATGATAGAAGAGATGGTTTCAGAAAATTCTGGGAAATTTTTAAAGAAGTGATAAAGAGTCAAATTAACAGAACCAGAAGAATAATTTATAAGGTAAAATATTGTAAAGACAACTTTGAAATTCTGAAAAACTCTGATTAATGTATGTCTTATCATGCTTGCGAAGGACTGATGATGAACCCACTTCATGACAAAGAAGGGATGACTCAAGATGTAAAATGAGGCATACATTTGTGGACGTGACCAATGTAAGAATTTGTTTTGTTTGTTTATGCATATTTGTTACAATGGCCTTTTTTCCTTTTTAATTAGTGGAGGGGAGGGAAGGAGGAAAAAAAATACTTGTAATTGAAAAATAAAAGGAAAGGGGGAAAAAAAAGAAAGATAAGAAGAAACCAATTTTTCATCAACATAATGAAATTATAGGACCTTGGCCATGAGGTGAAGTCAGCTGAAGAAACCTAGAGAACCTCCAGCAATTAACTGAGAACATCGATCATACTCTTTGTGACTTAGAGAAAAAGTAAGCTTATCTCACTATAAGGTAAGCTCTAAGGAAGTATTCCATTCTTCACCTTTTTACTTGTGTCCATTGGAGAGTGTAGTAATGGAGGGAAGAAATTTCCTCCTTCGTTCTCCTTCCCCTCCCCTCCATCTTACAGCAGCCATACCTGTTAGCATCCAGTGGAGGAGAGTCCACCTATGGAGTTGAGTCAAGGTGATTGGAGGAGTTAAGAGTGGGATCATGTTCAGTAGATGGTAGACCCTAGAACAGAGTCCTGCTGCTCCCAGGATATAATCTCAAATGCTTTTCACAAGTGTTTAGTAGCAGCTCAAGATAGGATGTCAGCTGAGTGCCAAACTAGAGATGATGACTATAGTGATAACAATGAGCAGTGAGACAGACACTGGCAGTGACTAGTTGGGCAGTAGGTGGCAAAGGCTCAGGGACCAAGGTAAGGACTTCAGTGCCCACCTGTGCTGCAGCACTGGAAGCATGTGCTTCCTCTCCTCTCACTCACCTTGGCTGCATGTGTTCCCTATATGTGCACTTTTCCACTCTGAACTCTGTGTCTACTCTTGTCACTAGCATTTTGTGTATTTATGAGAAAATGTACCTCAAGTTTATCAGGGAGATGTTTTTCTGTTTTTACTATGCTGTTTTAGTAAGTAAAAATAGCCATGAAAATTGAAAAGAAAATGAAAAATTTAGAAATTTTCAGATGAAATTGCTTTGAGCAAATTATATCCTTTGGCTGACTACAGGCAACCTTAACATACCAGTAGGGGCCTATGACTACAGTTTTAAGTGTTTAAGCTTAAAACTAGACTAATCTTCCTGCAGGTGACTCAGCCTGTATATTTTACTGGGGGCAAGTTTGCCCTGGAAGGGTTCTAAATATAATAGTTTCAGCGGGAAGAATTACAGAATATTAGAGCCATATCTGTGAGCTTTCCTTATTTAAAATTGTGTGTGTAGGGGTGGCTAGGTGGCACAGTGAGTAGAGCATCAGCCCTGGAGTCAGAAGGACCTGAGTTCAGATCTGACCTCAGACACTTAACGCACACACAAACAAAAACCTAGCCATGTGACCTTGGGCAAGTTACTTAACCGCAATTACCCTCCAAAAAAGAAAAAAAAAAGAAAAATTGTGTGTGTATGTGTATTTGTGTATGTGTATGTGTATATGTGTGTATAAGAGCTCCCATGCAGGAATATACTTTCTAAGTTGTTTTTTCCCCCCTTTTCTATACATGTTATCCAAAGTATGTAACCAGGTTAGTTTAGATATGGAGTATTCCCCTTCAGGAAAGTGAATGGAATTGACTGTCTCTAAGAGTACTTTACTTCACCCACTCAGAGATATATTCTCCCTCTTCTCTCTTATAGAGAGTTAAATGGGGGAAAGGCCCCTTGGTTCAAATCAGTCTCTTAGCTGGGAGATAAAAAGATCAGTTCAGCCTGGGGCAAAGGTCCAAGCTCCTTACATTTTTTTTTTCAACAAAGTTAGAAAACTTAAAAATACAGATTACTAATAAAATTCATATAGTTCTGAGTCCCTAGTGATTTTTTTAATCACTAAACTGGGGGATTTCCCAGCCAGTTAAATTTGTTGTAATTAATTATCTATAGACTTTGCCTCAATCCTATTCTCTCCTTATGCCAAAACAAATAACCCGTCCCCCCCAGCCCCAATTCAGGATGCATTAAAAAGATCTTATTCATTAGGATTATTAGAAAGTTTTCTATTTCACTAAATGTCCATTTCCCTGCCCTGTAGGATTATAGTCAGTATTGCTGGGTAGACTTCTTGATGTTCCTCCTAGCTTATTTGCTTTCCAGAAGATTATATTCCAAGTTCTCCACTCTTTTCAAGTTGTAGCTGCTAAATCCTGTGTGATCCTGACTGTGGCTCCACAGAGCTAGTGCATTTGTTCTCTCTTCTCTCCCCACCATCCTGAAAGCAAGGCCTTTTTTATAAGCTTTTATGAATAAATCACCTATAAGCTTGGCAAAATCTTTTCTTTTGAGGGAAAGCTCTGTTTTTTGAGGTGTTCCCTGTCACTATATCTGACATCTATATGACCCTGGGTAAGTAGCTTCTGAGCTCCAGTAGAACAAGTGAACTTATGGAGGGACATTGATAAGAGTCTCCTAGAATGGACAGGAATGGACAGGTTGGGATCTGCTTCTTTCAAGGAAATGCCCACATGTATGAGGTCAGAACTCCTTTGAAGAAAGAATATTAAATACTCAGAAAGTTAAAAAAATTTTTTAGCATTGCATGAAACAAAATAATACCATGTTTAAAATCTGTATGAAACAGTCTAGGGGGAGGCAGTTAGGTGGTGCAGCAGACAAAGCACTGATCCTAGAGTCAGGAAGACCTGAGTTAAAATCTGGCCTCAGATACTTACTAGCCATATGACCCTGGTCACTTAACCTTGTCTGCCTTAATCCACTGAAGAAGGAAATGGCAAACCACTCCATTAATCTTTACCAAAAAGACCACATAGACAGTGTTGATGTGTTATGGTCAACAGGGTCATGAAGAGTGGGACACAGCTGAATGACTGAATAACAACAACAACATGAGACAGTCCTCAGAAAGTAGATGAAGAAGAGAAGATTTTCCATTGGGAAAAAGAAGATATTCCATTGGATATTCAACTGTGTTATATTAGTTGAGATTTATTAGTCAAATCTATCCGACTTTCCCTTATCCTCCAGAAGAAGGACAAATTAATCAAGTTGTTAGTTCATCAAATCCAATAGTATTCTGTTCCTTAAACAAGATTTTCCATCCACCCAGTCACTTCCTGGTAGTATAGAATATTTTCTCAGGCCACACATCCAACAAGTGTCAACTTAATGACCTGAAATAATTAAATATATTTTCTTTGAGAATTTATTGTGGTAGCAG
This sequence comes from Gymnobelideus leadbeateri, assembly GCA_011680675.1. Lineage (NCBI taxonomy): Eukaryota > Metazoa > Chordata > Mammalia > Diprotodontia > Petauridae > Gymnobelideus > Gymnobelideus leadbeateri. The sequence goes on from WOXC01010785.1 coordinate 236,700, forward strand.
GTAGAACTGTCCTGTGTAAACCTACTACATTTACATTGTAGATTGGAGAGTCAGAGCAAGGGATTTTTTTTTACCTTCACAGAAAGTACTAGATCACTGTTGAAAGTATTATTATTATTATTATTATTATACATAATTTGTAGCTTTACAATTTTATACTTGGTCTACCTCTCCTCCCCAAATAGGGAGAAGAAGAAGAGTTGGGATCAACAAGTCTTCCTCCACCTCACAACACTATGTTGAGATAAATAGACCTTTTCTGTATTATGACACAAAAGGATGAATGGTTGAATAACTTACTACAAATTCATAATTCCTGACTGGGGCACTGGAGAAAGTTCTTTTGACATATTGTGCTTGATGACAAATGGATTTACACAATTGAGGGTGGTATATTAAAATGACTCAGAATGTTGATGCCTATTTTATTGCTACAAGAATTTGCTAGGTTAGGGGTGGCTAGGTGGCACAGTGAACAGAGCACTGGCCCTGAAGTCAGGAGGACCTAAGTTCAAATATGGCCTCAGACACTTAACACTTACTAGCCGTGTGACCTTGGGCAAGTCACTTAACCTGAATTGCCCTCCAAAAAAGCAAACAAACAAACAAAAAAGAATTTGCTAGGTTAATCTAGTCCTTGACAATGTTGAAGGGGTTTTCCTGAGGGTTACCATCTTGATCAATTAGGCCCCAGAAAGATAATTTCTCTTGTGTATATAGTCATCTGGTTAAGAAAGTGGAACCTTACCCAATATTCCTTGTTGGTTTCAGTTCTGTAAATAGATAATTAAAAATATGTAATCAATAAAGTACTACATTGTGATCTGTCCATCCAGGCCCAGACTCTGGAGGCATCCCAGCATTGAAATGATTGGTAGGATTTTAACCTTCCTTAAGGGTTGATGGGAGTAGGGGCATGGCAGAAATAGTGGGAACTGGAAGGCCAGGTGTGTCAGGCTCCAATTTATTGTCAGCAGTGGGGGCAGAGGGCTCTGGGGTGTACTAAATGAAGCGCCAAACCTGGCTTTGACTTCAGTTAGCATGATGACCATGAATTTCTTCTCATCTGTCCATCAAAAGAGAAGCTATCACAGACTCTCTTTGACTCAGCTTTCTTCCTTTAGCCCCTTCAGCAGCTCTCTGGGCTCCATATAGATATCAAATATTTGTTATAACGTTTTCAAGGTTGTAGAAACCATTGTGGTGGGGCCCAATGGGCAGCAACAATCCTTTTTTTTTTGCCTTTTGGAGGGCAATTGGGGTTAAGTAACTTGCCCAAGGTCACACGGCTAGGTTTTTGTTTGTGTGTGTGTTAAGTGTCTGAGGCCGGATCCGAACTCAGGTCCTTCTGACTCCAGGGCCGGCGCTCTATTCACTGCGCCACCTAGCCGCACCTAACAATCCATTCTTCAATCCTTCCAACATGGTGGTCCAGGACAGTAGATACTTGGGAACATGCAACTCAGACTGCTACCATCTTAGTGCCTTCAGTCATATATTTCTGTCTTTTTATAATTTAAAGAGTTAAGGTTGGGGGCGGCTAGGTGGTGCAGTGAGTAGAGCGTCGGCCCTGGAGTCAGAAGGACCTGAGTTCAGATCCGGCCTCAGACACTTAACGCACACAAACAAAAACCTAGCCCTGTGACCTTGGGCAAGTTACTTAACCCCAATTGCCCTCCAAAAAAAAAAGCAAAAAAAAAAAAAAAGAGTTAAGGTTAAGTGACATGTGGTCCCACAACTACTATGTGCTAGTGGTAGATCTTGAGCCTATGTCTCCCTGACTTCAAGAGTAGCTCTCTATCTACCACACCCATGTCATAGGGATAGGAACTCAACTTATTATTTCACTGGTGTAGGGAGTTCCCAGTGAGGGACATCTCATACCAATGCACCTACTTTCTCTGCAACTTAGATTCTTAGGGAGTTGACTTGAGTACTAGGAGGGTGAGTTGACTTGCCCAAGGTCACATAGCCAGTATGTGTCAGAGGTGGCACTTGAACTCAGATCTACCCAATTTAAGGGCCAGCTAATCTAAGATCATATAGAAAGTGAAAACTGAATCATGACTCCAACATAGTGGTAAGATCCTTTGTCAGCTTACCACGAGGTAGGCTGGAAACCAGAAACGCTAATGCCTGATAGGTAGATCAAAAAGTTACTTTTCCCTTTTAGTCAATTCCCTGACTTAAAGTGTGCCTTCTCAGGAGATCTTTAGTGTTCAGGGACCAAATTCTAATTGCTTTAATTTTAAGAGCAATTTCCAAGGAAGTAGAAGATATTTTAACTAGGTAGTGCAGTGGATAGAGTACCGGGCCTGGAATCAGAAAGACTCATCTTTATGAGTTCAAATTTGGCCTTACGTACTAGGTGTGTGACCCTGGACAAGTCACCTAAGCCTGCCTGCCTCAGTTTTCTCATCTGTAAAATGAGAATGAAATGGCCAACCACTCCAGTATCTTTGCCTAGAAAACCCCAAATAGGGTCATGAAGAGTTGGATATGACTGAAAACAACTGAACAACAACAAAAAGAATATACAGTCCTTGCTCTTAAGGCAGTGGTCTCACCTTATCTATATTTAATGGTCTTCCTAACATTTTTCCTCGAAAATGTTCTTGCTACATTGTCTATTTTTGAAACTTTGTTTATTTGATTTCAGACTGAGCAATACAGATAAAAGCAATAAATCTAATACAGAGTTCAGTGTTTTCAGATGATATAAACAACAGCTGTTTGGTCACTGACATCCTTTTAGAGCTCAAAACTGTTTATATGACTAAAGTGTACTGTCATCAGTATTTGTTATTTAAACCACTGTCACCCATTTTTATTAGTTAAATGATAACTGGATAATAAATTAGAAAGAAAATGTTAGCAAAAATAATCTTACTGTCATACTGAAAAATTTATATTTTAAGGTTGAAATGATTTCCTTAATTCTTCTCCCCAGTGAGTAGGAACTAATCCATATGGATCCAAGTACAATAATTTAATGCAGTTTCATAATTTGGATAAACATCAGGCCTATAAATTAATTGGCTTCATAGGTGGCATGAGAGAAAAGAAGCCCAAGATAGAATGTGGCTGTCACACTCTAATGGAAGGGAGGAGAGGAACCCCGTGGAAGCAGAGCGAGTCTTGAGAAGAAGTAGCAAGAGATACGGCTTTGGGCTATCTTACTGGGCATTGGGAAAGTTTCTAGTACCTTTGAAAGAATAAATATTGTTTTCCACTCAGCTATTTTCCATGGCCTTCTATTTCACGTTGCCTTCTATTCTTTCGTTTGGATCTGCTTAACAGCATCTTGATTTCTTATAAAGTCACTAGCTTCCATTGGCTCCAGTCTAACTCTGAAGCAATGAATCTTCTCAGTGAGCTTTTGAGATTCTTTTTCCATCTGGCAAATTCCTCTTTTTAAGGCATTCTTCTCCTCATTGCCATTTTGAGCCTCCTTTGCCATTTGAATTAGTCTATTTTTTAAGGTGTTATTTTCCTCCGTCAGGCTGTTGACCCTCATTTCATACTTTTCTTGCATCCTTCTCATTTCTCTTCCCAATTTTCCCCCCACTTGTCTTATCTGTTTCTTAAGGTCCTCTATGGCCTGTAACCTGCTCATATTTTCCTTTGGGGCTTTTGGAGCAGGATTTCCGACCTCACAGTCCTCCTCATGTTCTATGCTTCGATCCTCTTTGCTCCCAAAATAGGAGTCTAATGTTGCATTTTTCTGTTTATTTTGTTTCCTTTGCCTAGGCATGTTGCCACTTAATTACTTGACTTTTGGGCTTGTTGCCACAGTAGGACTCTGCCACCAGACAGGGGAGCTTCTGTCCCAAGCGTTGGGGTCTTCACAACTTCCGGTTCTGGCAATTTGGATGCCCACCCCAGACCTCCCCCCAGATCACAATCCAGATCCAAGCAGGTTAAAGCAAGAACGATTAACCTCCAAGACTGATCACTGGATTTCCCTACAGTTCGCAGGCCAGGAGCTGATGCTCCCACTGAAGCTGCACAAAATGGCGAGTGTCTCCTCAGTGGCTTCTTGCCCCCAGGGGAAGAAGCTGATGCATTCTTCCAACAGTCCCAAAGTCCATAGGGCACTGACCTCTCACTTTGTCCTAGGCATCTATGTGTTGATAATTCTGGAAATGCCACATCTGCTGGTGTTCTGGGGTCCCTCCAGCTGGCTGTTGGTCTGGCCGCCCTCAGGCTAAAACCCCCACTCAAGTGGGCCTGGGCTCAGCTCCCAGAGTGCTGTGCTGGCCACTCCCTGCCGGGCTGCCAGGCTCTCCTCAGTGGGAGGTTAGCTTCTCTGTGTCATTTTGTGGGTTCTGAAGCTCCAGAGGTCGTTCAGAGTTCCCCTTTTACATAATTTTGAAGTGGTGTGGGTTGGAGCTCCATGGAAGTGCTATTTCTACTCCGCCATCTTGACTCCACCTCTCCACTCAGCTGTTTTCACATGGAGGCACCATGTGTGGCTGGTAAATGTTTAGCAAGACTTTTTTTTTTTTTTAAAACAATTGGGATTAAGTAACTTGTTCAAGGTTACACGGCTAGTCATTATTTATGTGTGGGTGCTCACTTTCTGAGGCCGGATTTGATCTCGGGTCATCCCAACTCCGAGGCCGGCGCTCTTACTCACTGCGCCACCTAGCCACCCCTTTAGGGCAATTGGGGTTAAGTAACTTGCCCAAGGTTACACGGCTAGGCTTTTTTTGTTTGTGTGGATTAAGTGTCTGAGGCCGGCTCCGAACTCAGGTCCTTCTGACTCCAGGGCCGGCACTCTATTCACTGCGCCACCTAGCCGCCCCTAGCAAGACCTTTCTAAAAAAAATGTACGTAGGGCACACTTTTAAGTTTAATATGCATTATTAATATTCTTCTTTCTCATTTTTTAAAGTCTAGAAATCAACAGAACAATAAATTAAGCCCTGATTTGTAATTTGCCCATTTCTGAGGTATAAGTGCTCACATTGAAATTTAACAGTTGGTTAGTTAGCATGTTTGCGCTGGTTCTAATATACTCCTGGATTATCTACACACACACACAAAGCCCATTGTGGGGAGTCCTGAATTATTTGAGTATAAAAAGGTCCTAACACCCAAAAGTTTGAAAATGTCTTAGAGTGTTTCTTAGTGGTAATCAGACATTCAGTGTCCAGAGTTATATAATAACCCTTGGGACAGGTCAGTGACTCAGTGGATAAGAGTGCAGGGCCTGAAATCAGGAAGCCTCGGTTCAAATCCAGCCTCAGATACTTATTAGCTTTGTAACCCTGGGCAAGTCACTTAACCTCTGTTTGTCTCAGTTTCTTCTTATTCAAAATGGGGGTAGTAATAGCATTTATCTTGTAGGATTGTTGTAAGGAACAAATGAGATAATTGCAAACTGCTTAGTACAATGCCTGACACATAGTAAGCTCTATACAAATATTAACTATTATTATTATAATCAGCATGTGTCAGAGTTAAAGCTTTAATCTACATCTTTCTGGCTTTGAGGGCTTCTCCCAACCCATCATTCCAAGTTATTTTTTAACTATATCCTTTTTAAATTTTTTAATCTTTGGATATTTCTAAAATTCCCGAAGACAACTATTTCAGGCAAGCCCCTGGCCATACTTCACTTCTTCCCTTCACTCCCTACCCCTGGTCATCTTCTCTATAGGACTGTCAACTACCTCTCAACCACTTGATTATAACTTCCTTCCTTCACACCCACTCCCTTGTACTCCAGGCCTTATAACTTGTATCTGATTAACTCTGCCATTGTTCTTAGAATAAGTATGTCAGTCTACTCCCTTATAGCCCCACTCATGGGCTCCATAACTTTCAAGGCCAAAGTATCCTTTCCTGATGTGTGTTATTCCTTCCCTTATGTGTGTTATTTACCCTATGAAAATGTAGCTCCTTGAAAGTAAGGATTGTCTTTGAGTTTGTATTTCTCTCCAAAAAAAGTGAGATTTGTTCACTGATTTTAGGGTTGGAGAAGGCCTCTCATCTAGCTAATTTTGTTACGGACCCCGTCCCCCCCATAAAATTACGTTCTCATTCTTGGTCATTGTTTGGGCCCTGATTGACTCAGAATGGATGTCAATAATTATTTCTGTTTTGGTCAGAAACTCTTAGGGTCTTCCCCTTCCAAGATCAATTTATTTTTGACTAGGTAGAAAGGCTATTCTCTGCCTCATTTCTTTTTTTTTTTTATTTAAACAAATGCTTTATTAACTTGTTTTACATCATTCATTTCCACCAGATTTTGAGTTACAATCATTTTCCCCCCGTTATTCCCCTACCCAACCTCCCAGAATAGCAGTCCCACAAGATATCGCTTCCTCTAATATGCTCTCTCCCATACCTTCTCCCATACCCCCTTCGACTTTTCCATTAGAGGAGGGTGAATCTTTGTGTCCCAATGCCTGCACATCTTATCTCCCAGTTACAAGCAAAAGAGTATTAATAATAGTATTTATATATATTTGAAACATTTAATCTTAAGACCTCGAATTTCAGATCCATTTCTTTCCTCCCTTGTCACCCATTCCCTCTGGGGAGATAAGTAATTCAGTATATGTTGTACATGTCTAGCTATGCAAAACATTATCATAGTAGGTATATTGTGCAAGGCTGCTTATAATTCCCTCCCACTCATCCCACCCCCGACCTGGTCCAGTCCCTACATGATCCTGTCCCTCTTCTATAGTGGGTACTTCCAACCTCCCCTCCCCCCAAGGATGCCCTCCCATCCATCATCCCTCCTCTCATCCCCCTTCCCCCTATTCTTCTGCAGGTTGAGATATCTCATTTAGTATGTATGTCATTCTCTCCCTGAACCAAATTCAATGAGAATGTGGTTTTGCCTTTTTTGTCTTCCTATTCTCCCCCTCCCTTGCAACCACTTCCCCTTGCTTCTTCTACATGAGATAGTTCACCCTATAGTTCACCCTACCCTGTCTCTCCCCATCTCCTCTTGCCACTTTCCTCTCTCACCTCATAATTTCATCCCTTGAGTATTCTCCCTTCCCAACAAATTCAACCTATGCCCTCTATCCATATATAACTGTAACCATATACACACACATTCACATATGTATTCATATGACCACACACCCTTCTTCCATTATTTTCATAGTGAGAAAGATATCATCAGTCACAGTTGTTGCTTTTCCATATAGGAATGTAAATAGTTCAACTTTGATAAGTTCCTTTTGATTTCTTTTCCCTGATTACCTTCTCAGGCATCTCTTGCTTCTTGTGTCTGGATGTCAAATTTTCTATTCAATTCTGGTTTTTTCCTCAAGAATGCTTGAAAGTCCTCTATTCCACTGAATGACCATATTTTCCCCTGAAACAAAATACTCAGTTTTGCTGGGTAGGTGACCCTTGGGTTCATTCCCAGTTCTTTTGCCCTCTGGAATATCATATTCCATGCCCTTCAATCCCTCAGTGTAGAAGCTGCCAGGTCCTGTGCTATTCTGATTGTGTTTCCACAATATTGAAATTGTTTCTTCCTGGCTGCTTGTAGTATTTTCTCCTTGATCTGGGGATTCTGGAACCTGGCTATAATATTCCTGGGAGTTTTCTTTTTGGGATCTTTTTCAGGAGGTGATCTGTGGATTCTTTCAACCTCTATTTTGCCCTCTGGATCTAAAACATCAGGGCAGTTTTCCTTGAGAATTTCTTGAAGGGTGATTTCTAGGTTCTTTCTTTGATCATGGCTTTCAGGTAGTCCAATAATTTTTAAATTGTCTCTCCTGGATCTATTTTCCAGGTCAGTGGTTTTTCCCATGAGATATTTCACATTGCCTTCTAATCTTTCATTTGTTTGAATCTGCTTAACAGCATCTTGATTTCTCATAAAGTCATTAGCTTCCATTTGCTCCAGTCTAACTCTGAAGGAATGAATCTCCTCAGTGAACTTTTGAGATTCTTTTTCCATCTGGCAAATTCGACTTTTTAAGGCATTCTTCTCCTCATTGCCCTTTTGGGCCTCCTTTGCCATTTGAGTTAGTCTATTTTTTAAGGTGTTGTTTTCCTCAGTCAGGCTGTTGACCCTCATTTCATACTTTTCCTGCATCCTTCTCATTTCTCTTTCCAGTTTTTCCTCCACTTCTCTTATTTGATTTTTGAAGTCCTTCTTAAGGTCCTCTATGGCCTGCAACCCACTCATGTTTTCCCCTGGGGCTTTTGGAGCAGGACTTCTGACCTCACAGTCCTTTTCCCGCTCTATGCCCCCAAAATAAGAGTCTAGGGTTGCATTTTTCTGTTTCCTTTGCCTTGGCATGTTGCCACTTAATTACTTGACTTTTGGGCTTGTTGCCACACTATGGCTTTAAGGCCAGATAGAGGAATTTTCGGAACATGTGGGGGGCAACTTCTGTTTCTGGCAAGCTGTAAACCCACCTACGACTTCCACCCTAGATCACAATCCAGATCCAGGGAGGTTAAAGCAAGAGCGATTACCCCCCAAGACTGATCGCTGGATCTCCCTACAATTTGCAGGCGAGGAGCTGGAGCTGCCTCTGAAAACTACAAAATGGCATGTCTCCTCAGCGGTTTCTAGCCCCCAGGGGAGGGAGCCAACACATTCCCCAAATACTGGTCCCAAAGTCCATAGGACACTAACCTCTTACTTTGTCCTAGGCATGTCTATGTTGATAATTCTGGAGTTGCCACAGCTCCTGGTGTTCTGGGGTCTCTCCAGCCAGCTGCTGGCCCTGCTGCCCTGGGGCTAAAACCTCGGCTCACCGGGACCTGGGCTCCACTCGGCTCGACTCCCTGCGCTCTGCGCACTGTGCGCTGCCGGCTCCCAGAGCGCTGCGCTGGTCCTTCCTGCAGGGCTGCTGGGCTGTCCTCAGCGGGAAGGTAGCTTCTCTGTGTTGTTCTGTGGGTGCTGGGGCTCCAGAAGTTGTTCAGAGTCCCCTTTTACGTAGTTTGGGGGGAATCTGGAGGCAGAGTGGCTTGGATGAGCTGTTTCTACTCCGCCATCTTGGCTCCGCCCCCTGCCTCATTTCTTGTTAAATCTTAATCACTAAATGGGCATTGCTGTCAGTCAAACAGACCTATTAAAGACCTTAGGTCAAAAAGATCTTGGGCCATCTCCAGTTGTCCTGGTGTATATATGGTCACTGGATCCAGATGGCTCCAGAGAAGAAAGTGAGGTTGGTGACTTTGCATAGCCTGGCCTCACTTAAATCCAATTCACCTACATGTCATGGTATCACCTCCCTGATATCATGGTCTTCTTTGAGAATGGACAAACAGTGATAACAAGAAGAATGTTCTCATACTAATGGCGTGGCGTGCTTTGGATAAATGTTTTCTTTTAATTTATTGTTAATCTAATAACATGGTGTAGAACATTGATTTGGGGCAGCTAGGTGGCACTGTGAATGGTGGCCAGACCTGGAGTCATGAAGACTTGAGTTCAAACCTTGCCTCAGATACCATCTATCTGTGTGACTCTGGGCAAGTCACTTAGCCCTGTTTGCCTCATTTTCCTCATCTGTAAAATGAACTGGAGAAGGAAATGGCAAACCACTCCATTATCTTTGCCAAGCAAACCCCAAATGGGGTCACAAAGAAACAATTGAAGAAAAGAACATGGATTAGTTTGGCGTATAAAACCATATTGCCTAGCTTACTATTACTGAGTTAGACTTATGCTTCTGTTATTTTTACTTACTTTGTCTTTGGTATGCTAGAATACTAATAGGTAGATTTTTTTGTCATAAAGAGTCACTTGATAAGGTGGTTGTTGACCCTCAGCTGAAAAATATTAACCAATACAGAAAACATTAATATTGACTGCAAATATCACTAAAATAATTTCCTAAAGAATGAAGCTATTTAAAAATCATGGTTCTATAAGTGAATTAGGTAATTTAAGTAAGAAGTGAGAAATATTGTCTTGGTGTGTTCACTGGCACATTCTAACTATACGTTGTAACATTGTATAACACTGTTACAATAATTAGCTTTTTTTAAGCTTGGGGACACTATAATATTACCTAATATACATGTGGTTCCTTTCCCCTTTTCCCTTTCCCCCATTGTGGCTTTAGGGAGTTTATTTAGGTGAGAAGTTATAAGTTCAAGCACAAATTGTTGAGCCTCTAATTTCAAAGCTCCTAACATATATGCTTAGGCTGGGCCCTTTGCCTTCATATTATAGTTATATGTAACCCTAGTTAAACCGCTGGCTTCTTTGTAATTGGGGCAAAATTTAGGTTCCTAGAAACATTTAGTTAAGAAAATAGCTGGAGGGGGGCAGTAGGGGAGTCTCTTTTATTGAGATTTTCTTCAATCCTCGAGTGGTTGAGTTTTCTATTCTGAGATGTCTGTAGAGCTGATGGCCCTTCTCAATATCTCCCTTCTCTGCCACAACTCAACCCTACTTTCTCTTTCTCCTTTCACTGGTTATTCCAGATCTGCTCCTTCTTGGTTTAGTTCACAATGATACCCCCACACTCCTCCCTATATTCCTCTTACATCCAGCCTGCAAAATCTCTATATGGTTCCAAGATAGCTCCTCCCTCTTTATTTAGAGTGTTGTACTTTGTCAAAGGCTTTTTCTGTATCTGTTGATAATCATGTGATTTGGGATGTTTAGGTTTTTAGTATGATTAATTATATTGATTATTTTCCTAAAATGGAAACATCCTTGCATCCCTGGCATTAATCCCATTTGGTCATAATGAATGATTTCTTGGATAAATTGTCTGTTTGACAATATTTTGTTTAAAATGAGTCCATCAATACTCATCAATGATATTGACTTATAATTTTCCTTCTACATTTTATCTTCCCATGATTTAGGTATTAGGACCATATTTGTCTCATGAAAGAATTCTAGTAGGTTACTTTCTTTCTAAGTTTCTGAGAATAATTTGTGAAGTATGGGTACCAATTGTTCTCTAAAAGTTTGATAGAATTTTCCTGTGACTATCAGAATCCCTAGTTTTATTTCCTTTGATAGTTCTTTTATAGCTAGATCTATTTCCTTTTCTGAGATTGGGTTAGATAAGATCTCTAGCTGGTCTTCTGATAAATTGGGTATTTTGTATTTTTGAAGATATTCTTCTCCCTTTGTGTTCTCTGATTTATTAGCACATAACTGTGCATAATATGTTCTGATTATTATTTTTCTTTCTTCTGGTTTGTTGTGATTTCACAACAAATTATTTATTGATTTGGTTTTATGCTCTCTTCTTTTTAATTAGATCAACTAAAGGTTTATCCAATTTTATTAGTCATTTCAAAGAACCAGATTTTAGTTTTAATTATAATTTCTATTTTTTGTTTCTGATTTATCTATTTTTCCTCTAATTTTTAATATTTTTCTTTTGTGCTTATTTTCAGATTGTTTATTTGTTGGCTTCCTAATTTTTTTAATGCATATTCAGTTCATTAGTCCTCTTTTACTATTTTGCTAACATATGTTTGTAAGAATCTGATTTTCTCCCTGCTTCAGTTGTATCCCAGAAATGTTGGCATGTTGTTTTACCATTATTATTTTCTTTCATATAATCATTAGTCATCTCCATGATTTTGTTCTTTGACCTACTTGTTATTCATTTTATTTTAAAATCTCCATTTCAGTAGGTATCTTTTCTTTGTGGTTCCTGAACCAATGACTTCCTTTTTTTGGAGGCAATTGGGGTTAAACGACTTGCCTCAGTTACCAATGACTATTTTTTAAATTGCATTATAGTTTATAAAGGTTGTATTAAATGTTTCTGCTCTTTACATTTGTTTGGAATATCTCTGTTCTGTAATACATGATCAATTTTTATAAAGATTCCATGTCATCCTGAGAAATATTTATATTTTTTTGCTGTCCTATTTAAAAGCTGTCATGTCCTTTAATTATAGTTTTCTCTACCAATTTATTCAGTTCCACACTTTCCTTTTAATCTTTTTGTTAGATGTATCCAAAACTGAAATAGATATTGAAGTCCCTTGTTAGTATTGTTACTGCCTATATCTTCCTATAGCATAATTAATGTTTCCTTTATGAATTTAGATGCTAAGGAACATTCATTACTAATATTAATATTCATTTCTAATACTAATATTACTAACAATTGTCTATAGTTCCTTTTAGCATAATGCAGCTTCCTTGTTTAACCCTTTTTATTTTTTGAATGTTTGTTTTTGCTTTGTCAGATAGCATGATTTCAACTCCTGCTTTTTTGGATTCATTTAATGTAGAGGGCCAATGCTGAGACAATCCAGTCATGGGTAGAGTCTTGGTCAGGATTTCCCTAGACCCTGCTCCCCATGTGGGCTAATTAGTGCTCAGGGTGTTGGCTCACCATCTATCCATTACTAGCAAGGAAATAGGGTGTGATTACTGAGAAGTAACCCCCAAAGATTGCACAGCTGCCAATAATTAAGTACAAGCTGGTTAATCATTTTTTTTCCATGAGAAAACCGGATGTAGCCACCTCTGTTATAAAAACCCTGGCTCCAGGATAAATAAACTGACTACCCTGATAGTTCCTGCCTGACTCGTGTCATCATTTCATTCCCACACTCTCACATTTGACCCAAGCTCCTTCAGTGCCAGCATCAGGTGGTGCACTGAACAGGGACCTGAAAAGAAGGTATGATGAGGGTGACCTCCTGGAAGCTCTGGAGTAAAAGACAAATCGGCACAACAGAAGGTAAGGAGGCAAAAAAATTTTCATTTCTAATGCATTAGGCTTAGAAAGAAGTCACCAGGCTAAGAGTTTGTGTTAGGGAAAAGTAGTAGGCAAGAATTAACATCAAAAAAGCAAAAGACAAAGAAAGAAATTAACACTTTGGTTTACTTTTGGTTTGTCATTCAGTCTTGACTTTTGGTTTTAAGCTCCTGGCTGAAACCAAGAATAGGGCAGACACAGTCAGGAAGTAAAAACCTCCAGTATTATTTGATGCTGTTAAGAAAAATAGAGAAAGAGGACTTTTGATAGCTAGCAGTCAGCTTCAGGAATTTTTAGAGAGTATATGAACATGTTGTCCATGGTTTTCTCAAGAAGGAAACATTGATTTGGAAAATTGGGAAGCAATAGGTAGGCAAATGAGGGAGTACTACCAGGAGGCTGGGCCCAGCGCATTCTCCGTTTCAGTATTTTCTCTTTGGAATGTATAAAAATTATGTCTCCAACCCCCAGAAAATGTTTCTTTGGCCACAAAAGTATTAAAGGTAGAGACTGTGGTAGGGACAGATGAAGAAGAAGAAATGGTAAAATGTATAAATGAACAGCTGAAGGCCATAGGATGCTATGAGCCTGCCCTCCCCAGTGCTCCTCTTATTCCACAATCACCTTTGTACAGGTCAGCAAGTCGAGTGTCTCCAGAAAAGGAACAGAAACATCAAAAAGGGCCAGAGCCTGTAGGGTTAGTTCAGGCAAAAATATATTAAAGATGGCTCAAACAATGAAGTGTGCTGCAGCGGTCTCTACACAGTGCGAAACTATGGAAACAGATAAAAAGGAAATCATCAAATAAGTTTTACCCGGTTTCCATTACCATCTGGAGGGCCAAGCAAATGTTTAATTTTTTTAGGAGATCTCCAACAATTCTCTGTGAGATTTTAGATCCATTCTGTCATTTTCTGTATCTATCTGCTTTGTTTTTGTGTCTTTGTGTGAAATGAGTGTGTGTGAGTAATTTGTCATTCTATAAGATTTATAATGCAATGGGATTTTTCTTGGAATGTTGTTATCTCTTTCTCTCCCCCTCTTCCTTCTTTCTTGCCAAAACACAAGCAGCTAGCTGGAGAGGAGAGAGAAAAAGAGGGGAAAAGTATTTTATTATATAGGTTATATGATGGTAATAGCAAGTCAAATAGTATTCAAGAAGTCTCAGCATAGAATTAGAAAAAATAACTATTTTCTTGAACAGTGTGAACAGAAGTTTTAAGATTTTTAGAAGGTTTGAAAGACTCTTCCTCTCCATTCCAACTCTGGCCAAATTTGAGTGTGGAGAAATCTCTAAAAAATAAAAAGGGAATTTCCCCCCTTAGATTAAAGAGGCAAATGGACTAGCATTTAACCATTTCCTGCCTCATCTAAAAGAGAAAAGTTTTGTGTATAAGGATGCACCTGAAAGTTAATTGAATTCTTTCTGGTTATTTTTGGAATTGTGAAAAGTGAAAAGTATCACTCCTAACTTGATGCTAAAGATAAGTCAGACTTTATTATACTATTTTCATTTAGGCAAATTGGGAAAATACAAAGATCTGAAAAAGAAACACCTCAGAGGTGAAGCTTTGGGCTCTGTGATAGGGAGGAGAGGGGACAAGGTGCCACTGGATTTCCTTTGTTCCAGAGTCCCAACTCACCTTTACTGGCAAATTCAAAGCTCTCACTTTCAAAGAAGTTTTTAAGGAGTGGGCACATAAATAAAGTTTACTGGAGTAAAAGGTAATTCAGCTGAAAACATTTTTACAAAAATTTATTAAAGCCTCTCATCCCAGATCAGATTAAAAAAGAGAGTCCTGAAGAATAGTAGGGAATTTGAGTTACCCTCTCTGGCAAAAGGGAGGAAGCCTACTACTTATATCAAGGACTCCACTAGCAACAGCCCTGGGCACCCTGAAGCCCACATTTTTAGGCAATCAGATGAACCTCTCCTTTTATTTATTTATTTATTTTTAAAGCAATTGGGGTTAAGTAACTTGCTCAAGGTTACACAGCTAGTCTTTATTTATGTGTGGGTGCTCATTTTCTGAGGCAGGTTTCGATCTTGGGTCGTCCCAATTCCAAGGCCAGTGCTCTTACTCACTGCGCCACCTAGCTGCCCCGAACCTCTCCTTTTAAATTCCTAAATCCACAATTGGCTTTGCAGCTGTGAGGAGAGGAGAAAAATCTCTGCACTTGATGAACCCAATTTTCGATCAATAATTTTTGCAAGTGATGATTTGGAAATGTAATTAATGTCATAATGTCATTGTGTTATTATGGTCTTCCTAAATTGTAGTAAAATTCTATTATGTAGTAAAAATTGAATAGTCATTATTAGCCAGACATAGTGTTTAGATAAAGCAACTTTTTTTTGCTTTTTGGAGGGCAATTGGGGTTAAGTGACTTGCTTAAGGTCACATGGCTAGTTTTTGTGTTAAGTGCCTGAGGCTGGATTTGAACTCAGGTCCTCCTGACTCCAGGGCCAGTGCTCTATTCACTGCACCACCTAGCTGCCCCAATAAAACAAATTTTTAATCTAAATTTTGTTGAAACTAAAAGATAGAGGAAAAAATTTGAGTAAAAACAGTTGTGTCACTTTATCAGTTCTGCTAAACCCTGTCTTATAATGTTTATATATGCCATATAGGAAACCAAGTATTTATACCTTTACTTGTAGTTAAAAAGGAGGTTACAGCTAAAACAATTTGGCTGTCAGGGAAAGTTAACTAAGCTATTTGAAAATTCTGTTTTAATGCTAAAACTTAAAATTGTTAATTGAGTATTGTGTGTGGAAAGGAGGAGACTGGGTGAAAACTTTATTCAGACTAATTCTGCCCATTCCTCCTTATTTTGTAAAACTGCCAAGGCCTCTGGAAACTATCTCTATAGGCAAGGTCATCAGCCTGGGAAAGAAACTTTTTTCAGTTATGTAGTTCCTAATAATAAATTTAGCTTGCTGAGAAGTTACAAGTCTCCATACAAAAGATTAAAAAAAAAAAAAGAATTCTAACAATTAGCTTTTACACCAGGACAGGTTTAAATTTGAGAAAGAAAAAGGTTAAATGAAATCGCTTATGTAGGAGAAACCTAGTAAATCTTTATTGTTTATTACAGCTCCATGAGAATAAAATTAACTGTAATTGGCTCTAAGCTGGGATTGGTGAAAATTGCTGTTTAAGATAAAAGGCACTTAAGTATATATTTAATTCACATATTATGTAGCAAATTTCTATGATCAAAGCAAGTAGTCAATAAAGGATGCAAACTTTTTTTGTGTTGGTTTACTGGGAAACTTAATATTATTTTTCAACTAGAATTAAAATATATGCAGAAATTTATACAAACTACTTAAGGCTCACCTTAAAATATTCCCATTGTTTAAAGGGATTCTAAAACTTATAGCTTTTAAAACTACTGTGATCAGATTCAATTGCTACATCTTTTTTGACCAAAAAACTTTGTGATATCAAAGAATTCTGCAATTAACCAGAAATTTAATTTGTTAATAATACGTTGGGAATTTATGTTACTTAAGGACATTTTACACCAACTTAGTTTTAACAAATCTCAGCTTAAAATTTGTTTTTGCTTTAAGGTAAAAAACAGAGCTCTCACGTCATAAGTTTTCAACTAACTTTTTTTTCTTTTTGGAGGGCAATTGGGGTGAAGTAACTTGCCCAAGGTCACACGGCTAGGTTTTTGTTTGTGTGTGCGTTAAGTGTCTGAGGCCGGATCTGAACTCAGGTCCTTCTGACTCCAGGGCCGACACTCTACTCACTGTGCCACCTAGCCACCCCCCAACTAATTTTTTAATATAAAAGTTTGGTGATCATTTATAAATCTTAAAACTAAAAATATAGGCTACTACATTGATTCTAATAATTATAAAGATATTAATACTCACTTTACTTCTGCTTATAATGCAAAGCTTCCAGTTATCATGTTGTTGATTGTATGATTTTCTCTTCTCCCCTTAATATTGTGTCAGATAGCAAATATTTGATATTGCTAAACATATACAAATACAGAATACAGATTTTTAAAAACCTTTTTCAGAAATTACAAATCCTCATAAGATAGAGGCCACAACCTACTAGGTAATAAGTTAGACAGATCATGTCCTCTGTGTGGTATCTATACTCCCCCTCCACTAATCATCATTAACACACAGAAAATTAAATCTTGGCAGATAAATGTAACTTATTATCCTCCCTTTGGTAAGTTATCACATGGACATGTCACAATAGATATTCCTCTTTCTTTTACCTTTGCTTCCCTTCAGACAGGGGAAGCAGTAAAAAATGTAATTAATCATATGTTGCCATCTTTTGCTTCAATGGATGTTCCAAAACAATTGAAAACTGATAATGCCCCTGCTTATACTAGCAGATTATTTCAATCTTTCTGTGATCATTCTCAAATAAAATTAATTACAGGCACAACCCTTATAATCCCACTGGTCAAGCTATACTTGAGAGAAGAAATTAAGATATAAAAACCTATTTACAAAAATTTAAAAAAAAAGACTAATACACCACAAAGGCATTTAGTACTGCCTTATATACCCTGATGTGAGGCTTTGCTTTGGGGCTCACTGGGAAGAGTTGTGTGATTTGGCCAGATGAGACTCTGGGCAGCTATTGAGCCCCTCCTGGCTTTGAAAACCCAGATGCTGGTGCTTCCCTCTCTGGTAACTAACTAGGTATGGGTGTAATGATCAGACAGCTGGAAGCTCTGTGTGCTGAGCTGTCTCTCTGTATTTTTTGTCTGCTTGTATTCTCTGAAGTTCAGGGTGCTGACTTTTCCCCTGAACTAGGTAAATGATATATGTTTGATTGATTAAAGTAAGATTATTAACCTTTTTTGAGTTGTTTCCCTATAGAAAAGCAGATCAAAGAACCTGTGCTAACAGCCATCTTGGGTATGCTAGGGTGCTTGCTGCTACATATGGTGTCACACATAGGATCTGCAAACTAAAAGGAAAGTATGGGGGCTGGGATAATGGCTTGTTTCCCAGTTGTGGTAGCTGTGACTCTGTGGAGCCATGGAACAGGAGTGCAGGATGGCCTGCATGCTGACTTCGATGAGGTGAAAGCAGAATGATGAGCTGCCTGCATAGAATTGGGGCAGAAGCCAGGAGTAGCTACTTCCTGTGGGAGGAGAAGGAGCCCAGGAGTTTGGAATTCAGCCACAGGACAAGATAAGGACTGTGTAGCAAGGAATAAGCAATAAATGTGCTTTCTTGCTGCATCCCACAGTTTGGGATTGTGTCTGTTGTGGGTGGGGTAAAGTGCCATGTACCCCCAGGGATCCCACCCTCTTGGTTTTGTTGCCCAGCTACCCCTCAGGTCTTGGAAGCAGGGGCTAGAGCAATGTTAAGACTGGGACTTGGCTCATTAGAGCCTGCATCTGAAAGTGCCAGGAAGAAGCCTGCAAGGGTAATGTGGGGGGAAGGACACACCTCCCAAAGAGAACTTTATTTGGACATTTTTGTTTTGGATTGAGGGGATTATAAGGCTATATACTTTGTGTTTGTTTAAGGCTGTGTGTAATGAGTTGTTACTTTATGTATCTTGCAAATGTGATGCATTTATTTTGTGGGGATTATGTTGTACTTAAGAGATGTTAATGCTAATTCATATATAAGTTGCCTATGTAATGGACATGAAAGGTCTTGGGGATGAAAGTAATGATAATGGGAATCTAAAGATCTTCCCTGCCCCTTGGACCCTTGATAGGTTTAAGTAAATCTGAGAACTTTCCCTGATTTGAAAATATACTCTCCCACCTTGTATATTGTCCATGCTACGATCTTATTTAAGGGGCGGGGGGGGGGGGAGGATGGAAATTAGGATTAAGAAAACTGAGGAAATTTCAAAAGGGTGGAAGGAAAAGATTTGTGGGATTGTTTATTGCAGGTATTTTGGTTGTCAGTGCTATAGTCATGTCTTTCACTATGTCCATCCTTGCTTTACAAGAATTAATACAAATCAAATTTCTGCAAGCCATATATCAGGAATTGATCCTGATAATATTGCAAATAAGATACTTGATTGGGTAAGCAGAACTAACTAACCCATTGAACAACTTTACTTCCACAATCCTCTACTTTGTCTCATTAGTGTGTGTACTAGGAGGTCTGTGCTTTGTTGCATTTTGTATTATTTGCTCCATTGGTAGGTAGGTCACTCTCAACTTTGGGGACAGAGATTTAGGGACCCAAGTTACTTTCTAAGAAAGGGAAAGACTTAGAGGGCCAATGCTGAGACAGTCCAGTCATGGACAGAGTCTGGGTCAGGATTTCCCTAGACTTCTCTCCTCATGTGGGGTAATTAGTGCTCAGGATGTTGGCTCACCATCTTTCTGTGACTAGCAATGAAACAGTGTGTTACTGAGAAGTAACCCCCAAAGATTTCACAGCCGCCAATAATTAAGCACAAGCTGGCTAATAATTTTTTCCATGAGAAAACTGGATGTAACTACCTCTGTTATAAAAACCCTGACCCCAGGATAAATAGACTACTCTGGTAGTTCCCCCCTGACTCATGTCATTTCATTCCCACACTCTCATGTTTGGTCCATGCCCCTTTGGTTCGGGCATTAACTTGATATATAGTAAATATTTTTCTCCAACCCTACAGTTTAGTTTTGTGTATGCCTTTACTTTTTAATGTGTTTCTTATAAGCAACAGATGATAGGGTTTTTATTTTCTTACCCAATCTATAACTCTTTTTTATTTTATTGTATTGGTTAATCCATTCACATTCAAAGTAATGAGAGTTAGATTTATATTTTCCTTCATTTGTCTCTTTTGTTTTTTTTCAAGTTATAATCCCTCCCACCATCTTCTGCTATAAACACAGTACTATGTTCCTTTAGTTATTTTAGCTTACTTTTTTTTAAGGTGGCCCCATTCCCTTTAGCTTTCTTCCCCTCCCTCATGTCACCTCCCATTTGCTACTCCTTTTTCTTTGGAGTTTTGCTTATTTGTCACCTTTTCTTTCCTGCTTTTATCTGGTTATTTGATACCTTCTTCACTCTTATTTTTGCTGGACTTCCTCCTTCATCCCTGTTACTTGTGTACATTTAGAAAAAAGTATATCACTCATTTCTCTGCTGTCACTGTATTGGTGTTGTTTAGCTCACCCTTCCTGCATTTTTCTTGTCTGGGGTGTTTTAGAAACAAATAGTCTCTTTAGGTCCAGTTTTCTTTCTAAGAATATTTCAGATGCAAGAACTTATAACAATTCTAAAGGACTCATGATGGTAGATGCCATTCACAATCCAGAGAAAGAACTATCAAGTCAGAATGCAGAGTGAAGCAGATGATTTTATTTTTTTGTTTTGTTTTTTCTTTCTCATGTTCTCTCCCATTCATTATAATTCTTCTATGTAAATGACTAATGTGAAAATGTGTTTGATATATGTGTAAATGTATGTGTAGGGCCATATCATATTGCATGCTGTCTTGGGGATGAAAGGAAAGAAAATTTAAAAGTTATGGAAGTAAATGTTGAAAACTAAAAATAAATAAATAAAATAAGAATATTCCAGACACCGCTTATTGCTTATTTTTTTCCTTTATGACTCAGCTCATCTTTTCAGAGTAAGTCATCCTGGGCTGCATCCTGAGCTCCATTGCTCTTCAAAGTGTATTATTCCATTTCCTCCTGCATTTTCTGGTGGGTGCAGAATAAACTTGTGCTATTTTTCCCTGAAAGTCTTTCTCCTGATCACTTGTAGAACTTGTTTCTGAATTGAATAATTATATATTTAACTATCATGTTTCTTGGAGTTGACAACCTTGGATTTTCCTCTGGAGGTGATCTATAAATTCTTTGAAAATAAGATCACTTTTTGTAGTAGCAAAAACAGAGAAAGAAAATAAAGTAGATTGCCATCAAGAGGTGAATGGCTAATCAAGTTGTGGTTCATACATACAGTGTGATGTTACTATTTTGTAGGAAAAAGTGAATATGATGAACATAGAGATGCATGGGAAGGCATATAAACTATTACAAAGTAAAGTAGGAATATGAACAATATACATGACTATAGCTACATTAATGGAAAGAATGATAACAAAACTTAATGCTTGTTACAAGACTATAATGACAAAGTTTGACCCCAAAGAAGAAATATGAGAAGCCAACTCTGGGGAAGTAGAACACTTGATATAATGACAGACTTTTTTGATATATTGGTTAATTTTGCCAAATTGTTTTACCCCCTCTTTTTATTCTTATAAGAGATTGCTCTTATACCTTGGTAAATAATGACAAGAACTAATATTTATGTAGTATTTTAAAGTTTGCAAAGTACTTTACATGTTAGTTCATTTATTCCTTACAGCAACCTTTGAGATAAGTGTCATTATCCTCATTTTATAACTTTATTACTAAATCCAGATGCTAGTGGCTGTTATCTATTGATCCTCAGAACCCTGGCTCACAGTTTTTCCGCCACAACTTCTGTTATAGAGATAACTAGTTGAAGTGGAGAGAGAGAACTGGACTTGAAATCAGGATGATTTGAGTTTAAATCCTGCCTCAGAAACTTAGCTGTATGACCCTGAGCAAATCATTTAACCTCTGTCAGTTTCAACCTCTGTGAAATGGGTGTAATAATAGCACCTACTTTATAAGATTTTTGTGACCATCAACTGAATTGATATGTTAAATTCTAAATATTATTATATCACTAGCAACTTCAACATACATATTGTTCTCTCAAATATCCCAGTTCCTCAGTTTACTCAATTCTTATGTCATCTTCTATTCCACCTTAGCTAAACACAGAGTTGATCATAATCTTGATTTTGTCATCAATCATAAGTGTTTTCTTTTATATTCATGATTTCTGAAATTCTTTTATTTGATCACAACCTTTTACCATTGCATATTCCATCCCCTTAGTTCTTTACAAGCCACTCCTCCTTTCTCCCAATTGTCTCTACTTTCTTCCTTTCCCTATCTTGACTCCTTGGTGACTCACTTCAATTCTACACTAACATTCATACTTAAATCCTTTGTCCCCTTCCCACCTTGCCAACCCCCCAACCTTGAATTACTCCCTCCATTCACCTTTTTCAATCCTATTCTAAGGCTGTTCATTTGAACTGGAGGAAATAATGAAATCATGCTGAATAAGTTTAATACAGTTTTATATTACATCATCTCCATTGAGCCCTCACTGAAGCAAGACAATCCTTTTACATCTCCCTAATCAGTTTGCTATCCTATTCACCATAGTGGCTATCTCTAGTATAGTCTCATCTTTAATCAAGACTTTCAAAGAGGGAACTATGTGGTATAGTATATAGAGCACTGAAAATGGAGTCAGGAAGACTTGAATTAAAATCTAGCCTTATATACTAGCTATGTGACCCTAGGCAAGTCACTTAATCTCTGTTTGTCTCAGTTTCCTCAGCTGTAAAATGAGGATCATAATAGCACTTGCCTCCCAGAGTTGTGAGGATCAAGTGCAATAATATTTGTAAAGCACTCAGCACAGTACCAGAAACATAGCAGATACTTGATAAATGATTTTTTTCTTCATTCCCATACCTCTATTGGCCGTCTTTGTTCCTTTTCCCCCTGTTGTTTTCATTCTTTCCTGGTTTTAGATGAATGAGGATTGGAGAAAAATGGACATGGGTATGACCTTTGAGAAAAATAATTATTAATAATGTTTTGGAAAGATTTAGAGGTCTCCCCTTTTTCTAAATTCCTCATTTTAAAAAGTTCAATTTTCTTGAAGGCCATATAATATGAGATAATAATGAGATTGCATTGACTCTCTTAGATCTTGGTCAGACCCCACCCAATCTTGCAAGGAATTTAATTTAGGGTGAGGAGGCCCATTGTGTTCTATTCAAGCTTGGGTAAAAGCATATCTTTTTGTCTACTTAGCCCAAAGTTGCAGGTGATCTGAGTAGAAATAATTTCTCTGTCAAGGGTGACATGATGTCACTAGTAACTCCTCATTGCTTCAAAGGGTATATAAATTGTGAGCCTGCCACCATGTCTTTGGTCTAAGAGAGATAGTCAAATGACCATCTTTTTATTAATAAAATGATCAAATTACTCAGAAACTAATTACTCACACCTTGTAAATTTTGAAGTCAGAAGAAACATCTGAGTTGGGGTCCTGAGAAGCAACTGCTTGATCCACTCTAGTAGTGAATGGACCCAACAGCTGACACACTGTGTTCTGCAAGCAAGCGATTGTCTCTTCTG
Organism: Gymnobelideus leadbeateri; assembly: GCA_011680675.1. Taxonomy (NCBI): domain Eukaryota; kingdom Metazoa; phylum Chordata; class Mammalia; order Diprotodontia; family Petauridae; genus Gymnobelideus; species Gymnobelideus leadbeateri. Next base: position 259,607 of record WOXC01010785.1, read on the forward strand.
ATGGCTAAGTGACCAGCACAAGTGATGCTGGTAATGAGGATGCTTTGTAGCACCCAGTATAAGTTTGAATTTACTCTGTAGGGACTCAGGTAATAGAGGAGAGTAGGCTCTGAGTTTTGGAGGGTTTGGGGCTTGGACTTACTAAATTGTCTGTTTATAATTTCAATAAACATCCTTTTGTGAAATCTACTTGATGTTAATTAGTTATCAGTGGCATAAAGGGGATGTCAAGTAATTGATCAATATTGGGGGGATAATCATTGCTTTAATGAGTTGGAGGCAATAGTAACTGAAGATTAATATTGGGAGGAATAAACACACTGAGGGCTTATAAATGATAGTAGTAGAGCAATGAGCCGTTAGGTGGTGTGGTGGATAGAGCACTGGGTCTGGAGTCAGGAAGATCTGAATTCAAATCCAGCCTTAGACTTTTACTAGATATGTGACCTTGGGTTGCCTCAAGTCCTCATCTGTAAAATAGAAACACACTGGAGAAGGGAATAGCAAACCACTCCAGTATCTTTGCTGAGAAAGCCTTATGGACAAAATCCATGGGGTCACATAGAATCAGACGTGACTGAACAACAATAAAGTAATGCTCCACAATTCTTCAAGGATTACTTCTAGAAACCTGAGAGGAAGACCTGACTTGCAAATGGAGCTGGGACTGGAAGAATGAATCCAGAGCTTGTAACATGCTACATTAGTATAACTGCAGTCCAAATGCTTTATGGGGAGGAAGCTAAGTCTGAGATAAAAGACAAGTAACAAATCTGGAAACCTTACAAAAGTTTCCACAAGACCTATTACATTTGTTCCTAGTCCCGGCTACTCCTTTATTCCAGTAAACTGAACGCCCCTCAAGCAGAGCCTGTGTATGTAAACCATAATCAAATATTTCAAGACACTTAAAATTTCTCTTGGGAACTATCTGTCAATGTTTTGCAGCATTCAGCTACAGAATGGTAAGGTAATGATATAAGTATCACACACTTTCAGCTGTTTCATCTTTTTAAACTCACAGGACATTTCTTAGTCACCAATCTTCATGATTTTTATCTTTAGTTAGAATGTTTTATCTGACAAGCTAACTTTAGATTTTGAAAAAAATCCCAGGTGATATTAAAAGATTAAGTGGTTATAGTAAATCACTAAGTGGTAAATTTTGCCTTTCATGCAAACAAGCTTTAATAGAAATCAGTTTCCAAAAGAGGTGGCCGTTTCTTTGATTAGAAGCAGATGTCACTTGATTCCCCTAACTATTGAATCAATATCTGTAGAATTCCTGTGTTAGAACCCACATTGTCTCTTATTTTGCTTTTTGTAGCTGGAACTGCAGAAGTTTCTGTGAGTGACTTGGATTAGTATTTACTCTAAATATTTGTGATCAGAGAGGGTGATTTTTTAGCTTCTCATTGCTCAATGTCCAACAGAATGTTTTTTATATGACAAGTGCTTAATACACGTATGTTGAATTTAATGTTTCTTGAGCAACATTGATGGAAATAGCCCTAGATTTACATAGTCAGTGGACTATGGTTCAGATCCTGTGTTTCTGTATGTTACCTTGGGTAAGTTATCTAATCTAATCTTCCTCATTTATAAAACGAGGGAGTTGTAGATAACTTCTAAAGTTCCTTTTAGCTCTAAATATATGAGCAAATGATGTTAGAAAAGGTAAGTTACTGATTGAATCTTAATCTAATTCATATGCAAAGCAAGACATTACCCCATGATATCATTGGTCTTCTTAAAAAAACAATAACAATGAAAGATGAATAACAACAACCTTATAACTTTTAGTTCCTTTTTTGCACTGCTTGTTTAAAAATGAGAGCTAAAATTAGACAGTACAGCTAAAACAGCACCTTGGTGTTGATTTGTTATTTTCTGACAAGGGATCTGATAAAATTATCTGAAACATTTGCTATTTTTACATTTAGAATTTTGCTAAATTTGTTTTGCTTTTAACCATTTTGTAACATTTGAGATTTGCAATAAAGATATAATGGATTTGCAACTCAACATTTATTTGAGCACTTATTTGTAATGGTAATGGTAATTTGAAGATCTTCCCTGCCCCTTAATAGGCTGAATGTAATCACACAGAGTCTATGTTTGGAGAAGTTTGCTGAATGGGTGGAGCAGGAAGGGTGGAGCAGAGCTGAGAGGAAGCTGAGAGTCAGAGCAGTTAGTATAGAGGGAGAGAGAGAGAGGATGCAGGCAAGAAGACAGCTAGGTTTATGAGTGTTCATGGGAAGGCCTGAGCAGAGGGAAGGCTTTGGGATGGTGTTGCTCTCTGCAGTGTTATTGTATAGAGATTTCTTTGTTTCTATGATGAATTCAGTTTTCTGGTGTTGGGATTTGGCTTTCTGGTATCTGCATAAATGTTTTGCTTCTATTTTCTATATGGAAAGTCTGTTATATTTTGTGATTCAGAGCTATACTGGCATGTTCGTAATCACTGTTGGTGCTGTGAATATTGCCTTGGTGATACACTTTTCATTGTAAAACATTGTGTTGCCATAGTCTCTACCCTCAAGAAGCTTAGGCTATATAAGCCTGAAACACATACCATACCCCACAAAACCCCTATCATTCAGTTTAGCTTGTGTGTCTTGCCATGACTCTTAGCCAAAAGCAATAAAAACTTGACCTGATGATGTATGGCGATTTCAGGATTCATGTGAGGATGGCTAAAGAAAGTTGAAGAAGGAAGAAATCATCTAACTCCATTCTCCTTATTTTATAACTGAGGAAATGGAAGCCCTGAAAAGTTATATACGTTTGTCAAGGTTTCACAGCTAATAAATAGCAGAGCTGGGATTCTACCCCAGGCTTTCTGACTCCAAGTCAAGTATATTCAGGGGCATAACTGAGCCAATTGTTGAATTCATAGTGTGAATATTTAAACCTGTGAAATTGGCAAACGGTACTAACCAGGGATTCATTTATTGTTTTGTTGATTCTCAAATAAATGATGGAGAAAATGTTAATGCAGATTAAATTTAAAAGGGTATATTGAATACACTTTCCCCCAGAGAACCAGTTGTTGTTTAACTATTATTTTGATTTATTTTTTGTTTGTTGCATCACTATCTTACAGTAGTCTAACATATTTATTTTTAATAGCATTTTATTTTTTCCAATTACATGTAAAGACAATTTTTAGTGTTCTTTTTTTTTTAAATAAAATTTTGAGTTCCAAATTTTCTCCCTCCCTTCCCTCTCACCTACCTAAGATGGGAAGCAATTTGATATAGATCATATATGTGCAATAATGTAAAACCTATTTTCATAGTAGTTGTATTGTGAAAGAAAAAAGTTTGCAAACAAAACATTCCAGTTTGAAAAAGGAAAAAATAAACATAAAAAAGTGAAAATAGTATGCTTTAATCTGCATTTGGATACCAGTTCTTTCTCTGGAAAACATCACATTTATAAGATTGAAATTCTAGGTCATGGAAACCCCCCCCCCATTGTTAAACATTTACCATTGTATCCCTGAATATGTTCCCTCTACTCCACACTGGCTATGATTGTACTATGATTTTAGTAAACTAATATTATCCAAAGTAAATACTGAAGCAACAAGAATACAGTTATTTGAGCAGGGAAATAATTGTCAACTACTGCTTCTTTTTTTTGTAGTTGTTGTAGGCTGATTTTCTCAACCTTTGTGAATCACCTTTCCCTTGTCTGAATTCTTTTTTTTTTTTTTTTAAGCAATTGGGGTTAAGTAACTTGCCCAAGGTTACACGGCTAGGTTTTTGTTTTGTGTGGATTAAGTGTCAGAGGCCGGCTCCGAACTCAGCTCCTTCTGACTCCATGGCCGGCGCTCTATTCACTGCGACACCTAGCCGCCCCGCTTGTCTGAATTCTTACGGACTTTAGAGATTATGTCAAGAAAATTTACACTTATTTCCCTGGTATTTTGTTTCAGTCAGGAGGACCTGAGTTCAAATATGACCTCAGACACTTACTAGCTGTGTGAACCTGGGCAAGTCACTTTACCCTGTTTGCCTCAGTTTCTTCACCTATAAAAATGAACCGGAGAAGGAAATAGCAAACCACTTCAGTGTCTTTGCCAAGAAAATCCCAAATAGGGTCCTGAAGAGTTGGACATGACTGAATGACTCAACAATAATATATGTTGTTTCAACTGTAAAAATCCTGCTCATTATGAATGTATACCATCTTATTTCAATCAGACTTTTGTTACAGTTCACTCACACAACTTTTATTTTTTGCTGATTCTCTAGTATATTTTGTTACAGCGGATGTTTCACAACTCTTTTAAAATCTTCAGTCCTGATTTAATTGCATTTACTCTCAAATGATCTCATTTCCTTCTTTAATGAGATGATTGAAGCCATCCAGATTGAGGTCCCTCTCATGCACTTGTTTTTCTAACTGAAATAATATTTCTATAACTATTCTTCCAACTTTCCAGCTTCAGAGGAAGAGTTATCTCCTCTTTTTTTTCCTAAAATTAATCTTTTTTTTTTTTTTTTTAAAGCAATTGGGGTTAAGTAACTTGCTCAAGGTTACACGGCCAGTCATTATTTGTGTGTGGGTGCTCATTTTCTGAGGCTGGATTCGATCTCGGGCCATCCCAGCTCCGAGGCCAGTGCTCTTACTCATTGCGCCACCTAGCTGCCCCTAAAATTAATCTTTTTACCTGTTTTCTAAATCCCTTGTCCTGCCTCCTTCAGGGCCTTACTCCATAATGATTGTATTTCTACTCTCACTACCATCTTTAATCTCTTATTTTTCCTTCACTCTTTCTCCTTGATCTTCAAATGTGCAAATCTCATATTCTGAAGAAACTTTAATTGTTTTAGAAGAAAGATTTGACTAGATCAATGCTAAATATTTCTAATGTAAATTCTTCTCAGAGTGTTGCTTTTTTTGCTTGTTTATATGCAATTATTTTCTTTCCTGAAACAAGTGCCTCTCTTTTCATCTTCAATGTTTACTCTGGAAAATTTGTGTTTTATTTTTTAAATGAATAAAGATCTTAAAATACAAAGATTTTAGATACAACTCTGAAATAATTTGGCATCTCTACTTTTTTGTCTAGTCCAACTGATTATAGACCAGGTTCACTGTCCTTCCTCCCTGCCCTCCCCCCTCCCTCTGCCAGAAGAACCCTTCTATTTGAGGAGTCTTTGAGGAGCACATCCAGTTGATAGTCCTACTTCCCATCTTGTATGGCCAATTTTGTTGTACTGTTTACAAAAGACTTTGATCACTGAAACTCTTAGCCATTCACAAGGCTGAAAGTGATGCTCCATAGAACTGCTGTATGGAATAATTTCACTGCATGTGTATGTAGGCATTGTCTCTTAAGATATTTCTCTACTAGTTGTCTTAGCAACTTCTGTTTTTCCTCAGCTGTGTTGGTTCATTAAAAATTCTCATCTTAATATCATGTTTGCAATAAGAAAATGACCTAAAATTATTTACAATACTATAAAAATATGTTTCTAAGAAACTTCTGGAGGATTTTCAGAGATGGGGCCAATTTTGAAAGATAAAGTAAATGGGGAGATATGATTTTTGTCTTTTAATGATACATAAATCCCCCAAGCTTTAACAGATCTAGTTTGTAAAGTTCTGAAAAAAGTAGTGATTCTACAGAATTCAGAAGGGTCTTCCACACCTCTAAAAAAATTTTTTTTGGTGGATAGTGAACATATCTTGAGTACATGTGCAATACAGTTTCTACTTCTTGTGTGGTACATTTATTAAGCACCCACTCTAGGCTTCGTGATGCAAAAGCAGGTTGGCTGAATTGGAAGCTAGAAGGCATGGGTTGGAGTCCCAGATGTACCACTTGGCAAGTCACTTTCTCTGGTGCTGTTTCCTCATCTCTAAAATGAGAGAGCTGTGCTAGGTGGCCTTTAAAGTTCCTTCCAGCTATAAATCTACAGTTCCTCTATGAATTAGAACTGGAAGGTACTGCAGAGATCATCTAATCTAACTTCTCTTCAGGGATGAAGAAAATGAACACCAGAGATGATAACTTTCTCAGGATCACAAAGGAGTACGTAGCAGGATTATAATTTAACCCGGCTCCTTTGACTCTAAAAAGCATGGTGCTAAGCAGTGATCTCTATAAAAATATATAAATATAGTTATAGCCTTTGGTCCCAAGCAATTTACAAACCAACAGGAGATTGAAGGTAAGGACACAAATAATTACAGTACAAATTAGAATTTGAGAATAAAGTGCTATGAGACACTGGAGAGTTTACTTCTAACTAGGGGGGAAAAAGCAAGGTTGTGGAAATTGTCACTGTGTGTTAGACCTTTCAGGATAGCAAGGATTTCAACAGATTATGCTGTGAAATCAGAGGGAAGGAATACCAGTCTAGAAATTGGACCTGTGATTTTCCTGGCATGAAAAACTGCTTGAGGTAAGGCATGCAGACATGGAAAGGAGCTGAATGACTTCTGGATCAGCAGTTCAGCTTGGCTAGATCTTAAGAATACTTAGTGGGAGACCAATTTGGAGCCAGTTTGGGAGGGCTTTGAATGCCAGGGAAGGAATTTGTATTTTATTAGTCAGTTGATGGAAAAAAAAAGTTTGTTGATTGGAACAGAAAGATGCGTAAATTGAACTGTGCTTTAGGAAGATTAATCAGAGACTTTAGTTTCTACCGGAGAGACCAGTAAAGAGGTGAGCAAGAAACTTCAGATGGCATTACCATTTTTTCAGATTTTAGTAAGGAGGTTCTGGTGTGAATAGGGAGGAGCCAGTGACTGAGGTAAAAGGGATTGGGTTCTCCAGGCTGGGAGGTCTCTGGAGCCACTCAAAGTCTCACTTGCACTTTCTAGATCACAGGTGCCCGGAAGATACGCGATTCCCATATAACTACTATCCTGGGTATTATGACATCGAGAGCTCTCAGTCAAAACCGGGAGCAAGAGTCCGGCTCCTTTATTCTAAGTAGCCTCTTCAGGTTCCCTCCTGGTAAGGGGTTGTGGTTGGGTGGTTTGGGGGGTTCTCCGAGTTGTCATTTTCTCAGAGTAGCCACAAATTCAAGGCTGCAGGCCTGCAAGCTGATGTTTCCTCGCATGCATTTCCTACCGGGGATACAGGCAAGCTCACTTTTCCCGCGAGAATTGACAGGAGTTCGCACTCCTCCACCCAGTCTCCGAATGTTTGCCGTTGCTAGGGGAGACGACTCTTAGGTGATAGAATCCTCGCCCTCAGACTCCCAGGTCAGGGCAGACCGCTTGCGGAGCAGCAACCCGGGCAGGAGGTTCGAGTTCGGAACGAGGGCCCAGATACCTGGAGAGGTGGCGCGCGCTCGCGTCCTGGCCAAGCATGAGTCGGGGCAGCAGCAGCGGCAGCGGCAGCAGCAGCGGGGCTAGCTCGCGGCCCGCCTCCACCTGCTCTAGGCTCTTTGAGATGACTAGCAACGCAGCCTTCCACGCCTTCTCTCAAGGAGCTGCGCCCGAGGTATTAATGGTCTCAGTAGGCACTACTGGGTGCAGGCGCTGGTGAAAAATTCAAGAGGGGCGAATGGATATGCTCACATTATCAGACTCCCCCCCCCACGCCCTCTCTCTCTTTCTCTCCCTCTCCTTCTCTCTCTCTGTCTCTGTCTCTCTGTCTCTTTCTCTGTCTCTCGCTCTCCCTCTCTCCCTCTCTCTCCCTCTCCTTCTCTCCCTCTCCCTCTCCCTCCGTCTCTTTCCCTCTTTCCCTCCATCTCCCCCTCTCTTCCTCTCTCCCCATCTCTCTCCATCTCTTCCTTTGACCTACACTGGGTTTGTGTCTATTAACTTACTCAACCTCTCGGTGTTCTGGGCAACTTCGTAAATTGCGGAGAAAGGTCCCGACCTGCATTATTAAAGGCAGTTCCCTCACCAGGGAAGTTCCCGACGCTAGGAAAACCACAGGTCCAGGCTCTATTCAATTTGGGACTAAAAAGATAAGAAATTCAAAAGAAAATATGAGATGGATAAAATTGGATGAGTCCCTCAGTAGTATGCAGAACATCCCATTAAAAAAAGATTTGGGTCTAGCCAGTAATAGGGTTTGTCAGAAATTTAGTGAGAATAACTTCAATACTGGCCAGTTTCTTTGGTTACAATTATGGTTTATGTCTGCTAGTGGACAGTAGTAATTGAATATTCACTTCAAGGAATGAGTTTGAAATGTGCTTAACTTACACAAATTGACCCATTGGGCTTTTCTGCTGAGGCCAAATACCCCAAACTAAGAACCATAAACAAAAATTTTCATTTATTTCTAGATCTTACAAGGCTTCTCTACTCAAGCCATTCTCTCCAGTTTGTTATGCAATGTTCTTGTGCCAATCTCAAGTAAGATAAGAGAATTATCCTTTTTCTCTTGCATTTTACCCCAGCTCAGGGAGAACTGTAATGATTTAAGGGGTCAGGAAATATCATTTTTGCATTCAAGACGAAAATAGTAAATGTAAACTAATAGGAATGATTTAGACACTGGTGAGACTCAATTTTAAGGTTGTTTATGCATTTCAGAATGTTCTCAGTAAGAGTATTCTTGGTTATGAATTTCTTATCTGGGAGTAAATTTGATCTACTTAAATCATATTCATATCTGTTTTTCTATTTTTCCCTTCTATACTAGCACTTTTCTTTGCCTTAAGATGAGCACTATTTCAAAATTTATTATTTGTTTCAAAGACCAATAGCTTGGAGATGCTATGTATGGGGCCAGTAATTCAAGGTGGAATAGTGCAAAGAGGACTGAATTTGGAGTTAGAAGACCTGAGTTACAATTCCAGCTCATTCACTTACTACCTGGGTCACTTTAGACAAATTACTCAACTTGTCTAGGCTTCAGTTTCTTAATATGAAAATGAGGGGACTGAATTAAATGATCTCTTAAGATTCCTTCCATTCCCAAATATATGAATCTATGATTTCAGTTCCGCTAACCTTTCATTATAAATTATTTTTCAATCCTGTAAGCAAAGTATTTCCTTGCTCCTCTTTGGACTTTCTTCTAGTTTTAGATATCTCTAAATTTCAGGACTCAATATGAACTAGATTGCTATTGAGTATTCAGTGAGGATTGAGTAATAGTTTCTATATATGTTACTGCTTTGTGTGCATCATAGTACAGAATCTACTTTTAAGAATTAGTATGCAATTAGTGACTAATATTTATTTGTAGTTTTAGCTGACCTGCCAAATATTTTTCTCTTTTATTATGTGTACTTCTTCCCCATATCTTACTTGTGAAAATTGTTTTTCAATAATTCAATCCAACAAAAATGTCATTGAGTACATTATGTATAAAGCACTACACTAGGTATTGAGGGGGCTACAGAGTGTTAATATGTTGAATAGTGGACAAAGTTCTTACATTTAGAGTACCAAGATTGAAGTAAATGCTTATAGACAGTATAAAAGCTATATAACTTTTACCACTATTTCTCCCTTCCTTTTTGGTCTATTTTTGCAGTTATTTAAAATGTCTTGTTAATGCTTTTTTCCTTCCTTCCTTCCTTCCTTCCTTCCTTCCTTCCTTCCTTCCTTCCTTCCTTCCTTCCTTCCTTTTTTCCTTTTTATTCTCTCTCTTTCTCTCTTTTTTTTCTTTCTACATTACTTTCTGCTGAGACATGCTTTACCACCAACTTCTTTCAAGTTATGGTTAGTTACTGCATTGAGAATCTGAATTCTTTCAGTGTTATTTTTCTTTACATTGTTATCACGTAAATGGTTTTCCTGGTTCTGCTTACTTCACTCTGCATCATTTCATACAAGTGCTCCCAATTTTCTCTGAATTCTTCATATTTGTTATTTCTTATAGTGACCTTCTATTACATTCATCTGTGTTTAGCCATTTGGTAGCAGAAGGGTACCTTCTTTGTTTACAATTCTTTGCTCCTGTGAAAAGTGCTACCTCAAAAATGAAGCATCACAATTGGTTTTTTTGTAGAATTAAATATGTATGAGTGCATATATTTGTTTTTTTTTTACTTGTAAAATCAGAAGGAAAAAATAATGCTTATGGGATTTTTCATAATCCTCAATCTCTTTTGATATGTCTCTGTGTATGGGCAAGGGCAGGGAGGTAGAAAGAGACCATTCCCCATACTTTTTATTTAATTTTAATTATAAAAGAAATTTTTCTTTAATGATTCAATTTCATCCTAGAAGCTCCTTGTTGGTGAAGATAAAAAACAATTCTTCTTCTTTTTTTAAACAAATGCTTTATTAACTTCTGTTTTACATCATTCATTTCTGCCAGATTTTGAGTTACAATTTTCCCCCCGTTTTTCCCCTACCCACCATCCCAGAATAGCAGTCCCACAAGATATCGCTTCCTCCAATCTGCTCTCTCCCATATCTTCTCCCATACCTCCTTCGACTTTTCCATTAGAGCAAGGTGAATCTCTGTGCCCCAATGCCTGCACATCTTATCTCCCAATTACATGCAAAAGAGTATTAATAATAGTATTTATATATATTTGAAACATTTAATTTTAAGACCTTGAATTTCAGATCCATTCCCTTCCTCCCTTGTCACCCATTCTCTCTGGGAAGATAAGTAATTCAGTATATTTTGTACATGTCTAGCTATGCAAAACATTACCATAGTAGATATATTGTACAAGGGTGCTTATAATTCCCTCCCACCCATCCCACTCCCCACCTGGTCCATTCCCTACTTGATCCTGTCCCTCTTCTATAGTGGGTACTTCCAACCTCCCCTCCCCCCAAGAATGCCCTCCCATCCATCATCCCTAAAAGCAAGTCATCTTACAGGTTGTTTATCCTAGAAATCTGCAAACAAATTAAAGAGATCTTATGATATGAGTCAGAGAAATTACTAGGAAAACATTAAAGGCACTAAATGTTTATTCTTTGGTAAAGTATTGCATAAGAAAAATACTACACAAATGTTTGTAGTAAATGGAGAAGAATCATTAAGATAAAAACCAGCAAGATAACAGTGTGTTACAGAAATCTCTTCATTTTGAGTGCCAGTGAAATAATCAATTGGGTGAAGTACTGGAAGGTGGACTGTGTTGACTAGATTTGGGCTAGATGACCTATTGAGTTGTTTTCTTTTTTTGGACTTTTGACATGGATAACTATGATGTTTCAATAGTAATACTATTCATAATACCCCATATCAGATAGAAGCCACTTTCCTTGAGCAATGTATTAATTCCATGTGGATGTTTCTACTTAAGTACATTTTCATAATTATTCCCTGTATCCAGGTATAATGGATATATAGAAAGAAGGTTGGCCTTGGAGTTAGGAAGAATTCAAATCATGCTTGTGATACATACAGCTGTGTGATCATGGACACGCCATTCCCCAAATCCACTTCTCTGTGACTATGAAACTGTGGAGGAGTTGCCGTCCTGTATGAGTGGAAACAAATCATAGCCCTTTTACTCCACCTTCACCCTCCTCAAAAAAAGATTAAGTATTCAAAGAATAGGTAACAAAACAAGTTTTTCAGTGATCACAATGAAAACAAAAGATCATCAGTTTTTGGTTTCTGTAATGAATTTACTGTATTTTTTAAAAAGCAGCTATAGTGTCTTATTACAAACAATAAAAATTACTGCTCAGCTTATATTTGAATTGTTAGTCTTATCACAAAGGTTTGCTTTTACAAGTTCAAGGACAAACTTTTTCTTTTAATTGAAGAAGGGAGTAACTTGATGCACCAAGAATTATTTACAGTATGCTTTGTTATCCAAGGTTCCCTTTTCCTTATTCCTTTGTTTTCCTTCCAATTTTTCCTTTGAAATTAGTAGTTTAGTGATGTTGATCTAAGGCAAAAGAGTTCAAAGAGATGGTTTAAAAATCTTCTCTCTTTTCCTTATTAACACCACCAAAGTTAATTGTTATTGTAGTTATTATCCTATAGTTCAGATGTTGCTTGACTGAATTTTCTTGAGTGTTACATTAAAAAAATCAAGTACTGTTTGTATAAATCACTTATTTAAATACATGGGAATATCAAAATAAACTTTTAAAGCCTGACTTATCAGGGAAATAAAGTGGCTTTTGAGCCAGGCCCATCAGTTTTGCCTTTGTTTTTTTTTCCCCCTTAAAATCATTAGATCATACCATTTTAGCTTATGTGAATTTTAACACCAGGATAACAATTTCTGACTTGAATATAGGTTTTTGTACCTTTCCCCCAAGTCATATGTACTACTTAGGAGGTGGGGTTACTATAAGCCCAGGTCAGTGAAGGAACCAGAACTGTTCTTCCCCCCAAATCTGGCTCTTTGGGCTTTGAATTTCTTTAAAGAAATTTGGTTCTTGTCCCTTCAGCACAAAACTCTAGAGGGCTCTCTAGCAGCACAGAGAGAAGGTGTAGAGTCCTTGATGCTTTGGGAAAGCGGAGAGGTACTTAACCCTTGAAAACCTTATAGATACTTTCTATTGATGGGACAGGATATTTGAACAGGAATCACATGACTATATTCAGGCATAATAAAGCTTTTAGCTATATGAATAAGAGATTGAGGGAATAAATAAGTAGAAGTTATTAAGGGGCTATCAAAGTAGTTGAAATGGGAAGTAATAATGGTCTGTAGAATTACAGTGATCATGGGAAATAGAGAGGCAGGGAGAGATGCAAGAGATTATTGAAGTAGAATGGACAGACCTTGACAACTTTTGGATATGAGAGGACAGGGAGAAGAGTTAAAGATGTCCTCAAGATTTCAAACATTAGAGATGAAGCAACGATAGTGGTGACACTTCAGTGACAGAAATAGTGAAATCAGAAAGAAAATTAGCTTTAAGGAGAAAGATGTGGGTTCAAATCCTACTTCTGATGACTATTACCCGTACAGTCATGTGTAAGCTACTTCCCTTCATTCTACTCATCTGTAAAATGAAGGGATTTGACTAAATGATTCCTGAGGTTCCTTTCAGATCACTGTAGATTTCTGCCTCTGGTTCCCATTGTAATACTTTGAAGTATTTGAACAGAGAGTTGCCATCAGTGTGGAAAATCAGATAATATCTCATGAAACCAAGGAAGTGCTATAGATCTTTTGCCCATGAAGGGGAACTCTCATTATAGTATGGTCTTTGTCTTAAGGATATTCCTATTAATATTCCCTTTCACTCCTAATTTCTCTCTCCTTCTGGAATTTTCTTTTCTCTAACATGGCAAATCACTGGTACTGGTGTAGGCACAGGATGGTGGTCTGTATCAATTGGTAGGTGAGGTGGAATTCAGGAGACAGATGAGAATGTCATTGATATAAACCATCATTCTCTGGCCCAACAAGTCTTGAAATGCTAAGTTCATTAGCTTCTAAAAACCTGTTCTCTCTGGGCAAGGAAAATCCATCCAGTTTGCAGATGCTCCAAAGCCCCTCTGAGTTGAAATCTACAATAATCTAGTGGTTTAGAAGTTTGATTTTGAGGTACAGGAACTGGTGGACTATGAGGACTGATTAGTCTGGGGGTAGATGAGAAACAGGGGCTATTGTCATTCCTTTAAACTAAAGGCAGGGGTCAACTGTACTTGGTGTTCTCTTAGTTTATCCCTTTTTTCCTCCATCTCCTCCCACAAATGACTCCCTCTCAGGCTGAAGTTTCTCCATCACTAGGCTGCTGGACTGTGTGGCCCCAACCGACTTACATTTTAAACAGAGGCCTTGAGATGAGTCTGATTTTTTTTTCATCCAACCATAGGATGTTTCCTATGTACCTTTCATATTATCTAGGGACTTATTCACTCCCAGTTTATGCCTTTGGGTGACTGTTTCAATGAGGGTGTCTAGGTTCTCATGATTATGTTAACTGAGGTGGAATTGAAAACTCACCCTTATACATAAATAATAGCTGACATTTATATAGTTTAAAATGTATATAGTTTAAAAATATTTATTTGTTTTTTTGGGGGGGGAAGGCAAGGCAATAGGGTTTAAGGGACTTGCCCAAGGTCACATAGCTAGTTAAGTGTCAAGTATCTGAGGCCAGATTTGAACTCAGGTCCTCCTGACTCCTGGGCTTGTGCTCTATTCACTGAGTCACCTAGTTGCCCCTCTTAAGTTTTTTTAAAAATACACTATTACATATATTATCTCTTTTATTCCCCTGGCAAGGATAGGTACTATGTAACAAATGAGGACATTTTACAGATGAGGACAGTGAAGTTCATAGAGGTTATTAGCCCTGTCCTTGGCCACATAGCTAGTAGGATTTGAATCAATCAGTTAATTAACTTAATCAGTTAAATTAATAAAGAATTTATTAAGTGCCTTTCTGTTATATGACCTAATGTCTATAAAGCTTTAGCATAATGCCTGGCACATAATAGGTGTTTAATAAATGCTTATTCCCCTCTCCTTGTCCTTCCTCCCTACTATGTGCAAAGCACCATGCTTAGACAAAATGCAAAGACAAAAATGAAGCAGTTTCTGTTTTCACATTATGTTGTATCAGAAAATGCAACATGCATTGATGTAGGATATATAGAAAATATGCAAAATTAATAGAAAGTAGTTTTGGGAGACAGACTACTAATCAGTCAGTCAACAAACATTTATTAAGTGCCTTCTATGTGCCTGGCACTGTGTTAAGTACTGGGGATACAAAGAAAGGTAAAAGATAGTCTCTGCCTACAATTTAACTTGAGAAACAATTGCAAACAGATATGTACAAACAAGCCGTGTACTTGATAAGTAGAAAATAATTAATGCAGGGAAGTTCCAAAAATTAAAAGGGATTGAGAAAGGCTTCTGTAGAACGTGGGATTTAGTTGGAACTTGAAGGAAGCCAGGGAAACCAAGACACAGAGAAGAAGAGGGAAAGCATTCCGGGCATGGGAGACAGCCAGAGAAAATGGAGAAATGGAATGTCTTTGTCTTATTTGTGGGACAGCAAGGAGACCAGTGTGACTGGATGGAAGAGTTAGGGGTGATGGTGTAAAGTGTAAGAACTTTGAGTGCCAAACAGGATTTTGTATAATTTTTTTGTGATAAGAAGCCCCTAGAGTGTACTGAGTAGGGAGAGTGGTGTAACATGATAGGACCTTTGCTTAAGAAAATCACTTGGTTGGTTGAGTGGAGGATGGATTAGACTGGGGAGAAACTTGTGCAAGGCAGACCAATCAGCATGCTATTGTGATAGTCTAGTCTGAGGTTATAAGGGTATGTACTAGGGTGGTGGCAGTATCATAGGAGAGAAAGGGGTAGATTGGAGAGCTAGAGTACCCAATAATTTAAAATGTTTATCACTATCTGGTTAGTTACGTGCTATTTTCCTGGACACTAAAAACTCTAGTCCAATTCCCTACTTGTTCTGTCCTTCCAGTTCACTAGGTTTTTCTGGTATAGGAGGAGAATTATAGCTCAGTGCTGTACTGGACCAGACTGAGGTTCCATTTGATATTCTGCCCGTTTCTTTACCCTTATGAATTGCCTGTACCATGTCCAAGATCAAAGACTAGCTCCAGTTATTGACCCCAGCAGAGGGACATTTTATCAATGACTCCTGGGACCAGGATTCTGTTGTGGAACCTCAGTAGTCCTGTAGGGTGTGTGGTCAATTGGGGACAGTTTCCTTAGCAGAACCAGCTAGCTCACATCAGGAATCTGGGATGAGAACTGACTTTCACATAGCGACAGAGCTAAGATGAGACCTTACCTTTTATAAGTGGATAAGGGAACACAGTGGATGCTAACTGTAGCTGACACTTATTCGGGGCCAGTAACTCTCACAGCAGCTTAGAAGACCATGGCATCATTTCAAACAAAGCTATAGCAGACAGCTTGAAAGTGTGGACAGACTGGTGGTAGAATATGAGTCATGAAATCTGGGTTCTCGCTCCTTCCCTCCTACTAGTAGCTATGTGATCTTGGGGCAACTCACTTAATCTCACTGGCTCTCAAATTTTTTTTTTTTTTGCTTTTTTGGAGGGGGTAAGGTAGGGCAATTGGGGTTAACTGACTTGCCCAAGGTCACACAGCTAGTTTTGTGTTAAGTGTCTGAGGCTGGATTTGAACTCAGGTCCTCCTGACTCCAGGGCCGGTGCTCTATTCAATACACCACCTAGGTGCCCCGTGGCTCTTAGTTTTTTGATCTATCAAATGAGTTTGTTGGACTCATTTGAATAGGGATCATCTCTACAGGTCTCTAGTTCTATCCTGCAAAACATTCATGATGATTATAATTGAGTACAAAGAAATGATTCTGGTAAGTTGTTCTTTCTGCCTATTAATAGTATCAGTTAGAGTAAGCCTTTTCTACAGATGTAAAGGTTTTGTTTTTTTTGGTAAAAGTTGTGCTATAGCCTTAATAACTGATAAAAAATATTTTGTCAATGAGAAAGAAAAAACAAAAAACAACAAAATAAGGAGGAAATAGTATGCTTCGACCTGCATTCAGACTCCATAGTTCTTTCTCTGGAGGTCTACAACCACTCTTTATCCTGGATTGCCAACTCTAGGTACAGACCTCCTCCTTCTCCTTGATCTGCAACCCGAAACTGGGTGCTGAGTTGTAGAGTTGCCAGTTTTCACTTCTTGTGCCTTCTGCACAAGTTTGGTCCCTCATCTGCTAGATTTGGGACCTCTTCTTATCCAAGTGGATAGCCTCTCCTTATTTAAGAATGCCTTATGCAGCCATTCTTGGATAGTTCCTCTCTGTAGAATCCACAGACCATTTAGTCTTTCTTCCTATGTTGACCTAGGCTCAGAAAATGACTCACTATAGTTTATTTCTTGGATTTTCTAATCAGGACTCAATCTGGTGCATTATTTAGATCCATTTGAAGAAGTTATATGGTTGTGGAGGTTGAACTTGACTGTACCTTTTCATACTACTTCACCATCTTGGCTCTGATCCAAATAATTTTAAACATACACGGGTGTAGTGAATAGAGAGTTGTCCTCAAAGCCAGGAAGATAGAGGTTTAAGTCCTACCTCTGACGCCTACTGACTGTATGACCCTAGTCAAGTCACTTAAACTTTTCATGCTTTAGTGAACTTACTAAGAGTTTAAGTTGCAGAGAAGGTGCTAACATGCAGTGAGTCATAGGAGATTCTTCATCTGGGAGTTGCCTGTAGCAATGAAATCACAAGTCCAGTCCCCATCCCTAATCCCAATACCCCTTCTTTCTGAGTTTTGAATGGGTTTGGGATCTCTTGAAAGAAGTGTCACTAAAAGTCTTTGTGAGACTTTTGAAGGGACTTTAGGAATGAGACTCCCAGCTGAAGACCCTGCAGTTACTTACTGGTTGAGGAGGCTTAGTGAATAGCACCAGCACCTTGGGGTTAGGAATATAGAATATAGCATATAGAGAAAGGAATAGAAGCTGGGGTTTGATAGTTGACAGAAGTTGGCAGCAGGTTAGCCACAATAGAATCCAAAAGGGTCATAGGCAAAAGGTCAAATTCACATAAATGAGGAATTGGCTTGTAGAGCTGGGTGGCAGGGGGATGTAGGAGGAAAGAGAGAAATCAAAGTCAAGGACCAATGTGGAAAACCAACAAGACAAGAAGCATGGCAAACCCAGAGAAGGGGTCCTGAACTATAGGAAAGAGCCCTGGCCAATTTTTTTTCTTAGTAAACTGGGAGGGCTATAGTTTTTTAAATTTGGGTTTACAGAGCTAACTTCACCTCTCTAATTTTCCTGTTAATCATGGTGAATGGGAGACATTTGTGGCAGAGCTACCATCAGACAGAAAGTCAGGAAATGGTGACAACTGTTGATCATTTGCATTAGTGAGAAACAGGAAGAGCTTGAAAAATAAAGTTATAATTTGTAAGAGCCAAATCTATCTCAAAACATTCTCCTCTCAAGTCTTTTCCCATAGCTTCTAACAAAGAGTATCATTGTCAAACTTAAGCTTAACTCTTTTTTATTCTCTAGAAGAGGTGGTATTCAATAAAAAAAAGCAGGCACTTTCAGAAGACTTCTCTATCCCCACCCCTATCCCACTTAAAAATCAGGCCTAATTAATCTGTACATAGAGTTACAGAATCCCAAAATTGGAGGGAATCCCAGAGGGGATAGAGTCTAAATAATACAAAATGAAAAGTAATCCCTTCTACTACATACTCAATGAGTGGTCAATCCGAAATACTATTTAACTGCTCAGACAGTATATTCTGCTTTTGAATGGCTTTAATTATCAGAAGTTTTTCCTTACACATCAAGCTTAAATCATTCTCTGGAGATTTTCCCCCATTGTTCCTATATAGTTTTGTCTCCTGGGGCCTTGCTTTTAAAATATTAAAAAATAGTTTTCATGTCCTTCCTAAATCTTCTCTCCACCAGGCTAATACATTCCTTTTCCCATCAATTAAGTTGTCATTATGTCATGATCTTGAGGCACACTCACCATCCTGGATATCCTCCTCTGGATATTTCCTGGCTTGTCAATGTCATCGCTAAAATGTGATACCCTCAACTGAATCAATTACTTCACATGGTCCAGAATAGAGTATATTTCTTTCTAGTCCTAGCTTCTTTTAGTGTGATCTGAAGTTGTGTTAACCATAAAATAATTAAAAATGAATTCTAGGAAAGTCCAGGCAAAAATTTGGGTAGGAAAAAAACCATACTGGGGACATGGAGGACATGAAAAGTTTTAGAATGCAATGGGACTATGAGATAAGAACCTTGGATTATTTGGAAGAGAAAAACAAATTAGAGGGCTGGAGAAGAATTGTAACAAGACTGGAACTTTGAATAGATTAAGGGAGAAAGGAAAAAAAAGGGTGAGAGAGAATTTCCACAGAGGGTTTGCTGTGTACTTGAACCCAGCATAATACCAGGGGAAAAAGAGCTTAGTTATAGGAAAATGGAGATATGAAGTAGAATTTAAGATCTTTTGTGTTGAAGAGGCAGACATTCATTTTCTTATTTTCTATTCATGGGATAATAAGACAACTAGATATCATAGAAGCAGAGCCAGAGTCGGTCCAAAATACTGTGGGCTTGGGGGCATTGTGCACTCAATTGTGAGCCAGTTTATATTTCTAAGCTTTCCGCTATCCTTTTCTTATAGAAGGTTTCGACTAAGTCACCTTATGCAGCAATTTCCACAGTTCCTATAATCAGCCACAGACTCAAATCCTATGTTGCAGTCTTTTGTAAATTAACATTAGATTGCTTCAGGTGGTAACTGTGAAGTATAGCACAGATTGAGTCTTCCCTGGTAGTAAGAAAGGAAACACTTGAGTTTTCTAGTAAGGCCTTCTGTGTGGAGTTAAACTTTTACCTCCCTCCCCCCAAAACCCCACACCCCAAACCTCACGATGGGCTCCAAATTTCTTAAAGGAAAAGTTAGGGAAATTTTGGAGCATTTGCTCACTACAGAAGGATTTACAACCTCAGTGCCTTCCCTCATGTGACAGAAGTCTACATTTTTGGAGTATGTCATAGTAAACAACTGAATGATGATCTGTTATTGTCCATTCTGGACTAACCTAATTATTTAATTTAAACTAAAAATTACTTCTATTCATACTGTCCTTAGTTAATATGCTGCCTAAGAGTGCTGGTGATTATAGTCCCCATGTTCCTTTAAAGAGTGAATTGTGATTTAGCATGACTTTCTCTTCCTTCCTTCCTTCCTTCCTTCCTTCCTTCCTTCCTTCCTTCCTTCCTTTCTTTCTTTCTTTCTTCCTTCCTCTCTTTCTCCCTCCCTCCCTTCCTTCCTCTCTTCCTCCCTCCCTATTTTCTTTCTTTGTCTTTCTTGCTTCCTTCCTCCCTTCCTTCCTTCCTCCCTCCCTTCCTCCCTTCCTTCCTTTTCTTTCTTTCCTTCTCCTTCTGTTTAAAAGAAATTTGCAAGTAGGTTGATAAAATATGCTTCTAGATATTTTCATTCTCTCATACTATACTGAATCCAAGAATCGAATCACCAAGGGATGTTCTGTAAATGCAATTTTTTATGTCTCCTTCTTTTAAATATGCATATTGGAGATTTACTTTGTTAGGAGCAAAGAATCATTAATTAAGACCTGGGAGAATCCACTGTCTTCATTTACAGATAAGGTAACTGTGCTCTAGAATGATAAATGACTTTCCCATGGATGCAGGTTGTAAAATGCAAAGCTGTGATTTAAACTCAGGTCTTTGGACCACACTTCAGGCACTCTTTCCACTTCTCAGCACTACTTTTACCACTGAACTAAGCTCCTACTAGGAAACAACTTAAGATTAGAAAACAATTTCAAATATAGATCAGATGATCTATAGGTGAATTATTCTCAGGAAAATGTTGATGCATTAAATTTTGTTAAATAATGGAGGCTGAATATCTTTAAGGTAATTGATAGCCTTTTCATATTTTGCACCCAGCTGTTTTTTTTCTTTGTAAAATTGGCCAGATTGGTTTTATTCTTCTCCACAAAACCACAGGAAGCTGTATTGTAGGAGAACTTTGATCTGACACCTTTTCTTTTCTAAAAAGAATCATGGTGGCCACAAAATGCACTTTATTCTTCCACAGATCCAGGAACTAATGAATGACATCATCACTGATGAACAAAGCTCCTCTTTTTGGCAAAAAACAGAGAGGAAATTTTTGAATGAAAGTTTCTGTGAGGGGTGGCTAGGTGGTGCAGTGAACAGAGCACCCACCCTGGAGTCAGGAGGACCTGAGTTCAAATCTGGCCTCTGACACTTGACACACTTACTGGCCGTTTGACTTTGGGCAAGTCATTTAACCCCAACTGCCCTCCAAAAAAAGCTAAAAAAAAGTTTCTCTGGTTATAGTGTGAGTGCTTTTACTCATGGACAGAGAACTTGTCTGTTTAACTTTATGTAGGTTTGATGGCCATGTCATATGTATGAGGTCAGTGAATAATATTTGATGGCATATAGTCATTTAGTCAACTTATGTTTTTAAATATTTTTACTATCAGTATTATCTGTTTCTGAGAGAAAGTTCCGGGAAGAAATTCAATTCAATTCTTCATCTTCTATACTCTCCTCTCTCACTTGGTGACCTCATCAACTTGCATGGGTTTATTTATAAGGGAAGGGAATAAACGTTAAGCACTATTAAGCCAGGCATTGTACTAAGTACTTTACAAATATTATCTCATTTGATCCTTATAATTATCAACTAATTCAGATAATAACTACTGAGATAGATAAATAAAGCATTTATTAAGCACTTATGTGACAGGTACTATGCTAAGCCCTGGGGGTACAAATATAAATGAATGATAGTTTTTCTACTCTCAAGGGACTTACATTCTAGTGTAGAAAGAGGACCTAGAAAGAGGGTAAGGGAAGTGTGATGTGGAGATAGATGGGAAGTGGCTTGGAGGCTTGTTTCTAGGAAAGACAAACTCATTTATTAGAGCCCATGGTTCCAGGAAGAGTCTTCCTTTTGGAGGAGGATAAAGTTAATTGTATCCTTGAACTTCTCTCATTGGAAATAACTCTCATGTCCCATGTGGTCATTTCCTTTTGAGTTGGGGTTATTACCTGAACCTCCATTTTAAGGCGAGCACCTAGGCTCATAATCACATAAGCACATAGTCAGGTCTTTATTCTTCTACTATTGACTCTCAGGCTTTCAGCTTTCTCTGCCATGCCCCAAAGATCCCACTTTTCAACTTCTTTTTATGTGTTGTTTTCCCCTGTTAAAATGTAAGCCCTTTGGAGCTGGTGACTATCTTTCTTTCTGACTGTATTCATATTCCTAGTGCTCTGCACAATGCTTGGTGTGTAGTTAGTGTGCAATAAATGGTGATTTGATCTGAAACACCTCAGCTCAAATGCCAGTTCTCCAGGATGCTTTTGCCCCCAGGTTTCTAGTGACATTATCCCCTCCCCTCCACTGTCTTACATTTATTTTGTATGTACTTATGTAGGAACACATTCTACCCCATTATTAAAGAACTTATCTTCTACTCTACTTTCCATATGGAAAGAAGGGCTTACTTCTGATTTGTACTGCACAGTTAGTATCCTGCTCATGTAGATGCTGAATTTAATACCCTTTTTTAAACTAATGATATTGATGGTGAAATATAAGATAGTCAGAAGATGGCTACTATCTTTTTATCTTTAGGATGTTAAGCCTCTAAGGAAATATTTGTGGTCTTAAAGAATTTGTGGTCTAAAAAAATTCCTGATGATTTTTTTTTTTTTTTTTGCTTTTTGGAGAGGGGAGGGCAGGGCAGTTGGGGTTAAGTGACTTGCCTAAGGACACAGGGCTAATAAGTGTTAAGTGTCTGAGGTCACATTTGAACTCAGGTCCTCTTGACTCCAGGGCTGGTGCTCTATTCACTGTACCACCTAGCTGCCCCACTGATGAATTTTTGAGGCAAAAAAGTTGGACAAAAAAAGATTGCTGTTCAAACCACCCACAAGAGATCTGCAAATGTAGAACCCTTTTTGGAAAATGTAGCCATAGTGCTTAATCAAAGTCCCCTTTTGCCATTTAGTGAGGCAGCACAGGATGTGGTTATCTTGTTGAAGAGTCAGTTAAATCTTACATATTTTCTGTGCAAGATTACATACTTACCACCCTCTTCAAATGTCTTCTGAATGACAAACGTAAATAGTTACTAAGCTCATTGAAAGATTTGTTTTGGGGGCTTTATATATTGAAACATAGTGGCCATGACAACTCCCATTGGAAAGTTTGAGGATTGTCAGGTGACTTTTGTTTTCATGACTCCCAGGTAGAAGTTTCAGCAGCTGAATGACCATTCTGTCCCAGAGCAGGTTTTACTGGTATTCCCCCTAAATATCTTGTAGGCAGACTACCTTCATATCCAGAGAAAATGAATTGCCTTCTGATGATCTTTCACAAAAGACCAAACTATTCTGACCAAACTGTACTTAATGGGTGTGGTTTTGTCTGCCTAAGCAGAGGATTGATTCTTGACAAAAACAATTGTTTGAGGGCCCCAATCAAGGGTTCTTTGTACTTGATAGGGGCTGAATAAATACTTGTTGAAGTCAGTTCAATAGAATGGGAATGAATAGATTATGAAAGAGGTTAGTAAAAGACATTAGATTCATTATTCAAGAGACAATCTTTGATTTCTAAGTCAGCCACCTGGTCACCTTGATGATAGCAGAAATACTTTATTCAGTAGCTAGAAAGATGAGTTTATCACCTCATTCTACTTTTTACATTATAAAAATTAAAGTATACTTCCTATCACAATGCTATAGCTCCTTTGACTTCTGCCTTCTTTATCCCTTTGCTTCTTCCCCACACCAAGCTGTCTCAGTCTAGGCAGAGGTTACTATAAGCATTTTAGGTTGGGTGGAGAGAGACTCTTAATGTACTATCCCCACCACAAGGTTTTGTCATGTGAATCTTGTAATATTCTGTACTGAACCTTATTTGTGAATATCAATATTATCCTACAAAGAAGTAGTGTTTTTCCACATATACCATTTTCCCCCATCGTATCATGTTAAACCTGTCATAATCATAGTAATATTAACAATAATATTTTTTGATGATCAATTGTGGCCAAAGTGTTTGTGTTCAAATCCCACTCTTCACCTAATACTTACCTGTGTGATTTTGGGGGAGTCACTTAGGCTCTCTGGGCCTCAGTTTCATTATCTGGAAAATGAGAAAGTAGGATTAGATGGCCTCTGAGATCCCTGTATCACAAATTCCTAACCTTTTTATTTTAATGTCATGAACTCCTTTGGCAATCTGGTGAAGTCTATAGACCCCTTCTCAGAATAATATTTTTAAATAATTGGGGAAAATGCTAATGTAATTTTTTTCTGATCTAGGTTCACAGACCCCCTGAAATCTATCTGGGGGGACATTAAAGAAACCCTGCTTTGGCTCTATAATACTATTATATAGACAGTGTGGTGAAAGAGCTACAAAGGAAGAGCAGGACTAATCCTTGTTCTGTAGTAATTAGTCAACAGAAGCTCCATTTCTTGACTCTAGGCATTTTCACTTGCTATCAGACATGTTTGGAACTCTCCCCACTCATTTCAACCTCCTAACTTCCCTGACTTTCTTCAAGTGTCAGATAAAATTCTACCTTCTATAAGAAGCCTTTCCTGATTCCTCATGATGCAAGTACCTTCTGTTGATTTTCTTCAGTGAATCTTGCATATATCTTGTTTGTTCATAGTTGTTTGCATATTGTTTTCCCCATTAGCTCCTCTAGGGTAGGGATTTTTTCCTTTTCTTGTATCCCATATACACAACATAATACCTGGTACATAGTACATACTTAATAAACGCTTGTTACTTGACATGTGAGAGAGCTGGATCTTTCGGGAAGAAGCAGTTGCTTTTGCTACAAGGAATTTTGATATGTATCAGAAGAGATAATTAAATAATGGTAGTTTGTTTGAAATGTTATTTTGTAAAAGAGGGATTAGACTGCTTTGCTTGACCCAAGGAGGCAGAACCAGGAGGAACAGGCAGAGAGAGATTTAGGCTTTATGTAAGGACAAAAACTACTTAACAATTAGGACCCCTGAAATGGAATACTTTGGAAGGTAGTGGTGGTTCATCCAAGTCTGGAAGCCTGTTTGGTGGGGATATTATGAAGGGGATGGATTCTTGTTCAAGTGTGAGTTAGATTGGATCAATTCTTGGGTCCCCTTCTACTCTGTGATTCTGTAAACCAGTGTAAGAGCATGTAGCTTTTGATTGATCTACTCTGAAAAGCCCCCATGGAGGAAGGTAGTCTTTAGCAAGGACATGAGGGGCTTGGTTAGAAAGAATGAAGGTCGTGTTAGGGTAATAGTCCATATGAAGGTTTAGTGGTGGTAGATGATAAAAATGTGAACAGACTTTACAACAACAACAACAATGGTAGTTCACATTTATATCAACACAACAAGTATTTATTGCACTTACCATGTGCCAGTCACTATGTTAAGTACAGGGAATACAAATATAAGCAACTGGTATAGGGAACTAACATTCCCCTGGTATAGGGGACTCCCTGGTGAGGAAACTCTTATAACCTGTGTAGATTGGCATGGTCTCTGCAACTGATCATCTTGAAGAGCTACTTAAATCACTAAGAGGCTCTCTGTCTTACCCAGGGTCCCTCAGTCAATGTGTATGAAGGTAGGATTCGAATCCATGTCTTCCTGACTCCAAGGTTGACTATCTGTTTTATCATACCACCTCTTAAGATTTGCCTTTTTTTGCCAAGCATTTTAAATGCTTTATTCGGGGGTGGGGAGCCTGTAGCCTTGAGGCCATGTGCCTCTCTAGGTCCTCAAGTGCAGTCCTTTGACTGAATCCAAACTTCACAGAGCAAATCTTAATAAGCCCTTTAGTTTAGATTCAGTCAAAGGGCCACACTCGAGGACCTAGAGGGCCACATGTGACCTTGAGGCTGCAGGTTCCCCACCCTTGCTTTATCTAGTTTTGATTTGCTTGGCCAGTATGTAGACTAGAGCATGAGACAGAATAATAGCAAAATAGATTTCATTTGGGGTTGAGGGAATAACAGAGTGGAAAGGGACCCAAGCATTAATCAGTTGAAGCAATGCCCTAAAAGAGGTAACTAGCAGTTTCCATTTGATTTGAAAAGGTATTAGGATCTATTTTAGCTTTCAGAAGATGGGAATGACAGAATCTGAACAGCATATGACTTGACACATTTGGAGTATAAGGAATATTTGAATTTTTATTTGACATTGACTCCCTGGCACACTTCTCTGTTTTATTTTTTAGGGGGAGACCCTCCAGGATCATGTTTTGGAAGTTCCTGTCACTCGTGAGCAATTAAACCACTATCGTAAAGCTGCAGAAGATGCCCGTAGTGAACTTGCTGCATCTCTGGTCAAATTTGAATGTGTTCAGTCTGAGGCAAGGTTTCTCTTTTTCATTCTTAATTTAATTGTGCTGATTCAGTTCTTGTGAATAGCAGTTAACCATACCTGGTATTGAGAAAGTAGACCCTTACTTCTTCCGTAGCAAAGCAGTAACAGGACAGCAGATGGCAAATACCATTATCTATACTATCTAAGTATATCTTAATGTCACTTTGTAATGGATAACTAACTCCAGCCTGCCCACCCCCAACATTGTGACTGCAATGAAACATTCCTTAGAAGCTAGGAATTCTTTATGTCTCAGGGCGTAAAGCCTTTGCCCAGTAACACAGGCCCCCAGTCAACTCTGGAGAGAATTATTTTGGGATGAGAATGGGCTCAGGAAGCCTGCAATCTTTCTAACACATATCTTCTTTTGGTTTGAGCTAACTTGTAGACTTAGAAGCCCACTCACTATTTCTTTTCCCTAATGACTGAATCCTTTGAGTTCTGAAAAAAAATTGTGGAAAAATACCCCTCTGAAATGACTGGAATCCATGATTACATGTTGGAACCCATCTGTTGTCTAGAGATTCAGGGCTCCTGGCTCAAGTCTGTATCTTGCTATTAGTTCAGCTCCCTCATTTTTACAGATGAGGAAACTGAAGTCTGAGTAGGTTAAGTAAATTTTCCAGGCTTATACAGCTAGTGAGGTGAGTGTCAGTCCCAGCATTTTTAAACCCAAATCTTGTTTCCCAATTCCAGTGGTCTTTCTTGCCTCACAGATTCTAAAAGAGGTTCAGTTATTTCTGAAGGCCTGCCTTGGTCCCAGACTATTTCTCTGCATAATAACCTTTAATGATGATGATGATGATGATGATGATATTAATATTAATATTTATATAGTATGTACCATGTGCCAGGTGCATTTAGTCCTCAAAATAACCCTGGAACGTAGGTGCTATTATTATCCCCATTTTGCAGCTGATACAGATGTTGTTTTGTTGAGTTGAGTCACTTTTCAGTCTTATCAGATGCTTTGTGATCCTATTTGGGGTTTTCTTGCCCAGGGTCACACAACTAGTAAGAATCTAAGGCCAGATTTGAACTTGGTCATCTTCATTCTAGGTGCAACGCTCTAGCCATTGTTATCACCTAGCTGCCTTTCAAGTTCATAGGAATGGTCTGGGGGTAACTTACTGAGACTTGCAAGGCTGCCAGGTGATTACATTAACTGGAAGTTAATTAACTGAAGTTATAGCCCTAATGATTGGAAAGAGATATCCAAGAGGGGTGGTTCCGAAAGCCCTTTGTATATTGTTTACTGGGATCCTGGCTTCACTAGGACACTGTGTTCAGAATTCCACTCTCTTAGATTTTCATAGCACTATAAAATTTGTTCTTAGTATACACTTTGTAGAGTGTTTCCTTTGACTATGTGTAACGGAAATGCAAATTTAAAGATCTTCCCTGCCCCTAGCTTAAGTGCACCTGGAGGCTTGTTTTTCAGGAAAGTCCACACCTTGATACTTTGTAATTGGGCAGTGGGTCAAGGAGGTTGTTACAATCTCTGAGCCAGGAGAAGGCTATATAAACTCTGATGAGAGGCTTTGCTTTGGGGCTCACTTTGGGAAATGTTGTGTGATTTGACCAGATGAGACTCTGGGAAGCTGTTGAGAACCGCCCCCCAGCTTTGAAAACCCAGATGTTGATGCTTTCCTCTCTGGTAACTGTGATTTGGTATTGATATAATGGTTGGACAGTTTGGAAGCCTGTCTGTTTGATCTGTAAGTTCTGTAATTCTGAAGTTCGGCGTGCTGACCTTTTTCCCCTGAACTAGGTAAACGATTTATGATCTATGTTTTATTGATTAAAGTAAGCTTGTTATCCCATTTTGAGTTGCTTTCCTTTTGAAAAGCAGATCTAAGAACCTGTGTTGGCAGCCACCCTGGGGATGTTGGGGTGCCTGCTGCTACACTATGGTGGTTTTTTTTTTCAAAGTGGTGTTTTTTTTTTCTCATTTACACTTTTTTTTTTACCAGAAAGTAAACAAGAAGATAGTATTTGCATGATGAATGGTTTACTTTGTGTGTGTATATGTGTGTGTGTATTTATACCTAGGAAATCACAAAAAACATGAATTGTTTCTCATTTCATTTTTAAAAGCAGTATGTAGCAATATGAACAATGCAATACTGATTTTGGAAATGGGTACACAATTGCAAAATGTTCCACAAATGTGTTTTGAAAGAGAATAAATAAACTCAAGACATTGCTTAAATGCTTTTAGCAAGGGCTGAATAAATAACATCGTTTAGATATTTTTCCTTTGTTTTTTATAATCAGATATAGAAGATGATTCAATGCAAAAGGGTAATCAACAAGAGGAGAGAATAGGGGCAGCTAGGCGGTGTAGTGAATAGAGCACCAGCCCTGGAGTCGGGAGGACCTGAGTTCAAATCTGGCCTCAGAAGCTTAACACTTATAAGCTATGTGACCTTGGGCAAATGACAACCCCAATTGCCCTGCCTTTTCCCCCCTCCAAAAAGACAAACTACCCCAAAAAACAATAGGAGAGAATAATGTAAATATAGGTAAAATGACAATATTATAATACTTGTTTCTTAAATCTAGTTGGCTAAGTTCCTCAGTTTCTTTTTTTACTTCTTTGTTTCTTGGTTAGCTTTTGGATCTCCGGTCTAAGATGTTTTCTAAAGAAGTCTCACGCCAGGAGTTGAAAGCTGAAATGGAGAGTTATAAAGAAAACAATGCAAGACAGTCCTCTCTCCTCATGTCATTGAGAGACAGGGTTCAGGAGACAGAGAAAGAATCTGCAGCACTTGCCACATCCAAAATGAGAACAGAAATAACAGCTAATGCTGCAACACAGGAGAACCAGGAACTGAAGAAGAAAATCACAGACTTAGAGGCTAAATTAAAGTAAGTAAGTGAAAATAAAATGTCATGACATTTGATATTAAGCCACCAGAATGTGGGCTGAGGGGACAAAAGCAATGTGATGGGCATCTCACCTTTTTGTGGCCTTGCAATTCAATTTTCAAAAGTCTTTTGATCTTAAATGTTTTTATAATCCTGTAAAATTTTTTACAAATCCTTTCTTCCTACATGCCAACAACAACCCCAACAAATTCAGTAGGCTTCAGTATTCATTCAGAATGGATGAACGCTGAATTAAATATGAGATTCACATTTTGGAACTTTTGTTTGGATCAATAATTTGAATGATTAGGTCAAAGATAAGGGTAGACACCATTCATTTATAAACCCTCATAGAGAGATTTGTCTTGACCCAGGATACTCTGGTATATTTCTTAAGGTGTCCTAGTATAGCAAAAGGAAGGCTGGATTTAGAGTAAGGAGAATTAAGGTAGGAATCTCCCTATGGCCATGTTTTTGCTACTAAAACAATTCTAGGCAAATCAAGTAATTCTTCTGAATGCCTTAGTTTCTCTACCCATAACATTTGTCTTTTTATTTCTAGTGACTAATGGAATATGCCACTAAGAGACAGTTAATAAATGTTTGTTGGTTGATTTATAGGGATAGTAATTCTTATACTACATGCTTTCTAAACATCACAAGTATAGAATAATTATCAATTATAATCAATTATATCAATTATAAAATTATAACCATTTTTCTAAGATTAACAGTGGGGTATACTCATCATTTTGAACCTGTTTGGAAGCCGGGTTCATTCAACCCCGTTGAATTATGACAAAGGCTACTAAATGAACCTGAACTAAATTTGTGATTGTCCTGTAAAAGGGAGGAGCTGACTAAATAAGGATTGAAACATTTAAACCTTTAAAAAACATCCTTCCCCCGAAATTGCACTAAAGACATTTTAAGGCCACTGGGTGGCGAAGTGTATAGAGACCTGGATTTGGAGTTAGGAAGACAGGACTTTTAAATTTGGTCTCAGACCCTAGCTCTGTGACTTAGGGCAAGTCACTTAACCTCTCTCTTTCTTAGTTTCCTCGTCTGCAAAATGGGGATAACGATAGTACCTGCCTCTAGGGTTGTGAGGATGAAATGAGACTAGTATGTATAAAACACTTTTACAACCTAAAGTGCTATATAAATGCTAGCCATTATTATTTTTTCAGTAAATTAACCAAAAATACAGAGAGAGGGAGGGAAAGGGATGGAGGGAGAGAGAGAGAGAGAGTTTGTAAATCCTTTTTTGGGTGGTAAAATTACTTATAACTTCAAGTCATAAGGTGAAAAGTATAGGAAGGAATTGAGGCCTGAAAAGGGTTGAGACTGACCACTTTGATGGTTTCCCATGCACGTGAGTGTGAAGGAAAATGGCAAAGAATCAAACCTTCTAGGAGAAATTACTTCAGAGATGACTCTCCATCTCAATCAGCTTTGTTTCAGATTCCTGCTTTTATGAAGAATATTTAGATGCCACTCCTTCCAGGTTTTTAACCTTACCCTACATAATTCTTAGACACTTTCTGATGGAGTAGCTGAGAGTGAAAGTAGAGCAACTTGGGGGGGGAGGGGCGGCTATCTTGATTCCTAAAGAACAAATACAATTCTTATAGGCTCAAAAAAGGAACAGCTAAATGAGTCACAGCAAAACTAATCTTTTATTGTTCTACATTTTTCTAAATAGAAATATGATATGCTTTTGAGGACATGTAATTATATGGTTTATTTCACGTGGAGCACAGTAGAAGAGTTTGCAGGAAAAAAATAAACATGGTAAGGAAGGAAAGCAGCAATCATGATTACCATCCACTATCTGTAAAAAGTGGTGCAAATTACAGTTAATGAGTCCATTTTGCCATTAAAATGCTTCTTAATGGCCCTTTAGAGTATTAGAAATGGCCACTGGTATTTCAGAGAGCTCATCTGAAATTCTGAAATGAAAACTCCATATTGACGCGTAAGCTTATGTAAACTTGAATGATTTTGTTTGGCTGGCCCATCTTTATCCTTCTTGAAGACTTGTAGTTGATTGGGACTTTGGTCTGGCTACTCTCATTTCCAGGGATTAAACTTGATTGTTCTCTTTGCTATGAGAAGAAAACATTTCTTTTAGTGAGGAAATGACCTAAGATGACTTTTCTTCTTGAAACATGGGAATATTGAGATAGCCTTTTCATTAGTCCCATACCCAGAATGCTCTCTCTCCTTGCCTCCCCACCCTCTGGCTTCCTTCGGTTCTTCAAGGACTCAGTCCAATACCACTTTACACAAGAGGCCTTTCTGGTCCCCTCACTCTGGCATTTATATTTCCATTTATACTTGTATTGCTCTTGTATACATATTTAGTTGTTGACTGTTGTCTCTCCTATCAAAATGTGAGCTCCTTTAGGGAAGGGACTGTGTCTTTTTCCTTTTTTGTGTCACTAGCATCTAGCAGAGTCCCTGGAACATAGTAAGTGTTTTATAAATACTTGTTAATTGATTCAATGATAAAGCATTTATTATACACTTACTAGGTGCCAGGTTTTCAGCTAAGCACTGATACAAGCAAGAAAGGCAGTCTTTGCAGTTAAAGAGCTTGCATTATCATTGGGAAAGATGATATATATATATATATCTATATATATATATATATCTATAGATATATCTATCTATCTATATAGATAGATAGATAGATATATGTATCTATGGTCCTGGAAAGGAGAGTAGGTAACCTCCATGATATATAGAGAGGAAAATGGGCAGTTGTATGAACTGTGCCCCCAAAAGATTAAAAACTATAGGTTTCTGCACCTGTAAACATTTAAAACATTTTCCCCTTTGATTCTTATTTTAAAACACTGCATTCCATGTCTTTTATGGGGAAGAGGTATGGTTTTGTTTCTATAGGAAAATTTTCTCTCCTAATGCAGATTTATAACTGTCCTGAAACTTTCACTCTTAGAGGCTGTCTTTAGTGCTATGAATTTAAGTGACTTGCTCAGAGTCACATAGCCATAACTTGTGTTAAAAATATTTTGATAACCATTAAAAAAATTTCAAACTTAAAAAATACAACAACAACCCTATTTCAACATCACTGGTTTCCTTTGAAATCCTATGTATCTTCTTTTATTTATTTAAGAACATTATTCTGAGAAGGGGTCCATAGGCCCCACCAGACTGCCCAAGAAATGCATGACCCTAAAAAGATAAAGAACATCTAGTTCAAAGAGAAGGGGTCTTTCAGGTTTCTAATGCTCTCAGGCTTAGTCTTTTCTTTGAACTTCTCTTCCTGATCTGGAGGCTAGGGTTTCTCTGTTAGAGATCTTGCCCTACTTACTGATGAGTTTTCCATTTAAACTGTGAATGCAAGGCTATAAATCAGGGAGTAGTTATTTGTCCTCAAACTACCAAACAGCTCAGAAGTTTTTAGTTTTCAAACCCTACATTTTTTCCATTCTCTTCTGTAGATGAGAGAGTGGGGAAGGCAGAGCTGAAGCCAAGCACAGCAGATGAGATAATTGTCTGTCTTCTCAGCTCCCTTCCTGATCTTTTATAGTTAGAGGGGCATTGAGCAATGACCTTACTCACATATAAGGTATATTCTCCATGGGCTATGATGCTACTAGGGGGAAAACACACAGGCACACACATAGTCTACAAGTGAATACAAGGTAGCAAATGTTAAGGGAGTAATCCAGGGAATGTACATGAAAAGACACATGTCAAGAACTTGTATGTTCAGGGCACATATGTGGAAGGCACATGCTCATGGGCCTGTCTAGAATAATTAACATATCTGGTGCTGTGGAGATGCTGATGTCCTCTGGTGATCACGCTTTCTTCTGCTATCTGATGGCTATCCAGTCTCCTTCATTCAGCTAGGCATCTCCTCTGATCTCATATTTAGTCTTTCCTCTGCTATCATGGGCTGTTGTGATGAGCAGATTTGTTTTAAAGCACTTTGCTAACCTTAAAGTACTACATATTATTATGATGATTATTGTTCAGTTCCTCAGGGACATCTTTTAGGTTCTTGGCACCGATTGACTAAAGTGTAATGACTAGAAAACTCCCTGACAAAGACAAGCTCTTTAGTCCATAGGTGAGGTTATGAACCATTGGACTTAGCTAAGGGCAGCCAATAGAAGTCAGTTAACAAGCACTAGACTAAAGTTGTGTGTGTGTGCGCGCGCGTGTGTGTGTGTATTTTAAACTACTTGTGTTTAGGTTCGATTCAAAGTCTGCAGTCCCAGACAACTATCTGATTTAGGGTTAGAAATTTGCTGCAACTTCCTTTAAACGCCTTGTAGTGATCCAGTTCTCAACAACCCAGATCAAGGACTATACTTTCCTGCTTCCCTGTCCCCTAACTCTCTTCAAGTACAACAGTCCATAGGATTAGATGGAGATTGGAGGTACGTGGAAGCCCACTTTACTCTCATGGTCTTCTTGTATATGAATGTAAATGATGTTGGGCAAGAAAAAAAAATTAAATGTCCTCTATGCTTTAGGCCTACACTTCTGCCTTTACTATATATTTCTTTCAGCTTATTGTTGTTCAGTTGTTTCAGTCATATCTAACTCTTTGTGATACATTTGGGATTTACTTGGCAAAGATACTGCAGTGGTTTGTCATTTCCTTCTCCAGCTCATTTTACAGATGAGGAAACTGAGGCAAACAGGGTTAGGTGACTTGCCTAGGGTCACACAGCTAATAAGTGTCTGAGGCTAAGTTTGAACTCATGAAAGACGAATCTTCCTAATTTCTGTCACTCTATCCACTGTACCACCCTAGTTGCTCTTTATTCCAGCAACAAAGGTCTTAATTTTATATTTTATTTCTTCCAGGGCAAAATATCTCTATCTTCCTATACAAAGAAGAAGCTTCCCCCTTGGTTCCCCAAAATATTTGTTGCTACTCCAATGAAAACAAAAAGTGAAAAAAAATAAGCAGATAATATTGAAAATTTTAAAATAATTTATTTTAAACTATCTTAAGAGGAGAGGGAATATCTTGGTTCTTATCCTAGTTCTATGTAATGACAGGCAAGTTACTTTATCTGTTGGGACTTTGGCTTTCTTATTTTTAAAATGAGGAGGTTAGATTAGGTGGTTTCTGAGATCTCTTCCATCGTTAAGTTCTGGAGATATAATTAGGAAAAAAAGTCCCTGCCTTCAAGGAACTTATAATCTAATGGCAGAAGACTGCACACTAAGGAAAGCTAGAAAGGTGGAGGATAGAGGGTACAAGACAGGGGCACGATGATGGCAGAGTGAAGCCAAGCAGGTCAACTGGTGGAAAATGAAGAGTTGGCTGAATTTCTTGGCCTTTTTTAAAGGGAAGCTTTAGGAGAAGTTTTATGGTCCTTCTTCTAGCCTTCTAGGCAGAAAGACAGAGGGAAATTCTAGGCTGCTAAGATAAGAAAGCATACATTGTTTTAGGGCTTATGATGTTATAACTCCTCAATAATGGGTATCTTATTTTAAATACATTTTAAATCTACAGTACATATCATTGAACTCGAATTCACTACTGATTTTGTGCTGGGTCATGACTGAAAAGAATTAGTGGTGGGGGAAGGTGTCTGTGAGAAACATTTTGTATAAAGCCTAGGGAAGAAGCCTATGCATGTCTTTAATTATTTTTGTTCTTTCTGGCTTTATATTGGGTTGTAGCCTCTAGTCAAAACATGCAATTTACTAGCTTAAAAAAAAGGCTGGGTACAGCTAGCTAGGTTGTGCAGTGAGTGGAGCACAGTCCCTGAAGTCAGGATGACCTGAGTTCAAATCTGGCCTCAGACACTTGACACATGCTAGCTTTGTGACCTTGGGCAAGTCATTTAACCCCAATTGTCTCACCTTTCCCCCTCCAAAAAAACCCCCAAAACAAACAAACAAAAAAAAAGAGACTGGATCCTAACCCTAGCTAACAATTTCTTTTTAGCAAAATGTGTTCTTGTTGAAGTCTATATGAGAACAATAAACTGACATATACAGAAGTGTTTACAGTTCTCAGTTTTGCTTGTGAAACAATGCACTCTAGTATTGTTAATCTTGATGTATTTGTTATTTGCTGGTTAGAAAGTGTTTAAAAGAAAATGAAGAAAGCAAGAGCCAAGCAGCTAAGAACAGCAGGAAACTCGAGGAATTTCTAATCCAACTTTCTGACTGCTTAGAAATGGACATGAAGAATGAAGAAGAATTTCAAGAGCATTTAATTTCAAAGGTGCTTATTGCAAATTTAACACAATTTAATTTCTATAGAAATGGTAAAAAATTATGGGGGAAGAAAACTGAACTCAAATCAGGAGACCTGTCACTAACCAGCTGAGTGATCTTGATTAAGCCACTTTATATCTTTGGGCCCCATTTTTCTCATAAGTTAAATGAAGGAGTTAGACAACATGATTTTGAAGGCCTTTTTCAGTTCACTTGACTTTAGTGGGATTATACTGACTACTTAATTGTTTTTAAATATATCTGTAGGTTGGTAAATTAAATCAACAATACATTAAACAAATTGCTTTTATTAAGTGCTTTTTATGTCAGATCCCAGATACAGTGGGAGACCTTTTTAAGCTAAGGTCTTTTCCAGGTCTCAGTTTGACTGCGGCAATGCCTATTCAGTGATTAAGACTAGGTAAGAAAATGAGACAAAGAATGATCTCTTTTACCTAGTCCAAAGAAAGAAAAGAAAAAAGAAATCAGTCTGGGAGGGGAAGACCCTCTGGGCTGAGGGCCATTTCCAGGTGTTCTGATTTATATCTTGCTGTTGGATTAGATGGCTTCAGAGAAGAAAGTGAGGCAGGTGACTTTGCACAGCCCTCCCTCACTTAAATCCAATTCACTTGCATGTCCTGGCATCAACTCCCTGTTGTCATGGTCCTCTTTGAGAACGAAGGACAAATAACAACCACAGCAATGAGAGCAACAACAATAGTGCAGTCACTGTGCTAAACACTCTTGACACAAATAAAAAATAATAGCAATAGTCCCTTGTTCTCAAGGGACTTACATTCTAGTGCAGGAGATAACACGTAAATTAATAGCTATATGCAACATATGTACATATATACATACAATGCATGCATATATGCAAAGTTCTTTACAAGTATTCAATTTACTAGCTTAAAAAAAGGCTGGGTACAGCTAGCTAGGTCGTGCAGTGAGTAGAGCACAGTCCCTGAAGTCAGGATGACCTGAGTTCAAATCTGGAAACCAGTATGTATGTATTTGACTAGCCATGTGTTTTAAAGTTACATTGCCTATCCTTCCAGTTAGAAACAAAACCAAGGGAAAAATTGATCTCAATGACATTAACATTTCACTTTGAACCTTTTAGAAAAATAGGAATATAGATTGCTTAAAGTTAGCCTGACTCCCCAAGATATTTAACATTAGGTTGCAGGTGTTAAAACATGGTCACTATAATTAAAATGAAAGATTATTTACTTCAAATAGATAATGCACATAGTCCTTTAGATTTATCTAGAAAGCTTAAAATAACTTAATATATACAATATCCCTTGGTAAGAGTCTCTAACATTCACTGGGCCTCGTAGAAATGGCATTTTGTCTCTTTGAAACTCTTTGTCTTTGCTCTCTTGTTGGAAATCTAGGTATTCTACGTATCCTAAGTAGAATCTCCCACTTGCCTGTTAACCAGCACCTGCTAGTTCCATACCTATAGACCATTACTTCCACAAAGAAGCCAACTAAGCCAAGCTTAGTTATTATAGCTTCAAGGTCCTGAATCTTAAAAACCCAGTGCTTTGAACCATAGTGAAGCAAAACAAATTCCCACATTGGTCATGTTAAAAAACGTATCAATTATTCTGCATCTTGAGTTAATCACTTTTTTGTTAAGAGGTTGGTAGCATTCTTTGTCACTGGTCCTTAATAGAAATTCTGAAGATCAAAAAAGAGACTAACAGAATTGAATGGAAAAAAGAAAAAAAAAACCCTTGAATTAATAAATAAACTAAGAGCTTTTTTTGAAAAAAAAATTGATTTTTTTTTTTTTTTTGCTTTTTGGAGGACAATTGGGGTTAAGTGACTTACCCAAGGTCACAGGCTAGTTTTTTGTGTTAAGTGTCTGAGGCCAGATTTGGACTCAAGTCCTCCTGACTCCAGGGCCAGTGCTCTATTCATTGTGCCACCTAGCCGCCCCCCCAAAATTGATTTTTCAAAAGTCCCTTTTACTGAAATAAGCCAACAAAGTACATTTCATATGGATAGTATTGATATGGTAGCACAGTGTACAGAGCTCTGAACTTGGAGTCAGGAAGTCCTGAGTTCAAATTTGGCCTTAGATGCTTATTAGTGGTATGACCCTGGGTAAGTCAGACTCAGTTTTCTCTTTGTAAAATGGGGATAATAATAATACCTACCTTCAGAGTTGTAAGGATAAAGTGAAGTAATACTTGTAAAGAACTTTGCAAATCATGAAGTGCTATATAAATGCTAGTATCTACTATTACTACTACTCCTACCACCACTACTACTATATAATAATTACCTGCAGTGCTGTGATGCATGCAATTCCCAATTAGAAGTCTTCTTATAAATACTTAACGTTCATTCCTACTGTTGTCATCTTCTCTTACCTTATTGCGATAAGATAATTTCTGTACCTGTCATACTACTGCCAGACTTGATAAGTATATGCTTTATTTTACAGTTTGGAAAATGTCACAGTGACTTGTGCCACTATTTCTCGAAGGCTACTCTTGGATTAATATTAATTTGACTGCTTAGTAGACTCATAATCTGCAGAATTTAGAGGTTGCCTTTAAAAATGTGACTTTTCAGGCCAATGTAGCATTTGTCATTTTTGCTCCTTGGATCACTTAGCCCAGTGAATTGTGTAGAGATCAGCACTTGTTCATAGAAAGCTGTGAAAAAAGTTGTTCATTTTTATTTATTATTCTCTTCAGGTTAGGGAGCTGCATAAGGAAAATGCACTTAAAAAAGAACAGATTGTTACTCTTGAAGAGACTATAAATGTCCATGAGATGGAGGCAAAAGCCAGCAGACAGACCATCATGCGACTGGTTTCAGAAATAAACAAAGAGCAGAAAAAAACTGCCTCCTGTATTGAAGAGAAAGAAATGCTGAACAAGGTACAGTATGTGAAGTGTGTGTTTGTGTGCATGTTTGTGTGTGTGTGCTTCCGGGGTTCACATTTGTAAAGCAGAGTTGGCCAATGAAGCAGGGTCATTGTTCTGAAGAAACCGATTTCAATGAGGGAAAAAAAAGCAAGCATCTCTTTAGAGGTAGCTGTATGGCCCTGATGGAACTGAATGATCCATTTATTTCTTACTAATGTGTATCATTGAAAAGTAAATGCTTCTGATAAAATATGCCTTTTTTAGTGTCATTGTAGAAAAAGAATATTTAGTTCTAAATATTATCCAGGCAATAGAAATCACCTCAGCTACCAGACTTCTGTTTTGTCTGATCTGTTTGAAAACAAGAATTAAATGTGTTATATTTTAACTCTTTATCTTCAACCTTGAATTTTAAAATCCCGAGACAGCAAATTATTTGTGTAAACCAATAACTGTATGCTATTAAATGATGAGTTTCTACAAAGCGAAAAATAGACTGGTTGAACCATTGAAGCAGTGAAACCATGAAGAAGATTAAATTGTTGTCAAAGGAGGCCATGTTTAAATATAAATGATTAGGAGAAATGAGGCAAACTTACAGGCAGTTCTACTTTATGAGAGAGGTTATGTTTCAAAAGATGAGTGAAGGGCAAAGACAAGGATGTCCATAGACAACATGGGATAAACATTAAGGATCTTAGCTTTGGGTGTCTCCACTTAGAACAGTGATATTCAGCTGAGACAGGATGATCAG
This sequence comes from Gymnobelideus leadbeateri, assembly GCA_011680675.1. Lineage (NCBI taxonomy): Eukaryota > Metazoa > Chordata > Mammalia > Diprotodontia > Petauridae > Gymnobelideus > Gymnobelideus leadbeateri. Next base: position 298,153 of record WOXC01010785.1, read on the forward strand.
TGGTAACCAGAGATTTAGCTATAATAGTTCATTGATAGTTGAATAGATGAAGCATTTATTAAGTACTCCCTATATTCCAGGTATTGTTCTAAGTGGGATACAAATACAAGCTCTGCAAAACAGTCTCTGCCATCAAAGAACTTATATTCTAGGAGGGAAGGCAAAACCTAAAGGGGAACTGGAAGGAGGAAGAGGTAGGATACCCACAAATTGGCATGGCGTGGAACTAGACAGGAAGAGACAAGCTGGGAAGCTGGCAAGATAAAGAAAATGCTTACTCATCCGAACTGAGGGACTCAGGGGCAGAGCCCAAGTTATCAGTGGGGAGGAGGTAGAGTTCATAATGAAAGTAGAACATGGTATGGACTAGGACAGAGAACAATAGTTCTAGAACACATTAGCACTTCCTCTTTTCTTATTATTGTAAATTTATAGATAAAGGATCCAAGATGGCTGAGAATTGATGACATACATGGTAACCTCAGAATCGAGTGGGTTACCTTGTCTGCTATCCTTGAACTGGTTCATAGACTAATGATGTGTGTATATCATTAAAACAAATATGATGCTAATTACAAACCCAACAAACACATTGCTAATTATTTGAACTTATTAATATTATTAATAATACAAATGTTTTTCTGGTGATATAGTATGTTTCTGAATCTCAAAGGATCAGGTTTGAGTGTGACCCCAAAGTCAGTGTAAGGATTCCTGGTCATTACCCCTTCTTTTTCTCTCTCAGCTGAGAACCTTGCTTCATACTTCACCAAAAAAATTGAGATCATTCACCAACAACTCAATCTTCTCTATTCCTTTTCATCTTGCACTATGCAGACATATTTCTCCACTACCTCTTCTCTTGCCCCTATATATGCTAAAGAGATAGTCCTTTTTCTTGCCAAAGCAAACCCATCCTTGATCCCATCCCACATTACCTCCTATCTTCTCCATATTTCTCTTTTTATCACCCCTATATTCTAATCTTCTGCCTCTTCCTATCTACTAGCTTCTTACTTGCTTCCTACAAACATGTCTTCCCTCAACCTTAAAAAGTCCTCACTTGATCTAATTGTTCATGTTAGTTATTGTCCTATACCTTTTATCCCCTTCTCAATTAAATTTCTTGAGGGAGTCATTTATATTAGGTATCTCCTCTTTTAATCCTTTCACTAGTATCTGAAGTCTCTATAGTTTTGTTTCTTAATTTATCACTCACTTGAAACTGTTTACTCCAAAGTTACCTGTAGTCTCTTAATTACCAAATCTAATAATCTTTCCTCAGGCTTGACCTCTTTACAGTATATGAAACATTAGCCTCATCACCTGGATATTCTTTTTTAATTAAATGCTTTATTAACTTCTAGTTTAGATAATTCATTTCTGCCAGATTTTGAGTTACAAATTTTCTCCCCGTTTTTCCCCTACCCACCACCCCAAAATTGCAATCCCTCCTCCAATCTGCTCTCTCCCATATTTTCTCCCATACCACTTCCAACTTTCAAGTGGATCTCTATGCTCCAGTGCCTGTATATCTTATTTCCCAGTTACATGTAAAATAATATTGATAATAGAATATATATATTTAAACATTTGATTTTAAAACCTTGAATCCCAGATTCATTCCCTTCCTCCCTTGTCACCCACCCTTACTGGGAAGATAAGCAATTCAATATAGGTTGTACATGTGTAGCTATGCAAAACATTTCCATAGTAGATATATTGTAAAAGACTGACTATATTTCTCTCCCTCCTATCCTACCTCCCACTTGTTCTATTCTCTACTTTGATCCTGTCCCTTTTCAAAAGTGGGTGCTTCCAACTTCCCTTCCCCCAGCCTGCCCTCCCTGCCATCATTCCGCCTCTCATCCCCTTCCCCCCTATTCTCCTGTAGGGTGAGATACCCTATTTAGTGTGTATGTCATTCCCTCCCTAAGCCAAATTCAATGAGAATAAGGTTGAGCCATTCCCCTTTGCCTTCCTGTTCTTCCCCTCCATTGTAAACATTTTCCCTTGCCTCTTCTATATGATATAGTTTACCCCATTCTGTCTTTCCCCATCTCCTCTCATTATGTTCCTCTCTCACTTCTTAATTTCACCTTTTAAGTATCATCCCTTCCCATTAAATTAGTCCTGTGTCCTCTGTTTATGTATACCTGTACACATATATACACACATTCACATATGTATTCATATGCCCATATACCCTCCTATGTAGACATATGTGTGTGTGTATACATACATACATACATACATACATACATATATATATATAGAGAGAGAGAGAGAGAGGTACACACACATTTCTATTCCCTTCAATTATTCTCATACTGAGAAAAGTTTCATAAGTTTAAAATTATTGTTTTTCCATGTAGGAATGTAAACAGTTCAACTTTGATAAATTCCTTATGATTTCTTTTCCCTGTTTACCTTCTCAAGCTTCTCTTGCTTCTTGTATCTGAATGTCAAATTTTCTATTCAATTCTGGTTTTTTCATCAAAAATGCTTGAAAGTCCTCTATTCCATATTTTCCCCTGAAACATGATATTCAGTTTTGCTGGGTAGGTGATTCTTGGTTTTAATCCCAGCTCCTTTGCCCTTGGGAATATCATATTCCAAGTCCTTCAATCCCTCAGTGTAGAAGTTGCCAGATCCTGTGTTATCCTGATTGTGTTTCCACAATATTAAAATTATTTCTTCCGGGCTGCTTGTAATATTTTCTTCCTGATCTGGGAATTCTGGAACCTGGCTATAATATTCCTAGGAGTTTTCTTCTTGGGATCTTTTTCAGGAGGTGATTGGTGGATTCTTTTAACCTCTATTTTGCCCTCTGGTTCTAAAACATCAGTGCAGTTTTCCTTGAGAATTTCTTGGAGGATGATATCTAGATTCTTTCTTTGATCATGGCTTTCAGGTAGTCCAATAATTTTTAAATTATCTCTCCTGTATCTATTTTCCAGGTCAGTGGTTTTTCCCATGAGATATTTCACATTGCCTTCTATTCTTTCATTTATTTGGATCTGTTTAACAGCATCTTGATTTCTCATAAAGTCATTAGCTTCCAATTGCTCCAATATAATTCTGAAGGAATGATTCTCTTCAGTGAGCTTTTGAGATTCTTTTTCCATCTGGAAAATTTGGCTTTTTAAGGAATTCTTCTCCTCATTGCCTTTTTGAGCCTCTTTTGCCATTTGAATTAGTCAATTTTTTAAGGTGTTATTTTCTTCAGTCAGGTTGTTGACTCTCATTTCATAACTTTCTTGCATCATTCTCACTTCTCTTCCCAATTTTTCCTCCACTTCTCTTTGATTTTCAAAATCCTTCTTAAGGTCCTCTATGGCCTGTAACCAGCTCATATTTTTCTTGGAAACTTTTGGTGCAGGAGTTCTGACTCTGCTGTCTTCTTCTTCATCCATGCTTTGATCCTTTTTGTCCCCAAAATAGGAGTGTAAAGTTGGATTTCTCTACTTGGTTTGCTTCCTTTGCCTGCTCATGTTGCCACTCAATTATTTGAGTTTTGAGCTTTTTGCCACAGTAGGACTCTGCTACCAGACAGGGGAGCTTTCGTCCCAATTGCTGGAGTTTTCTCAGCTACTGAAGGTATTAGTTGGGTGCCCTCTCTGAGCCTCCAAATGCTCTGACAAGCTGGTTACATACCCCAGGACTCCACCCTAGATAGCAATTCAGATTCAAGAAGGTTAAAGCACGAGCAATTACCCCTCAGATAGGTCACTTGGTCCCCCTACAATCTGTAGGCCAGGAGCTGAAGCTTCCACTTGGCAGCTGCCTGGCCAGGGCGCTTCAGAGGCTTCTCCCTCTGGGGGATAATGGCCTACTGCACTTCCGAACTACTGGACCCCAAAGTCCACACACTGCATTGACCTCTCACTTTGTCCTCAGCATCTATGGGTTGATAATTCTGGAAACCACCACAGCTGCTGGTGATCTGAAGTCAGTCCAGTCAGAGGCTGGATTGCCCTGAGGCTAAAACATCAGGCTCTCTCTAGCCTGGGCTTGGCTCCCATTGCCCTGTGCTGTTTCCTGCTGGTCTGCCAGGCTGAGGTTAGCTTCTCTGTATCATTTTGTGGGTTCTGTAGCTCCAAAGTTTGTTCAGTCACCTTTTACAGGAATTAGAGTTGGTGGGAGCCGCAGCTTCGCTGAAGGCCTGTTTCTACTCTTCCATCTTGACCACCTGGATATTCTTTTTAATCTTTTATGTAAATTATTGTAATTATATCAAATCCTTTGCATGATTTTTTTAAAGAATAAAAGTGTTATACTGTATTGGAGTCCTTTTCTGTATCCATTGAGATGATCATGTGGTTTTGGATATTTTGGCTTTTAATATGATTAATTATATTATTGTATTCCTAATATTGAGTCATCCTAGAGTCCCTGGTATAAACTCCACTTGGTTATAATGAATAATTTCTTTGATAAATCACTATAGTCTATTTAACAGAACATTGTTTAACATTTTTTAGTCAATATTCCTTAATGATATTGGCCTATAATTTTATTTCTGTGTTTCTGTCTTTCCCTGATTTAGGTAGTAGGACTATATTTGTTTCATGAAAGAATTCTGGTAGGTTACTTTCTCAGTTTCTGAGAATAATTTGTGAAGTATAGGTAATAACTGTTCTTTAAAAGTTTGATAGAATTCTCCTGTAAATCTATCAGGACCAGCAGATTTTTCCTTTGATAGTTCCTTTATGGCTAGGTGTATTTGATTTTCTGAGATTGGGTTATTTAAGCTCTCTACCTGGTCTTCTGATATTTTGAGTATTTTATATGTTTGAAGGCATTAGTTTATTTCTTTTGTGCTCTTAGCTTTGTTAGCATATAACTATGAACAATATACTGTGTTTATTCATTTTATTTCTTCTGGGTTTGCTATGATTTTATCTTCCTCACTTTTTTATTGACCTGATTTTCTGCTCTTTTCTTTTTAGTCAGATTAATAAATGCTTAGCAATTTTATTAGTTTTTCAAAGAACCAGCCTTTCATTTTATCAATCAATTTCAAGGCTTTTTTTGTTCTAATTTGCCCATTTCCCCTTTAATTTCTAATATCTCTTCTTTTGTACTTATTTTAGGTTTATATATTTGTTGACTTTTTAATTTTCAAAAATACATATTCAATTAGCCAATCTTTTTATATTTTCTTTATGAATGTTAGTAGTAGATATATAATTTTCCCCCTAAAGACTATTTTGCTTGTATCCCAGAAATTTTGGCATGTTGTTTCATAATTATTATTTTCTTTTATGTAATTATTCATTGTTTCTATGATTTATTCTTTTACCCACTCATTATTTAGGATTTTTTGGTTGTCTCCATTTGGTTCCATGTCTTTTGTTTGTGGTCCCTGAACCAAATGCTATTTTTATGTGTTATGGTTTTTAAAGGACTATTTCTGACTTTATACATTTGTTTACAATATATTTGTGCTCTGGTACATGATCAGTTTTTGTAAAATTTTCATGTAATGTTGAGCAATATGTATATTCTTTTACTGTCCAATTTAGAAGATGCCATAAGTCTTTTAACTGTAGTTTCTTCAGTGATCAGTTCTACATTTTTCCTTTTGTTTATCTTTCTTTTAGACTTAAACAAAACTGAGAAAGGGATAGTGAAATCTTCTATTACTATTGTGTTATTATGTCTTCTTGTAGCTCAGATAATATTTCTTTTATGAATTGGAAGGCTAAAGCATTTGTAGCATATAAGTTTATTCCTGATATTTGTTTGTTTTTCATGGTTCTTTCAGCATAATAGTTTCCTAAATCCCTTTTTATTTTTTAATTGTTTGTTTTAGCTTTGTCGGATAGTATGATTCCAACTCTTGCTTTTTTGCATTCACTTGATACATGGTAAATGTTTTCCTATCCCCTCATTTTTATTTTGTATACATATATATGTATATACATACACACATACATTCATAATACACACATATTAAAATGTGTTTCTTGTAAACAACAAATTGTAGGGTTTTGTTTTTATATCCAATATGTAATTGCTTTTCATTTTATTGTGCTATTTAGCTCTTTTAAATTTAAAGTTATAGAAATTAGGTTTATTATTTTCCTCTATCTGCCTCTAATATATTTTTTAAAGTTATGATTTTCCCCTTTTTCTGCTGTAGACATAGTACTATTTTCCTTCAGTTGTTTTACTTTACTCTTTTTTTTTTAAGGTGGCTCTTTCTCCTGGCTCTCCTTCCCTCACTCCTGTTCCCTCTTTTGTTATTCCTTTCCTTTTGGGGTTTTGCTTGTCCTCTCCTGCTTTTATCTGGTTATATAATTCGCTCCCTTCTTTCCCCCCTCTCAGTCTAGTAGATTCACTTTTCCTTTCATCTTTTTCAACTAATCCTATTCATAATTTTTAAAAAGTTCAATTTTTACACCCCTTTTCAAAAAATTTCTCACACTCTTCATTATCCATTCTTTCTGTCTACTCTGGAACTTCATTCTTTGATTTATGACCCCTATAATTATCTGTTCTCTTTTCTGTATTCCTCATGTAGTCAGAACTTCTAAGATATCCATTCTAGTCTCTCCCCTCTAGGAAGAATGGATGCCCCATGGATTCCTCTTTTCCATTGTGCCTCACTTCCAAAGCAATGCCAATTATTCAGGTGTTAGAGAGGACACTGACTCATGGTAGGCCCCCTTCCTCACAATGTTTCTGATTAGGCAGCCCATCACTGATTAGACTTTCTTCTGGTTACTTCCCCCCATCTCTTCTTTGGGTTCATGCTCTATCACTCTACCATGTTCCAGTTGTCTCCAGCAATTCTACAGCTCCCTTTCTGAGTAGACTTGTGAAGTCCAAAATTCCTTAGGCTACACCCAGCACAAAGTTCCCATCTCTCTTTGTCCATAGGAACATTCATCAGTGGAACCTTTCCCTCTCCCTCACCAAAGCAAGGCTTCTTTCCTCCCCATTCTTTTTAATCCTTCCTCCCTCATCCTCATTCACTCCCTCTTGTAGACTCCTTTCTTTCTGAAATCACTTTCCCCTTATAGCTCTCTCTTTGATGTGAACCCAGCATATAATATGCCCTCCTCCATCTCTTTGTTCTCCTCCCCCCTTTCTTTTACCTCCCTATTTTGTAATATATTCCCACAAAATCATTGATTCATCTTTAGACAAGATGTTGGCATAATCTGTCCACTATATACCATAGGCTCACCTCTTCACTGTTACTTCCACTAAACTTCCACCTTTGCCCCATCTCCTTGTGTACATATAAAAAGAAGTTTCTTACCGGTCTCTCCACACTCTGTTGCTGTTGCTGTCCTTAGCCACTGCATTTATTCACTTCACCCTCATGCATTTCTGTTGTTTGGGTTATTCAAGAAGCAAATAATCTCTTCAGTTATGCTTTTCTTTCTAAACATGTTTCAAGCACCTCTTTATTATTGAGTGTTCATCTTTTTTCATTTATAGTGCAGCCTAGATTTGCATGGTAGGTCACCCTGAGCTGCACCTTGAATTCCATTGCTCTTTACAATACATAATTCTGTTCCCACCTGAATTTTCTGGTAGGTGCAGAATAGTCTAGCATTATTTGAATTTCATCTCCTTGGTGCTTGATAGTTTTTCTTCTGATTGCTTATACAACTTGTTTCTATTTTGAATTGTTAAATCTAACCACTATATTTCTTGTTATTTTTTTTTTTTTTGCTGTTTTTTTGTGAAGGTGATCTATGAATTCTTTCAATTGGCATTTCCTTTTCTGTGTCCAGAAATTCTGGACAGTTTACTTGTATTATTTCCTTCATTTCAGTGCTAAGGTTTTTTGTTCTGTCCTGTTCTTCTAGGAGACCTGTGATCCTGTCTTTGAGATCAGTATGTTTTACTTGCATAGTTCCTTTTAATGTTATTGTTTCTTTTTTCAGATTGTCCTTCACTTCTGTATATTTGAATTCCCAGTCGATTGTTCTTTCTCTTTTTTGTTTCCTTTGGTGAAGACTTGCCATTGCAGATTTCTCCTTTTCTGTTCCTCTCATTATTTTGGCTGTGCAGGCTATAAATTCTACTCTCATATTTTTCATTTCTCTTTTGAACCACTTAGTAATAGTGTATTGTGGTTCTGTGTTTTTACATTCCACAGGGTCTTCTGTCTCATTGAGTATTGGATTGTTTTCTTGTTTTGCAACATTTCTTCATGGATATCTGAACTTCCTTACTAGATCTGGAGGCCACATATCCTTGTGTTGTTAATGTTTTCCCTTATGATTTATCTTTTTAATGTTCAAATTCTTTGAGTTTTCTTCTCCTTGAGATCTTTGGTAATTTCATCCTCCTCACCCCCTTTTGATCCTCTATTCACTTTCTGATTGTGTCTCCTCTGATGGTGGTTTCCTTGGGGAAACATCTCAAACTCTTTCCATGCTGGGCAATTCACTGTTCACAAGCTTTTTTCCCAAGTGATTTTTTGGGTGGTCAGAACTGCCCCGACTGGATAATGTGCTCTTTCCTTCACTCAGTGCAGTGCTTCACAGCATCTCTCCTCTCCACTGGCCCTCCCCCTGCCAATATCCTGTCCTGGTGTCCTGTCTGACTCCCTCTGCTCCTAACCTGGCACCAGAAGTTCAGAGATCTATTACACTGGTGTCATAGGGTTTTCCATTCCAGTACTGGCAGTTTAAAGTTTTGAAGCATTGATAATATCGGGTTGTCTCCTTCTAACCCTACCCCCAAGAAGTTTAGTGCTTTACCAGCAGTGGTGCCGTAGCACCAGATTTTTGCTGCAACTGGAGCAAACTTCCATACCTAGGAATTGGGTTCTCTGTGGCACTGGAAAGGGGGTGACCAAGAGATGAGGGAGGAGTGGATTTTATTGCGAGCCCATGTGTCAGGTACTTGACTGCTAGTGTAGTTTCACTGTGGTAGTGTGGAAGGTGGAGGAGGGGTGCTGAGTTAGCCTAGAGTCAATGAGTATCAGATCATTTTTTAAACCTTTTGGGTTTTGGGTGTCCTAGACCAGAAGTGGGGAATCTACAGCCTTGAGGTCCCGTGTGACTATCTAGATCCTCAAGTGTAGCCCTTTGCATGAACACAAATTTTATAGAACAAATCCCCTTAATAAAAGCATTTGCTCTGTCAAACTTGGACTCAGTCAAAAGGCAGAGGACCTAGAAAGCCACATCGGACCTTGAGGCCACAGGTTCCCCACCCTTGCCCTAGACCATGAAGATGACTGAAATCTCTTTATCTCTGGCACTTGATTTCTATTTTGGAGAGACTTGAGAAGTTGTAGGGATCAGAAAAATGTCTAGCTCTCCATCTGGTTACTCTTAGCCTATAATACCTATGATACTCTTTTAGTTGGTTTCAAGTCTCTCCCTACTTCAATCCATCCTCACTCACTAGCTGACATGATTTTCCTGAAGAGTAGGTATAACGTTATCCCCCCCATGCCCTCAGCAAATATCAGGGGTTCCCTCTTACTCACAGGGTCAGACATAAAGTCCTCTGTTTCATGTTTAAAGTCCTTCACCATCTGTCCCCTTCCCACCTTTCTAGTTTTCTTATATTTTACTCTCTTCCATGTACTCTATGATCTGGTTACATTGACTGACTTGATACTCCTCACATATAAAACTTCATGTATGGACTCTTCCTTTCTTTGACTGTCCCTCATTGTTTAGAAATCTTTCCCTCCTCTCCTCTCCCTCTTTGCTTCCCTGGTATATTAGCAAGTGCTTCCTAGCACACCCAGGATGGTCTGCTAGCATGGGTTTTTTGATATGCTTTTCTAAATTTAAGACAACTTCAAAGGGGTCAACAATTTTACTTTAATTAAACATATATATATATGTTTAATTATGTATGCATGTGTATATATATACATATATATGTGTGTGTGTGTGTGTGTGTGTGTGTGTGTGTGTGTGTGTGTGTGTGTGTGTGTGTGATTTACTAGTTCAGGGGAAAGGTCAGCACCTTGAACGTGGAGAAAATACAAGCAGAGAAGTAAAAAGGTAAAGGTCATTCACTAGTTCAGGGGAAGGGTCAGCATACTGAACATGGAGAAAATAGGAGTAGAGCAACATAGAGAAATTAGTACAGAGATCCAACAGATAGGGCTCCAGCTGTCTAAACAAAGTAATACAGTTAACCTGCATATACCACCACAATGGGAGAACAACATCTGAGTAGTGTGGGGGAGGGGCTCTGTCCAGGGAATCAAAAGGTCCTTCTCATAAGCGAGCCCCGCAAAGCAAAATCTCACCCCAAAGTATATATTATCTTCCATCTACTCTGTATATATCTTGTACCTAGGTAGTTATTCACACATTATCTCTCCTAATAGAACTTGAACTCCTGAAGGGCAGGAATTGTGGTTTTGCTTTTCTTTACTATGTGCCTAACACATAGTAACAATAAATACCTGGTGACTGATTGTTCTGATAAATACAAAGTGTGAAAATACCTAGAGAAGGGATCCATCATAATGGATCTCTGGGAGAACATGAAAGGAATCTCATAGGATGAGAAGGTATGAATGGGCTTTGAGCTATACCCATGAAAGGAATTCACATATTGATGAGATCATAGATGAAAGAAAGAATGAATGTGTGTTTGTATAAAAGGGCATTTATTAAGTTCTAGGCACTGTGTTATACACTGGGAATATCAGCTCAAAAAAAAAAAATCTGGCAGTTCCTGCCCTCAAAGAGCTTACATTCTAATAAAGTAGGACATTAAACATAAGATGGTATTAAGTGTACAGAACAGGAGATGAGTAGGGAGAGGGGCAGAGTAGCAGGCAGATGGTCTGTTTGGACGATTGGATAAGATGAGAAGGTGAATGAAGCATGGTCTGATTATCTGGGGGGGGGGGGGTTGCCTGTTATACATAGTGGGCTAGGTAAATTTATATTCATTCACTCACCAATAAAGCCAGCTTTGTCCTAAGGCAGGAATTAGAAAGATGAGTGTATTAACTTTTCTAGGGATGGGGATTTGTATTCTGAGTATCTTCTGCAGAGATTGAGACACAGGATGGAGACATATTAGGCATGTGGCAAAACCCTCCAGTAGACAGATGAATGGATTGCAAAGGGGAAACTTAGATGTTTTGAGGCCTAGGGCCAGCTAGGCATAGTAGACTGAGTAAGTTTGTGTTCATTAGTTACCGAATGTGGTGTCTGGGCCCTAAGGCCCCTTGAAGTATTAAGAACATGGTTACATAAATTAATAAAAATTTTATGTCACAATGATTTCTAAAGAAGGAATTACAAATCACTGTAGATTTAAATACTTAATAGAATGATAAAAATTCATCAGTAGTTCTTAGTCCTGCTATGTCACACTATTTCTAACCTTGCTTTTATTCCTTTATTCACAAAGTTTACTATGTGTAAAGTGCTGTGCCAACTGCTGTGAGGGTCAGAAGAATAGGACATAGCTTTTGCCTTTGTAGATCCTAAGTCTAGCAGGAAACATAAGGCTGCATCAAAAACAATTGATACATAGTATGGGAAGCAGAGATCCATTGTAGTATGATGGAGAGGATGCTGGGCTTGACTTCAGGAGAGCTTTAACCCTCTTGCCTCTCACTTTGCCTGTGTGACCCTTGTAAGTAACTTAATTTCTCTGAGCCTCAGGTTTCTCATTTGTCAAATGGAAATAATAAAGAATAAAAAAGAAAAAAAAGCAGGTTTGCAAAGTGAACCAACATGTCAACTGAGTCAAAAGTACATATGATATTCCATATCTATAGATCCCCCAACACTACAAAAAAGGGAGGTTATCTCTTATCTCTTCTTCTAATTACATGGCATAGTTTTGATTTATTGCTGTTGTTCTTCCCATTTACATTGCTGTAGTTTTTGTATCTATTATTTTGCTGGTTCTGTTTCCTTCATCTAAGTCTTCTTTTGCTTTTCTACATTCTTCATATTCATTAATTCTTATGGTACAGCAATATTGCCTTCGTATATCCTAATTTGTTAAGCTATTGCATAATTTGTTAAACTATTCCCTAATTTATTTCCAATTCTTTGCCAATACAAAAAGTGATGCTATTTATATTTTAGTCTGCATGGGACTTTTCTTTTTATTTTTAATCTCCTATGGGCATATTGCTGGTGATGGACTCTCTAGGAAAAAGAATGTTGACATTTTAATCATTATCTTAGTGTAATTTCAGGTGGCTTTCTCAAATGATTGGATAAATTTACAGCTCCACCAATTCACAGCCATTCTAACATTGATTGTGCTTATCTTTTGTTATTATTTCAATCCTTGTAAAAGTAGACATTTGTCCCACTTGAGTTAAAGTGAACAAAAATTATAGCCATTGTTGCTTTTGTGTATCTCTAATTCATCCCTTCACCCCTACCCCAGGGGCAATTAATGCTGATTTTTGACAGGTATTCTTAGTAATGTCCTTCAATATTCAATTCAAATTTAATGCATCAATGTATCGTTGATTTAATTAGTGTGTACATTCCTTATAATGGTAAAGACTGCATCTTATTATCTTTTCATCCCCTCCAAAGAGATCTTGTTCATATCTTCCTGTAAATCCTTCATAAGGTATCCTTACCACATGATAAGGTTCTTCCCTTGGATCTCTTGAACTTGTGTAGATACCAGTGGATTCCATGGACCATCCATTGGTTATCTCTTACTACATGATCAATTTATCTCCTTTTCCAGTCATACATTTATCTGATAATAGAAATCCTTTGTATTGCTCCAGTGATTCCCCAAATGCCACCAGGACAAGACACTAATACTTCTATTTGGTATTTAAAGCTCTTTACAATCTGGTTCCTGCCTACTTTTCCAAGTTTATTGTATGTTTCTTCCTTTCATGTACTCCACAGTTCAATTGAACTCACCTATTTACTTCTTCACCATACATAAAATTCTATCTCCACCCTTTGTGCCTTTGCATAGGCTGACTGTATGCCTGGAATACCCTGCTCATCTCTGCTTCAGGGAATTTCTATTTTTGTTCAAGGCTCAGCTCAACCTAATCTCCTCTCATGTGCCTTCCCTATCAGAAATTACTTAGTATTACTTTGCATCTGTTATCTGTGTTGTTTCCCCCATATAGAGGCTGAGGGCCAGGACTGTTTTCTCTGGTACATAGTAGCCTCTTAAGAAATGCTTGTCAAATAAATGAATAGTTGAATATGTCTCCCATGCAATTCTTTATTAGTAACATGTTGCAGATTCTCCATTTCCCTTTAGGTGATGTACAACTTGAATTCTTCAGAAACTTTGGTATTTGATGACTCATCGCTATAAAGCATCAACGGAAGAAAAATGATGTTAAAAAAGGGTCTTTATTTAAGGAAGAAGCTAAACGGGGTCATCAAAATCGCTGTATAATTTTTCTAAGATGATCCTGCTAGCTTTCTTCTTCCTCTTCGACTCTGGACCCTGTTCATCTTCCAATTGCAGTGTCTGTCCAAGATATGTCTATTAATGAACCAGGTTGATGAGCAGTTCATTCAGTTACTTATTATGGTCTGTACCTCTTATCCACTTGATTTTTCCTGTGTAAATAGGGCCAATTATTTTGAATGATTATATATTTCATTTAGGGAATTCGGAAATATCAATAATGACTAGATATTTAACGAAGTTTGTGTTTGTACTGCTGTTAGATGATAGAAATCTGCTATTGACCAGTGTTTTAAAAATACCAGTTCAGTGCAGCAAACACAATAAATTCCCAGTCAAGGAATAACTTATTTGGAATTTTGAAGGCTAACCTGCATGAGCTGCATTTACTAAAGAGTGTCTCAATAGCTCATTTTCCAAAAAGTCACAAATTTATTCCCTATCCTTTCAATGCTTTGCTTATAAATGAGTGATACAACTTTGCTTCAACTTTGCAAATACATTTGACTTTGGGATGGGTCTTTGATGTTTCTGCCAAAGTATCTATTTTTCTTTTTAAGCAATTGGGGTTAAGTAACTTGCTCAAGGTTACACGGCTGGTCATTATTTATGTGTGGGTGCTCATTTTCTGAAGCCGGATTTGATCTCGGGTCATCCCAACTCCGAGGCCGGCGCTCTTACTCACTGCGCCACCTAGCCGCCCCAAAAGTATCTATTTTTAAAGAAACATTTTATAAGTGGCTAGAAACCTGCATCTTATAATAAAGTACTCATTCATTCATAGAGTTAAGACTGTAACAAAAAGTACAATCAAAGAGTTTTGCTGACCTATAAATGTTCATAATTTCAGATATCTGTGTTTTATTGTTTCTTTTGAGCTCATTTCTATGATGTTCCTAATTATCAAACCTGATACTTTATTTAAAATACACTAAAGACTGTGAGCTGTTCTTTAAAAAAAGCTTCAGTAGTCATAATAAAACATTTTGAAAATAACTATTAAAGACATATTACTAGTGTAAAAACTTATCTTTCCTATTTTAAAGATAACTTAAAACTGAGAAAATCTTTTATTTTATGGGAGGTGTGAATGTTTATATAGATTCTAGAGCTCTGGATCAGTGGGCCAGAAAGTTAGATATCTTTGATTCAAACATGTCCTTGTCAGTCATATTATTTCTTAATTCTATCTAGCTGTTGCCTGTCTTCACTGGATGAAGAGATTGTGGATGTGAGCTACATTTTAAGAGACTAGATGAGGCATATGGAAAAATTTTCTAACAGTTTTATTTACGTTAGATAATAGGATTGACTAGTAAAGGAGGGTTAAAATTTTCTTTCTATGGGGATAATGTTTCTTTTCTCTTTAAAGTTTTCAAGATTATTATTCCAGAAGCTTTTTTTCTTTATCATCTGTCCTGACTCCCTGCCTCTCATTCTCTCCATGCCTACTCCCCCTCCCTCCAAGGTGTTCAGGGTTCCATTCTATAGATATGGCCTTTACTGCCAAAACTTACCTCTTAACAATTTGCCTAGAGTCTTCTTCTCCCAAGGACCTATGAAGGACATCTGGACCTGCATCTTGCCTCGGGAACTTTTGAATGTACACACAGTCCTATTTGTTGATCTTAACTATGGGGAAAGATGTGATCAACTGATAGACAATTTTGGAAATGTTACAAAGGCCAAATTCCATCTAATGCTGCCATATATAGTCATCATATTTTGAGGATATAATTTGATCCCACAACATGTCCAAACCTGTGTAATAATGATCCATTGTTGTATTAGGGTTGTACTTGATTTTTAAAATATTTAAATTGTAATGTGTTTATAAATGAGCCCCTCACTTCAATGCCTTATTTTGATATGAAGATAACCTAGAGCAGTGGTCTTCAAAATAAAAACTGTGACTTTACCCCAAGGGTAGTATGCCATGACTCTAAGGGGTACATAATAACAACAATAATAATAGCCATCATCTTCATAGCACTTTAAGGTTTGCAAAGAGATCCACACATCCTCACCACAACCCTATGAAGCAGGTGCTTATTATTATTGTGTAATCATTTGTAGAGTAGGAAGATGTGTTTTATATCACTATCCCCAGAATATCCACTTGTGGGCTTATCTCCAGCATAACTCTTCCACCCTCTTCCCCATTATAACTTAATATTCTACTTACCATGCTGCTGGCCTCCCCTGCTTTAGGCGTTGGTCTCTCAGGAGAGTGATTCTAATCTACTGATGACCCAGGGATATATTTGAATCTCTATCTAAATATATATGTACATACATATTCACACACAAATGCCACCATAATGCATACATAAACACACATGTGTAGAAAAGCATTTTTAAGTGCTTACTATATGTCAGGCAGTGCCAAGGAAGGTAAGATAACTCTTTCTCTTAAGGAACTCACATTCTAATTAGAGTAACTATTATATATATATGTGTGTGTGTGTGTATGTATGTACATATAATATACACATGTGTATATATACATACATATACATTAGGTATATGATATACGTATATTAAAAATGTGTTTCGAGGCACAATGAAAAACTTAAAAATGTTGTGAAAGAGCAAATAGAGGTTATTTCCTTTATGAATACTCTGAGTTGTTTGGACTGTGGTGGTCTGGGTTGGAGAGGCTGGCTCCTAGTCACTCTTATTTCCTTTTCTATGAGAAAAATGAGGCCCACTGGGAGAGGAGATAGAAATGATTGATTCTGAGTAACTCTAAACTACTTAGTGCTGTAAGTTGGAGGGTCCTTAAAGATTTCTTTGGGAAGGAGGAAAGAATTTTTTTTGCCTTAAATAGTATTTTATTTTTTTCCCACAATTACATATCAAGAAAATTTTTAGCATTCATTTTTATAAGATTTTGAGTTCTAAATTTTTCTTCCTCTCTCCTTCCTCTCCCCTCTTCTGAAAATGGTGGGCAATTTGATATAGTTTATAACATGCTATCATGCAAAACATATTTCCATATTCATCACAGTTGTGGAAGAAGAAACAGATCAAAAGGGAAAAAAACCCATGAGAAAGAATAAAGTTAAGAAAATATGCTTTGATCTGCATTCAGAGTCCATCAGTTGAGGGAAGAATTTTTATGACTACATGTTCTAGTACATATCTAGTCTCAATGTTTTCTTGGGTTGAATAAAACACGTCTTATACTCATCCTGAGTGTTTAATGGAGAGCTAAGAGCTATTTTGGTGGGAGAAAAATAATCCAGATAGTGACAAAAGCCCAAATTATATCTGAGTCTGCCATGTCTGGGATTGAGGGCCATCTGTGGTATGGGTTAACAGTAGTAACTCATCTCTCTCTTTCTCTCTCTCTCTCTCTCTCTCTCTCTGGCAATTACACAGTTAGTAAGTGTTGAGTGTCTGAGGCCAGGTTTGAACTCAAGTCCTCCTGACTCCAGGGATGGTGCTTTATCCATTGTACCATCTAGCTTCCCCAATAACTATTTCTATAAAACTTTGAAATTTATGTGGGACTTCTTAAAGTGACTCTGTGAGGTGCATACAGCATTGGATTTATATCTTTTCATGTACCAAATCAAGTGCAGGATTTGATAGGGTCTCTTAGGTCTTTGTCATTAAGGAGTCAAATAACCACATGCTATCTCAATTGGGGTTTGAAATTTTGTCTGTATTATTTTTCTAGTAAAGGTTGTTAGATGATCACATTTCTAACTATTGGTGAGCTTATAATATATAACATTAAACTCAATGCTAGGATATTCTGTGAGATTTTTGTAAATAACACAGTTATTCTAATGAAAGGTGGTGAGGTATATAGTAG
The DNA here is from genome assembly GCA_011680675.1 of Gymnobelideus leadbeateri. Lineage (NCBI taxonomy): Eukaryota > Metazoa > Chordata > Mammalia > Diprotodontia > Petauridae > Gymnobelideus > Gymnobelideus leadbeateri. The sequence continues at coordinate 315,353 of WOXC01010785.1, forward strand.
AAAGAACAATGAATTGAGTCAGAGGACCTGTGTTTGACTTGTGGTTTCACCATTTACTAGCTATATGACTTTGGATAATTCATTTCCCCTATCTGAACCTTCATTTCTGCATCTATAAAAATAGTGATATTCCTTGTACTACCTAGCATAGAGAGTTGTTTGATTAAAGTTATTTGAAAACTATACAGTGTTATAGAAATGTGTTTGACACATAGTATATGCTTAATATGTATTTACCTATGATTATTCAAACTTGTTGAGTGGGTCACTTGGCTGACCATACAAAACTGACCATTTTTGTATCTCAGGTGATTTTTTTCTTCCACATATAAAAGTCCCTTATTATGTATTAATGTTGTTTGTGAAACTTTAGGGTGATTGGGTGTGAAATTGTTTTCTTAGCCTACCTAACTGGTAATCTCAATATTCTGATCACTTCCCCTTTCCCTCATTTTATCTTAGTATATTTAAGTAAATTTATTACTGCTGAGGCTAGAAACTATAATTAACAATTCATCATGTTCCTTGATGAAGTAAGTCTGCAAACTGTTGAAATATTCTAATTGTGAGGAAGTGTCCTTGGTTTCTTACTTTACTACCCATAATTTAATTAGTAATCACAGTGGGGCTTTTCTGAGAGGATTGCTTTAGAATGGCAAAGGGGAAATGAAGCAAACTATTGCCAGCAACTTAAAAGGCAAGGCATTTTTAGAAAAGGGTTCTAAAATTAATTCAGTTATTACCCCTGGGATACAGGCACCTTAACTGCTCATCCACTTTTTGAATTTCCTTTTATATGAGCACATAGAATTTAGATGACTTAAAAATCAGTTTGTGTGTTTGAATATCTGTGTCTATAAACGTGTGTGTGTGTGTGTGTGTGCGTGTGGGGGGGGGAGAAATACGGACATACATACATACATATATATGTGTGTGTCTGTATATATGTGTGTGTGTGTGTGTGTGTGTGTGTGTGTGTGTGTGTGTGTCCAGTAAATTATCTGATAATCTATCTTCCATAATATTCAGGACAAATTTTTGTACTCCCCTGTCTTGAACCTATTTATTTCATATATCATTTCTCCTTTTTCTAATCTCTTAGTACAGGGAAGGTATTTTTAAAGCGAGGCAATGTAGTAGAATAGTGCCAGCTTTGAAGTGAGGAAGACCTAGGTTTAAGGTGTCCTCTGACTCTTACTAGTTGGGTGACTATGAATAGATAAATCACAAAATCTCTCTGAACCTCAGTTCTTCCAGCTGTATAAATGGAGATAACACCTGTAGTAGCTACCCCAAAGGGGATGTTCCAAGATGCAAAGAAGCTAGTATAGGCAGAGTACCAGGCAAACTTTAAAGTACTACATAAATATCAATTGTCATTAAATCCTCCAGTGGTCACCTACTTTTATAAAGCAGGAGGGCAGATTGTGAAAATCATAAGCTATGATCTATCAGGCTTTGATAGTCTAATCATGGGTATTACCTTTTATTCATGAAACTCCATTTTGCTTTTAGAACTTGCTTTCCCTAAACATAACTGGAAGACTTTTATAGGTTGATTAATTAGTCAATGATTTTTATGTTTATGTGCTTTTTATAAACAGAAAACACTTCCCAAAGTATAGCTTTTTGTTTTTTAAATTTCTTTTTAAAAAAGTCTTCTGGATCTTTTTGTTGTGCCCCAACCCAAATTACCCATCTCCTGATTTGAAGCCCACCATTAGGCCCCTTTTTATATTTGTCTTTCTCTCTATCCTATACCCTATAGTAGCTTGAAACAGCTTGAGGCATAGTCTTAGGTATTGCCCAAGGCATTGTCTGGGTGTTATGGCACAAGTTTATCTTAAGAAGAGACCATCCTGTTCTGTTCTGCTGACCAAACAGGGTCCCCACACCTTTTACCCAGAACATGATCCCGAGCCCATCCCCATTACCCATCAACCCTCCACCCTCTACCCTGTTCTGGGAGAGACTCCCTTGTTCCAGGAAAAGTTGCACTCTTGTATCATATTTCCAAATTAGTCCTGAGCTATAGATCTAACCAATGGCAATTTTGGCTTCTGTACATCATTGCTTATACTAGCTCCCCTCTCCAATTGTGGTTTTTGTGGTTTTAGCCTTTATAAGCACTGTGTGTACCCCAATTCGGGGCTGCCTGATTTGAGTTTATACTCCAGGTAGTCACCCACTTAATTAATAAATCCACACCTAAATTTACCTTGAACCCAGGTCTCAGCTTGCTCTTATTCTCTGCACAACATTTTCATTGTATTCATGTAACAGGGTAAACAGAAAGGCACAGTTGGCTTTTCTTACAATATGTTATTTTAGTTATTCTATTAACTCTCCCCCCCAAAAAAAGACCCATTATTTTATTGGCATCTAAACCTCCTGTGCAACTTAAGAGTCTGAGAGAGTTTTCTGGGGGCACTGAGAGAAAGGGTGTCTTGCCCAGGGTCATATAGTCAGTATATATCAGAGGTAGGACCTGAACCCATGTCTTCCTGAATTCAAAATCAGCTCTCTATGCAAGGGTGGGAACATGTGGCCTCCCTCTAGGTCCTCAAGTGTGGTCCTTTGACAGAAACCAAACTTCACAGAAGATTTAAGTTTAGATCTGTCAAAGTGTCATACTTATGGACCTAGAGGGCCACATGTGACCTGGAAGCTGCAGGTTCCCCACCACTGCAGTAAGTCTTGCTGCTTCTCATTATACTCATTATATTCTTTAAATTATTTTTTACAGACTATCATTTTTTCTCCCCATCTCTCTTTCTTCCTTCCTTTCTCCCTCCCTTTCTTTCTCTCTCCCTCCCTCCCTTTTTTCTTTCTCTCTCCCTCTCTTTCTTTCTTTTTTCTCTCTCCCTCCCTTCCTTCCTCCCTCTGTCTTTCCCTCCCTCTCTTCCTTCCTTCTTTCCTTCCTTCCTTTCATTCCTTCCTTCCTACTTTCCTTCCTTCCTTCTTTCCTTCCTTTCTTCTTTCCTTCCTTCCTCTCTCCCTCTCTCCTTCTCTCCCCCCATCTTTTTTTCTTTCTCTTCCAGTTCAAAGATCATTTTCCTTGGCAGAGAATGAAGATTCAACATAGCTGATAATAGTTCTAACTTTTAAAAATTCATTATCTGGTGCCAGTGTGTTCTTTGAGCTTCTTCATTTCCTCCTCTTGGTTTAAAAATCCCTTTTCATTCCTCATATTATACCTTTATCTTCATCCTTGATTCCTATTGCTTCTGTCTTCTGTACATCTTTTAAAAATCTAAATACATTTTTTTGTTTGTAACCCTTGTTGTCTCTTTTCTCTTTTCCTGATTCATATGTGCACTGGTATTTTGCTAATGACTTTATCATAGGAATCACTTATATAGTATCTAATCTTAAACTCCTTAATTCAATTATCATGTAAAATGGTGTGTCATAAATATCCATGGTGATGGCTTATCTCCTTATGAAACTCTAAGCTGCTTGAGGGTAGGGACCATTTTTTATCTAAAACTTTGTTTCTTCCTGAGTGCCCTACTCACAGTAGTAATAAACATTTGTTAATTTTGATTTGATTCTTTTTTTAAAACTCCTAATTTACATGGCATAGTCATTGTATCTGGAATACTAACTGGTGCTTTAGGAAGAAAAGGTAGATTAATTAGGATAAGAGAGAGAAGAAAACTCTCACTCTGAATTTTTTTGTCATTAATAATAAAAGTAAATGAATTGGCATACCTAATACATGCACATGGTATCACTGTTGCCGAATTGTTTGCAGGAAACCATGAGTTCTGATGAAACAACATTCCAGGGAATAGTTAGTTTCATATTTTCATCAAGTAATTCAATTCAGTAAACATTTCTCAAATGTCTACTATATGAGAGACTGTATAGTAAGTGCTGAGGGTATGAAAAGAGCCAAAAGATTCTCTCTGCCCTCAAAGAGTTTACAATCTAATGGGAGAGACAACCAGCAAACAAATATGTACAAACAAGCAATATAAAGAATAAACAGGAGATTGTTAAAAAAAAAAAAAGGAAATCACTGGAATTAAGAGAGGTCAGGAAAGGTTTACTGTAGAAGGTGGGATTTTATTTGGGACTTAAGGAAACCAGGGAGATCTATAGTCAGTGGAGGAGGGAAGAGTGTTCCAGCCATGGGGGACAGCCAGAGAAAATGCCTGGAGATGGAGTGTCTTGTTTATGGAACAACCAGGAGGTCAGGGTCACTGAACTGAAGAATATGTAATAGAGAAAGGTATAAGATGACAGGAAAGATAGGAAGGGTCTTGGATCTAATGCATTTTGATTGCCAAAAAGAGCATTTTGTATTTGATCCTAGAAGCAATAGGGAACCACTAGAGTTTATTGAGTAGGGGGACAATATGATTGGATCTGAATTTTAGGAAATCACTTTAGTTTCTGAATGGAAGATTGAAGTGGGGAGAGACTCGAGGCAGACAGATCCACCAGCAAGGCTACTGCAACAGTCCAAGCATGAGGTGGTGGGAGATGTCACTGGGATGGTGGCAGTATCAGAGGAGGGAAGAGGGTGTATTCAAGAGATGTTGCAAAGGTGAAATTGACAGACCTTGGCAGCAGCTTGGATTTGGTGGGTGGGAGATAAGGAGGAATCCAGGATAAACACATCATTGGCTGAATGATGTTATATCTCAATCTTTATAGTGGGATTTAGACATAATATAATTAAGATAGTTAATAAGAAATGACATCGTTCAGGGTAGTTTTATGTGGGGGTACATGTACCTGAAATATCACCCATTCTTTACTTTCTGCCTTGTTTTTCTGATTCAAACATTATTTCCTTCCTTACCCCCTTTATCTCTCTTTAGGACTTGACCAGTGCTGTAGAAGCAAAACAGAGTTTTGAGAGAGAAGTCAAGATCTTACAGGAAAGATTAGCTATTGGTCAAAGGGCCTGGGATACCACTAAGAAGGAGCTGAGCCGCTTGAAGAAAAATTCCTGTGAAACAGAGGAGAGTTTGAAGAACAGCATGGAGGAAGCAAAGACCTCTCAGAGCCGTTTCTGTTTGTTCGTGGAGCAAATTGCAGACCTTCTAAGTAGAAACTCAGTGATGGTTAAGCCTTCAAAGGAAGATATATTAGACAGAATGCAGGAAATGAGCAAACAGGAAGAAAATAGGAAGCAAGTAAGTGGGCAGTTGTTTCTATTTAGTATTCTTTAATATAATTTAATAAAGCTTCACTAATTTGTACTAATCAGGGTGGGATTGGAGACAAAATGGGAAAAAAAACTAGCCTTGATAAAAAAAAATGGTCTGAGAGGATGTTTAAATATGTAACTTTGTTCCTTTCAGATACATCTGGGAGCTTAAACTAGGAGAGCATCAACTAATATATTCTTTTTCAGGTCCATTTAATGCATTGGAGAAGAATGTTTTGTAATGATCATATCAATGATATAGAAACATATACCATTTCATAATGTTTCCAGAAAGTTTAAAGACATTTGAAAATTATTTTTGTATGTTTTTGCATATTTTAACAATAACCAATTATTAATTGAGGATAGATAGACATTCAGTCTAGGAAAAATGCTCTGTAGCACTCAGGGTCCCCTGGGCACACCTGATTTTATTTTGTTACCAGCTCTTGTCTAGGTGTCCTCAGTTTCTTTGCCAGAATCAAACCAAGAAAGCATGGGACATAGAACAATTTTGTCATGCACCATAGAATCCAAAGTAAACATATACCAAAATTCATAGAGTAAAGAAAACTATTTATTCTGTTGAGTCCCACCTTCCCCAGGAATCTAATGTAGTTAATCTAGCCTTAGCACTACTTTGGATTTGACATTTTTCCAAGGAATGGATTTCTGTGGTGCAAATGCTCATACTGAAAGTTTAACATTTGGTTCTCAGCACCCCTGGAGAGTGTTTATATTTAAAGTATCTCTAATACTTAACAGAATATTTTAGACATAGTAAATGTTTAATAATTGCTTTTTCATCCATTCTTTCCATTACTCTGGACACTATACATCTCTTAATACCTCTTTAAGATTGTGTTAGCTTTCTTTTGGGATGCCATATTGTACTGACTCACTTTGAGCTTGAAGTATACTAAAACCTCTAAATCTTTTCAAATGAGTTTTTGTCTGTAATGGAGTCATCATTCTGTATGTGTGCAGTTGGTTCTTTGAAACTGTATTGGATTTTACAGTAATCCTCATTAAATTTTTTCTAGATTTAGCCCATTATTCCAGTCTGAGTTATATTTCTATGCAAATTTTGTCATCTACTGTAGAAGTTCTCAAATTTTTTAGTCTCAAGATGCCTTTAAACTCTTTTTCTTTTAAATAGTATTTTACCTTTTCCCAATTACATGTAAAGAAAATTTTTAATATTCAATTTTTGAATAAAATTTTGAGTTCCAGATTTTCACCCTCTCTCCTTACCCACCTCCCAAGATGGTAATCAATTTGATATAGGTTATATACGTGCAGTTATGTAAAACATATTTCCATATTAGTCAGGTTGTGAAAAAACAACAAAAGAAAAAACTATGAAAAAAAGTTGAAAACATTGTGCTTTGATCTCCAATCAGACTCCATCAGTTTTTTCTCTGCATATGGTTAGCCTTTTTCATCATGAGTCTTTTGGAATTGTCTTGGATCTATGTATTGCTGAAAAGAACTAAGTCAATCATAGTTGATCATTGCACAATGTTGTTGTTAATGTTCTCCTTGTTCTCTGCTTACTTCACCTTTCACTAGCTTGTGTTGAGTCCAGTTTTTTCTGAAATCTGCTTACTTGTCATTTTTGTAGCCTAATAGTATTCCATTACATTCATATATGACTAGTTTAACCATTCCCCAGTTGATTGGCATCCCCTCAATTTCCAATTCTTTGCTGCCACAAAAAAAATTATTATAAATATTTTTGTATGTGTAGGTCCTTTTCCCTTTCTTCTCATCTCTTTGGGATATAGACCTAGTAGTGGTATTGCTGTATGAAAGGATACGCACAATTTGATTGCCCTTTGGGCAGTTCTAAATTGCTCTCCAGAATGGTTGCATCAGTTCACAAGTCTACAACAGTGTATTATTAAGACTCCTTTAAACTCTAAAAAATTTCCCTCTCTTCCAAAGAGCTTTTGTTTTATGAGGGTATATCTATTGCTATATTAGAGATTAGGTATCTTAGTATTATTATGAAAATAGTTTTGACCTTGCTGATCCCATGACCCCCAGGGATCCCTGGATGATACCTTGAAATCTGCTGATCTAATGTATTAACAATCCTACAAGCTTTACAATATCCATAATTTTTTTCAAATACTTTATTAACTTCTGGCTTACATGATTCATTTCCACCAGATTTTGAGTTACAATTTTTTCCCCCATTTTTCCCTACCCACTGCCCCAAAATAGTGGTCCCACAGGATATCCCCTCATCCAATCTGCTCTCTTCTATATCTTCTCCCATACCTGCTTCGACTTTTCCAGTAGGGCATGGTGGATCTCTGTGCCCCAGTGCCTGTATATCTTACTTCCCAATTACATGTAAAATAGTATTAATAATAATAATAATGGGGTGGCTAGGTGGCGCAGTGAGTAAGAGCACCGGCCTTGGGGTTGGGATAACCCGAGATTGAAGCTATGTGTGCTCAGAAAATGAGCACCCACACATAAATAATGACTAGACGTGTAACCTTGAGCAAGTTACTTAACCCCAATTGCTTTAAAAAAATAATATATATGTACATATGCATATATATTTAAACATTTGATTTTAAAACTTTGAATTCCATATTCATTACCGTTCTCTCGTCACCCACCCTTACTGGGAAGATAAGCAATTCAGTATAGGTTGTACATGTGTAGCTATGCAAAACATTACCATAGTGGATATATAGTAAAAGACTGACTATATTTCCCTCCCTCCTATCCCACCTCCCACTTGTTCTATTCTCTACTTTGATCCTGTCCCTTTTCAGAAGTGAGTGCTTCCAATTTCCCTCCCCCCTAGCCTGTCCTCCCTTCCATCATCCCCCCTCTCATCCCCTTCCCCCCTATTCTCCTGTAGGGTGAGATACCCTGTTTAGTGTGTATGTCATTTACTCTCTGAGCCAAATTCAATGAGAATAAGGTTTTGCCTTTTTGCCTTCCTGTTCTTTCCCTCCATTGTAACCATTTTCCCTTGCCTCTTTTATGTGATATAGTTTACCCCATTCTGTCTTTCCCCATCTCCTCTCATTATGTTCCTCTCTCACTTTTTAATTTCACCTTTTAAGTATCATCCCTTCCTATTAAATTAGTCCTGTGTCCTCTATTTATGTATACCTGTACACATATATACACACATTCACATATGTATTCATATGCCCATATACCCTCCTATGTAGACATATGTGTGTGTGTGTGTATATATATATATGTGTGTGTGTGTATACATACATATATATATATATGTATGTATACACACATTTCTATTCCCTTCAATTATTCTCATACTGAGAAAAGTTTCATAAGTTTAAAATTATTGTTTTTCCATGTAGGAATGTAAACAGTTCAACTTTGATAAGTTCCTTATGATTTCTTTTCCCTGTTTACCTTCTCAAGCTTCTCTTGCTTCTTGTATCTGAATGTCAAATTTTTTATTCAATTCTGGTTTTTTCATCAAAAATGCTTGAAAGTCCTCTATTCCATATTTTCCCCTGAAACATGATACTCAGTTTTGCTGGGTAGGTGATTCTTGGTTTTAATCCCAGCTCCTTTGCCCTTGGGAATATCATATTCCAAGTCCTTCAATCCCTCAGTGTAGAAGCTGCCAGATCCTGTGTTATCCTGATTGTGTTTCCACAATATTCAAATTATTTCTTCCGGGCTGCTTGTAATATTTTCTTCCTGATCTGGGAATTTTGGAACCTGGCTATAATATTCCTAGGAGTTTTCTTTTTGGGATATTTTTCAGGATGTGATCAGTGGATTCTTTCAACCTCTGTTTTGCCCTCTGGTTCTAAAACATTAGGACAGTTTTCCTTGAGAATTTCTTGGAGGATGATTTCTAGATTCTTTCTTTGATTGGCTTTCAGGTAGTCCAATAATTTTTAAATTATCTCTCCTGTATCTATTTTCCAGGTCAGTGGTTTTTCCCATGAGATATTTCACATTTCCTTCTATTCTTTCATTTATTTGGATCTGTTTAACAGCATCTTGATTTCTTATAAAGTCACTAGCTTCCATTTGCTCCAGTCTAATTGTGAAGGAATGATTCTCCTCAGTGAGCTTTTGAGATTCTTTTACCATCTGGCAAATTTGGCTTTTTAAGGCATTCTTCTTCTCATTGCCTTTTTGAGCCTCTTTTGCCATTTGAGTTAGTCTGGTTTTTTTTTTAAACAAATGCTTTACTAACTTCTGTTTTACATCATTCATTTCCGCCAGATTTTGAGTTACAATTTTTTCCCCCGTTTTTCCCCTACCTGCCCTCCCAGAATAGCAGTCCCACAAGATATCACTTCCTCCAGTCTGCTCTCTCCCATATCTTCTCCCATACCCCCTTCAACTTTTCCATTAGAGGAAGGTGAATCTCTGTGCCCCAATACCTGCACATCTTATCTCCCCATTACAAGCAAAAGAGTATTAATAATAGTATTTATGTATATTTGAAACATTTAATTTTAAGACCTCGAATTTCAGAACTATTCCCTTCCTCCCTTGTCACCCATTCCCTCTGGGAAGATAAGTAATTCAGTATATGTTGTACATGTCTAGCTATGCAAAACTTTACCATAGTAGATATATTGTACAAGTCTGCTTATAATTCCCTCCCACCCATCCCACCCCCCACCTGGTCCATTCCCTACTTGATCCTCTCCCTCTTCTATAGTGGGTACTTCCAACCTCCCCTCCCCCCAAGAATGCCCTCCCATCCATCATCCCCCCTCCCATCCCCCTTCCCCCTATTCTGCTGCAGGTTGAGATATCCCATTTAGTATGTATGTCATTCTCTCCCTGAACCAAATTCAATGAGAATGTGGTTTTGCCTTTTTGCCTTCCTATTCTTCCCTTCCCTTGCAGCCACTTCCCCTTGATTCTTCTACATGAGATAGTTTACCCTACCCTGTCTCTCCCCATCTCATCTTGCCACTTTCCTCTCTCATCTCATAATTTTACCCCTTGAGTATCCTCCCTTCCCAACAAATTCAACCTATGCCCTCTATCCATATATAACTGTAAACATAGGCACACACATTCACATATGTATTCATATGACCATACACCCTTCTTCCATTATTTTCATATTGAGAAAGGTTTCATCAGTCACAGTTATTGTTTTTCCATATAGGAATGTAAATAGCTCAACTTTGATAAGTTCCTTTTGATTTCTTTTCCTTGATTACCTTCTCAGGCATCTCTTGCTTCTTGTGTCTGGATGTCAAATTTTCTATTCAACTCTGGTTTTATCCTCAAGAATGCTTGAAAGTCCTCTATTCCACTGAATGACCATATTTTCCTCTGAAACAAAATACTCAGTTTTGCTGGGTAGGTTACTCTGTTTTTTTAACATGTTATTTTCCTCAATCAGGCTGTTGACTCTCATTTCTTAATTTTTCTACATAGTTCTCATTTCTCTTCAATTTGAATTTGCAAAAAAAATCATTTTATCAAAATATTTCTTCCATCATGGTTAATAGAGTCAAATACTTGGACTCTATTATCATAGTCCATGAGGTACTTATTAGAAAGGTAGAAATGGTACTAGAGAGAGGATAGAAAAAGCAACCACATTGGACCAATTATATATAAGGGAGATCAGTGCTAGAGGTAATGAAATTGTGAGGGCATTGAGGGAACTCACATGCAAGGTGTCTGAAGGAGATAATATCAAAGTTATGAAAAAAATTGCAGACCTTATTAATACCTCCCCCCCAAAAAGCTGACCAACAGAACATCAATAATCACCAACCCATATGCCTTCTCCCATCTATAGAAAATCTTTATGAGAGTCACACACAAATTAAGAACATCCTTAATTAAAATATTAAAAGAGAATAAATAGGCTTTGAAAATTATTCAACACATTACATCTTTAAAATCTCAGCTTATTGAAAGATGTAGAGGTCTATGAGATCCTGTTGTGCTTATTATTTTCTATTAATTACCAAAAAAAAAAAGAAAGAAAAGGGGAAAAATATTTGATTCAGCAGAACATAGTACTCCCTTCAGTGTCTCCTTTCTACACATCAAGATCTTTCAGGATTCCTTGGAAGATATAATAAAAGAAATAATGCTATTCAATGGGAAGGCATAAAACAGGGAGATATATGCTTGTCAAAGATATTTGACACTGCATTGGAGAAAATCCAGCATAGAATCCAGATCAAGAAGAAATTCCCTGTTCCTGGTGAAGTCCTCCAGATACTCCTGTTTGTGGACTAAATCGAACTGATTGCAGCAAGCCCCAGGACATTTTAGGACATCCTGGAATATATCTGTAATTACTCAAAGGAGTTTGCTCTTTCCATCCACATAAGAAAGACAAAGTGGATAAAGATGTGGCTAGTTTATGCAGTTGGTAGAGTGCTGGACTTGGAATCAAAGAGACCTGAGTTCAAATCCTGCCTCAGAAACTTACCAGGTGTGTGTCCCTGGGCAAGTCATTTAACCTCCCTCAGGCTCAGTTTCTTCATCTGTAAAATTAGAATGGCCTCTCCAGTCCCTTCCAGCTCTAAATCTCAGAAGTGGAAACTGAGTAAATGCCTATCAATTGGGGAATAACTGAACAAGTTATGGTTTGGGAACATAATGGAATATGGTTGTGTTGTAAGAAATAATGAAGGGGGTGATGATTTGAGAAAAACCTGAGAAGACTTAAATGAATTGATGCAAACTGAAGTGAGCAGAGTAAGGAGAACAATTTATACAATGGCAGCAATATTGTAAGAATAGTCAACTTTAAAAGATTTACTAACTCTGGTCAACACAATGATCAACACAGTTCCATAGGACTTATCCACCTCCAGCTAGGGAGGTTATTGGCTCAAACTGTATATTGAAGCATATTTTCTTCTTTGTCTTTTATTCCTTCTTTCTTTCCTTCCCTTTTCCCTCCCTTTGCTTTCTTTCCTTTCTTTCTTGAAAGAGCCTTCTATCTTTCTTTTTAAAAAATTTTAAAAAACCTAAAACATCATATTTTCATATAAATGGGGAAGAGAATTGTATATAAAACCATGAAATTTAATACACACAGTTTATTTCTTAAATGTATATATTAAATTTAGCATATTGTTCTGCTTGTCTGAGTGCTCTTCTGTACTTCCCTTTACTGTCTTCTATACGTCATAAAAATGTTTAATTGACACTCTTTTCTTTTTTGACACCATTATCATTCTGTTCACTCCCTCCTACAACCCTTCCTCCCACCAAAAAAATCCAAAGGTCACCCCATAGAATAAATGAGCATAAAACTATGCAAAATAAATTCACATATTAGTCACATATGAAAATGTAAATTTCATTTCACCTATTACCTCCTCATAAGAGATTGGAAGAATTCTTTACCATTAGTCTTCTGGAGTTCTGACTATGCAAGAACTGATCAGAGTTTAAATCTTTCAATGTTGTTTTCTTTTACAATGTTATAGTTGTATAAACTGACAACAAGGAGGTCAATGCCATTGATGTGGCAAAATGTGACATTAGAAAATGTGACATCATATGATATCATTACCAAAGTTAAAGTACTATATTCATTTTAGTAATTTGCTTATGGAATAATTTAATATAGTTACTTAGTTGAATAAAGGAAGTTATTTTAAGAATGGTTTATGCTAATAACGTAACCTTTCTTTTTAAAATATATCTTTATTGTGAAAAATGATTTAATTCTTTTTTTTTTTTTTTGCTTTTTGGAGGGCCATTGGGGTTAAGTAACTTGCCCAAAGTCACACGGCTAGGTTTTTTTTTGTTTGTGTGTGTTAAGTGTCTGAGGCCGAATCCAAACTCAGGTCCTTCTGACTCCAGGGCCGACACTCTACTCACTGTGCCACCTAGCTGCCCCTTAATTCTTTTTCTTAAGTGGAAGTGGATGGCCTTCACTAGCTAATGATTTGTTCCTGCATCTATGTTATTGTTTCCCTTCCCTATTTCCTTCCAAATGCTTTACCCAAAACTATTTTAATTCTAACATGTGAAACAACATAAAATTGTCAGCATGATATATTTATTTTCTAAAGCAAATTATGTAAATTGGTTAAGCTGGTTCCGCCCTCTCTTACCCTCATAAAAATGAGAATGATTCAGTCTTTTTCATGCCTTTATCTGACTTTCCTACCCAGCAATCTTTTCCAATAGCTCCTTTTACTTTCTAAAAACCAAAATCAAGCATATAGTTGCTGCTCCCTTGTGTGACTCATACTTAGGCAACATTGGAAGAAAATAGGTATCCCATATTGTTTTAAAAGTATTTCTGGAAAATTGGTACTTTTACAACTTGATAAATCTATTTGTGGACGAGGCAATGTTCTGACTTCCAGCTGATGTGGCAAAACATACTGTAAATAGTTGAGTAATACCAGTTTGAAGGCCGAAAGGCAGAGTCAGACTTGGCTTGGTGAAATCAACTTAGGTGTGCTTCCATTTGCAGAATATTATCTTTTATTTATCCTTTGCTGTATGCTAATGGTCCCTCTTTCTCTCCTAGCTTGAGAATTCATGGTAGAACCGAGGAGAGCCTCACTTTTCCCATAAATTATTTCTGCATATTCATTATCTTTCGGCCCATGGCAAATATTCTTTTTTCCCCCCCTCTTAAAGGTTATTTTCTTATAATACTCATTGCTAGGTTACCATGAATTTGAATTGGGTCCTAGGTGTTGTTTAACCTTGAAAGTTCAGGACACTGTAGCAGGTGTTTTTTTTTTTTTTTTTAATTATGGCTTCTTGTCCAATGAGACATGAGGTGTTAAGCTGCAACTCCTTCAGAAATGAGTGTAGATTATCTAGAGAAAATATTTCTTCCCTTTTTGGTTGTTTTTAAAATGGCTATTCAACTGGGATGAAAATGGTTTACGCTATCGAGAAACCACCGATAATGATTTCTTTGTCATCTCTGATGTTAAAAATAAATTTATAAAACTTGCACTGGATGGTGTTTTCATGAACTTACTTTTTTCTTTCCTATCAAATGATGACTAAGTGGCCTGAATCCCACTTCTAATTTCTTCTTCTTTTTAAAAAGTTTTACTGATTCTTTTTCTTTCTATACCATGGTGATTTCCCTACTTTCCTTTTATCCCTTACTTGTAATAATGAAAATAGTTAAGAGCATCACCTTGTTTGACCTCAGCTGGGAACATGTATGCCCTCAAGGTTTTTGCTACTCTGTTCATGGCCCTGAATGATTGCAAAAGTGCTTCGACTATTAATTTTGGGGTTGCCAATAAAGGTTAGTCAGTAGGTTAGTTTGCAAATATAGAACCTGTGAATAATAAGGATCTACTGTAAGTCTACCATAGGGGAGCTAGAGATATAAATTGGGTAGCTATTGCATAGTAGTAATAGGTAAATGTTGGTAAGGATTTAGCAATTGGCTCTCTAAAAATTGTCTACCTGACACATTTAAGTTTAGTCTTCTATAGTATTAATGTTTTCATCATTTCTTATTCTTGACAATCAACAAAACAATAAATCAAGCCCTAATTTGCAGTATTTGCCAATTTCTGAGTAAAAATGCTCAGGTTGAAAATTTAACAATTGACCACCCAGTTGGAGCTGGCTCCAGTACAATTTCTTCAGTCTTCAGTTCCTAAATAAACTATTTCCAAGGCTGTAATAGCCTGGATTAACTAGCAATCATGTGGGAAACTATTTAGAGATAGGGAGAGGGACTAGGCCTGATATGTGGTCCATAGGCTACACACTCTTTGAGTGTAGCCTAAGCCAGATTAAAATGTAATTGGGAAATATTTAACAAAATAAATTAAAATACAACAGAATACAGATAATGTGTTCTATATGGTTTTCTAAATTAATAGGAAGTTGGCAGAGATGTTTATGTATAGTTTTCTGGTTCTGTTTCTTTTTGAGTTTGACACTACTGTTCTATAGAACGCTTTAATTAAAAAAAGCCAAAAATCTCTCTACCAATGAATTCAGTCTGGCACCTTCTCTGCAACTTAAAGTCTTAGATTTACCTAGGGCATTGAAACAAATGACTTGTCTAGTGTCACACAAAAGTATGTATCAGAGGAAGGACCTGGTCTTGGTGGCTTTAAAGTTAGCTTCCTATCCACTATGCTATGCCTTGTGAAATTACTGAGGGTAAACTGGGGGAAAAAAAACTGCTTGGCTTTTATTATTTTCATTCCTTACATTTTCTTTCCTTAATATCTAAAGGTTGAGCACTCTTTATATAATAGCATTTCCCCAAAGGAGTTCTAGATTCCTTTTCTGGTCTTGTCATTGAATAAAATGAATATGTAGGAGAAAAATGAAGTACTCTGTTTCTAATGTGCAAAATAAAGATGGTGATTTGACAATTATTAAATGAATATTCATTGAGTGTCTGTATAAATATATAGTGTGATGTTAGGCACTGTGGGGGGATACAGAGAAACATAAGAAGTGGTTCATGGGGGAGCTTTCTACTCCTGGGCAAAGCATATAGAGAAATAGATAAGCGTCAAAAGAAGCTCTACTTTTAGCATGAACTAAATTATTTTAAATGAGTGAGTTTAAAAATAAGCAAGATTTAAATAGAGTAAATGAAAGTTGTTTAAGAGTCATTACTAGAAGAGCTGACATTTTTTTTTTTTTGAGGGGGGAAGGTGGGGCAGTTGGGGTTAAGTGACTTGCCCAAGGCTTGTGTTAAATGTTTGAGGTCAGATTTGAACTCAGGTCGCCCTGACTCCAGGGCCAGTGCTCTATTCACTGTGCCACCTAACCACCCCCAGAGCTGACATTCTTTCTTCTTCTTCTTCTTTTTTTTGGCTTTTTTGGAGGGCAATTGGGGTTAAGTAACTTGCCCATGGTCACACGCTAGGTTTTTATGTTTGTGTGCGTTAGGTGTCTGAGGCTGGATCCAAACTCAGGTCCTTCTGACTCCAGGGCCGATGCTCTACTCATTGTGCCACCTAGACGCCCCCAGAGCTGACATTCTTACTAGAAATTCCAGGATGCCCAGAAGCTTTTGAATGAATATGAAATGAAATAGATCGTTTGTCTTTTTTTTATTTACCTTTAATGAAACCCTTATTTACCTTTAATGAAACTTTTTAACAAGACCACAAGGAGACCATTAAGTTGGTCTTGAAACCTTATTTTCTTTCTGTAAACCTCAGGAGGCAGAGCACACTGGGTGGGAGAGAATCTCATCTCCTTTTCTTTGAGTTCTGGTGGAGAATTTCAATTCTTTGTTCTCATTGTGTTCATTTTAGGATCTGGTCTTTCACACTTGTAATTGCTTGAAGTGTGAACTCTCTTTTGGGGAGTAGGAGTGGGGGAGAGGGAGGATGAACAGAAGTGGATTTATTTCTTATGTTAGAGTCTCCCACAAAGTCCTGCTTTCAAGCTTCAGTATGGCTTGCAGGTGAACCTGGGTTTGTACATTGCTCTTCCTGCCAAGAACAAGTGAAGGGAGCTCCAATGAGAGCCTGCATGCACATGAAAGACATCTCAAGTGCTTAAGGGTCTGTGATTTCATCCAGATGTGTACAGCCTCCACTGATGGTGGATTATAGCCTTTCCAAACCTTGGTCAGCTGTTTACTGGGTTGTAGAAAAATAGACAGTTCATTCCCTAGAAACAGACTGGATCTGGAGTCAGGAAGACGTGAGTTCAAATCTAGCCTTGCATACTTAGGAGATGTGTGACTCTGGGAAAGTCACTTAACCTGTCTGCCTTAGTTTCCTCAACCTCCCCGGGCTGTTGTGAGGATCAAATGAGATAATATTTGTAAAGCATTTAACATAGTGCCTGGCACACCCTAGGTACTTCATAAATGCTTATTTCTTTCCTTCCAATCAAACCTTTGGTGATGAGCTTCTCTCAACTTATCTAATTGGATCCTAGGATGGAAGATCTCAAATCAATCACCAGGCCTATATTTGAAGTTTTTTCTTTAACAGGGAAATGATAACATTAGAACCTGTCAGAGCTTGAGTTCTTTTGGTATAGTCTTTGGAGCCAGAGGATCTGGGTGTGAATTCTATAATCTTGGGCAAGTTGTGCCTTAGTTTTCCCATCTGTAAAATAAGAGGGTTATATCAGACCACAAATCTAGGACTTAAAGAATTGTTAGAGGCCATATGGTTCACATTGTTCATTTTCTAGATGAGGAAACATAGACCCAGAGAGATTTAGCAACTTGTACAAAGTCAAACAGGTAGTAAAAAACCAAGGGCAGGATTTGAATTCAGGTTCCCTGACTCCAGAGCCAGTGAACTTTCCATCACCCAACATTGTCCCTTGATCTTTAAGATCCTATATAGTTTTTTTTTTTAAAGCAATTGGGGTTAAGTAACTTGCTCAAGGTTACACGGCTAGTCATTATTTATGCGTGGGTGCTCATTTTCTGAGGCCGGATCTGATCTCGGGTCATCCAAACTCCGAGGCCGGCACTCTTACTCACTGCGCCACCTAGCCGCCCCTTTAGGGCAATTGGGGTTAAGTAACTTGCCCAAGGTTGCACGGCTAGGTTTTTGTTTGTTTGTGAGGATTAAGTGTCAGAGGCCGGCTCCGAACTCAGGGCCTTCTGATTCCAGGGCCGGCGTTCTATTCACTGCGCCACCTAGCCGCCCCGATCCTATATAGTTTTATATCTTCTTGTTCTTTGAGAACTCTGGGTTATTTCCATACAAACAACACTTACTATGTTGGTGCCAGATGTAGTAGACACGTAGTTGATCAGCTTTAGCGCCTAGTTCAGAATTCCTCAACTCAAGTGATCTATCAGCCTCAACCTCTCTTAGTAGAAGGCATTATAGGTTTGAGTCACTACATGGACCTGATTCATTGATTATTGGCTATGTGACTCTGGTCAAATCACTTAACTGACTCAATGTCTCAGGTCCAATGTCAGTTGGATAATATACATAGATTTTGTAAAATAGTGAAAATAGAGTTTGTCTTTGCATCAGAGGTAAATATGATTAGTGTTTTGTTTTAGATTTTGTATGGCAATTTTTTTCACCTAAAGAAATCAAGTGATCTGAATTTGTAAGGTGATAATATAAGTAGTTTTACTGGAACAGTTCAATACTCATTTTTAAACATTTTCTTGCATTTCAAATGAAGCTCAACATTATTCCATTTCTTCTTTCCAGATGGTTTCCCAGCTTGAAACCCAGATAGCTAAACTGACTGAACAATTGGAGAATGAGACTGGACTTCACCAGAAAGCTCTGCAAAGGGCCCAGAAAGCAGAAAAGCATTTTGAGAATCTTCAGGGTCAATTGACACACCTGGAGGGGGAGCTGGTGTCTGAAGATGTTCTGCTAGACAGTTTGAGCCTCGAGAAACAAAAAGTAATAACCTAGGGGTATTTCACTTAATGGAAACATCTGTTATGAGATAAAAATGTGTCTGAAAAATCATCCAACATATACTGTACTTAGAGATTGAGTCCTAAATCCTAGTTCACCTGAAAAATCTCAAGCATCAGGTGGCATGGTTGGAGAAGGGGGCAGTTCTCGGTTTTCAGAACTCCCTGGAAAAAGTCAGATCTTAATTTCAGTAAAAAAATGGAACAAGAAAAAAATTGCTCCCAAATACAAAGTACTGACAAATTTTGTCTTGTAGAAATAGGAAAATTCCCCTCTAGGTGGTTATTTTACTTCCAAAAGGTCAAATAAATTATTATAAAGTGTATGTATTATTGCTGAATTAAATGAAAAGGGAATAGCATTATGGGATTTTCTTCCAGATTGCTGGATTAGGGGAAGAGAAGATTACATTGGACAAGTCAGAGGGTGATGGAGTAGGGGTGGAAAGGAGATTGCATGGGGCTTTTAGATTTGATCGTAGTTTTGTAGTTGGGCCAACCCCATCATTTTACAGGTAGGGAAACTGAGAGGTTTTGGTGGGAAGTGACTTGCTCAAGGTCACTCAGATTATAAGTAGGAAAGCTGAGATTTCAACCCAGGTCCTTTGACTCTAATTCTTTTGACTGTACCAGGTTGTATTTACAGTGATGTGTGGGAAGGGGGCAGAAATGGAAAGCATGTTGCTAGTCTTCTTCACATTTGAAGCTTGCATTATTAAGTGTTGAATAATCAGTACATAGAATGATTTCTGAATTTCTGCACAACCAGTAGAGTTAGTCAGCCACTAGGTACAAAATTACCTATTACCTAGGTATAGAATTGACCATACTCAGTCTCTATGAATATCTGAGAGCAGAACAGACATCATGAGACTGGCAGAAACAAGGTAGCAACCATTTTATATCTTTGTTTCATTCCCACCATAACCTCTCTGAGGCTGTTCTAACAGAATCTTATTCACCTTTTCCTCCTTTTTTTTTGTCTCCTTTCCCTTTCAGTCTGGAAGAAAAGCAGTATCACTCTATGATTTTAGTCATATATCTTGAAGAGTACTATCAAGAGTGACAAACATATAGCCACTCTGGAGAATTTCCATTTAGCACCTGAAGAGATGGGGCAGCTAGGTGGTGCAGTGGATAGACCACTGGGTCTAGAGTCAGGAAGACTCATCTTCATGAGTTAAAATCTGGCCTTAGACTCTTAGTAGCTGTATGACCCTGGGCAAGTCATTTAACCCTGTTTGCCTCAGTTTCCTCATCTGTAAAATGGGTTGGAGAAGGAAATGACAAACTAGGCCAGTACCTCTGCCAAAAAAACCCCAAATGGGGTCACAAAGAGTTGGACACAACCAAAAATGACTGAACAACCACATCTGAGGTGTTGTTTGGGATGCCCTGAACTTGCTGCAGAGAAATGGATTCAGTGCGTAGCAGGATAAAGTGGTCTACATAGATTTGCAACTTTACTACAGTTATTAGCTATTTCAATTAGTTTTTTTTAGTTGATTTTCTATGGTTCTCAAAGTATAATATATTATTTGCAGAAAGTAGTAATTTTGTTTCTTTTTTGCCCATTATTGTTTTTGCAATTTTTGGTAGTTTTATTGCTATGTATATGTATATATACATTTACAAAATACTTATATATTAGTATAATTTTATATATAGCAATTATATATATATACACATGTATGTATACATGTATATATATGTGTAATTGTACTTATGTTATTTTTCATTCATATCTGACTTTTTGTGACCCCTTTGGGGGTTTTATTGGCAAAGATACTGGAGTAGTTTGCCATTTCCTTCTCCAGCTCATTTTACAGACAAGGAAACTGAGACAAAAGGATGAATGACTTGCCCAGGGTTACAGAGCTGCTAAGTGTCTGAGGCCAGATTTGAATTCAGGAAGATGAGTCTACCTGACTCCAGGCCTGTCACTCTATCCACTGTGCCACCTAGCTTCCCATATATGTATATATAGCAATATAATTTTTCTCTCTATAGCAATGATATATGTTTGCATTTATAGCATTATGTCAAATAATAATGGTGATGATGGGCATCTTATTGGAAAGTCCAATAGTTTATCCCCATTAAATATAATACTGGCTCTTTGTTTTAGATTTATACTAATTATTAACAGGATAAAGTAAAAAAAAGGTTTAAAGGCAAGGATTTCGTTTGGATTGTTTTAATTTTTCCTATTGGGTATTGTGACAATAGAGTAAGTTAAAAACAATTTTTTAGTTAATACTATATCCTAATGGTTGTCAGAAATTATGTGTATTCTCAAATAATATGCAGTGGTAGGAGCAGTGAAATTGGAGTTAATAGACTTCAATTCAAATCCAAATTCAGTTACTTAACTCTTGAGTGAGTCACTTTATATTTGGTTCTCAGTTTCCTCATCAATAAAATGAGTAGGTTGGATGAAATGCCTTCTAAAATTCCTTCTAGTTCTAGATATGTGGTTCTAGGCTACCCATGAAACTTATGATCTAAGGATCATAGAATTAATTGCATATTAAAATATGAAGAAAAGTTCTACCTTATTTTGGTGCTAAATATATTTATTTGAATGCTTATGCTACCTTAAATGACTAGATAAACACTTTTAGTAAAAATTTAAGCTTAATTTTCTTTCTCTCTCCAAAAGATAACCGATTAGAATTTTCTAGAATTATACTCCATTCCCTAGCATTGAAGACAGCAGTTTACTTTCTCTGGGTGTTTTGGAGGTCCCCAGATTGCATATCTAAATAGATGAACTATTTTTTTAAAATGTTGATCATGTAATGAAATAGTGAAGTTCTATGGAAAGAATGTTTCCTTTGGAGTTATAGTTCTGGGGTGCAGTTACCAGCTCTGTAAATTAATGTCTTTGTGACCTTGGGCAAATCAATCCTTTTGGGCCTCAGTTTCTTTCTTTCTTTTTTATTAGCAGATATATTTTTCCTTCTATTATTCCATGCTATTATTTATTTTTAAAATAATTTTTTGACATCTTTTTCTAACATCACCTACATTTTCCAATTTATCTTTCTTTCCTCCTGCTCTCAGAGAGTCCTTATAACAAAGAATAAAAGAGAGGAAAAAAGAAAACTAATTCAGCAAAATTAACCAACATATTGAAAAATTGTGACATTTACCCATAATGTTTCATAACCCTAGTGCCCCTACTTCTGCAAAGAGGAAAGGAGGTGGCTTCTCATATCCTATCTCTGGGGCTGCACTCAGTCATCAT
Source organism: Gymnobelideus leadbeateri (assembly GCA_011680675.1). NCBI lineage: Eukaryota > Metazoa > Chordata > Mammalia > Diprotodontia > Petauridae > Gymnobelideus > Gymnobelideus leadbeateri. The sequence continues at coordinate 337,109 of WOXC01010785.1, forward strand.
AATTTCATAGCATTTATTTTCAATTGTTGCTGTTCTTTCTACATTGTCATAATCATTATCTATATTGGCAACTAGATGACTGTCAATGTCCTGTCCAAGTTCTATGTCTATTGATTTTCTGAGTCACATGTTAGATCTTACGATCTAACATGTAAACAAAGTAGTTTATACAGTAATGCCCCACTTATCCAGGGGTGAGGCTTCCAGCAACAGCAACTTTCTAGAATAACCAAGACCTAGAAACAAGCATAAAAGGACACTAAAGTGACTAAAAGAGCTATCACAAAATTCATACATTAAAATCAATATCTCTTGTGCCTTTGCTTAAGGATTATTGGCTCTATTTTACATATGTATGCATGCATTTGGTCTAGATATATTATTTCATCAATATAAGGAATTCCCATTTGGAAATTCCCTCAAGACTCTTCAGTTGATGCAGATTGGCTGCTGTTTTGTAACTTAATCATTTTTAGAGACTAGAATTGCCTGAGGACAATAAAAGGCTAAATGAATTGTCCTGATTACATGGCTAGTGACCAGATTTGAGCCCTGGTTCTCCTTGAATCCAACTCTGTCCCTCTAATTACCATCTCAGTCTGTCACTATCTCTGTCTCTCTATCTCTATTTTCTCTCTGTTTCTCTGTCTTTCTCTCTCCCTTCCCTCTTGTCTCTCTATTTCCCTCCTTCCCTCTTTCTCCTCTTTCTCTTTTCTGCCTTCTCCCTCTTTCTCCTCTCTCCTTCTGTATATGTGTATATATTTATATAGAAATATATGTCATATATGATATAACACAAGTATATGTGTATTCCAGACTGTCCATATGTTTTCCCATCCTTATTATATAATTGTTCTACTCTGATATTACTAAAAGAATAACAACAAATATATATTTACTATAGCTGTCTCAGCTTTTAAAATAAAAATGTGTATTTATTATTTATTTCCATCCTGTTAGTTTCTTGTTGGATATGTTAAAATTGGAATGTTCTTCTTAGTCCAAGCATTGAAAAGCAATTAGTGGTTAGGTCTCTGCTTGAGAGAAAGTGGAAAGCCTGACAAATTCACTTATTAACTGTGTTTTCTATATCAATTTCATTTTTGTTTTGGGGCTTAGTATCTCAGATTTGTAGATCAGCTTTCAGAGAAGATGAAGCTAGACCAGATGGCTGCTGAACTTGGCTTTGACATGCGGTTGGATGCAGTTTTAGCTCGTGCAGAGCAACTGGTCCGTCTTGAGAGCAATGCAGTTATTGAAAACAAGACCATGGCCCATAGCTTACAGAGAAAGGTAAGAAGGTGGTCTGTCTCAGCCTTGTTGGAAAAAAATCAATTTCTGGGGGATCCCAAATGTAAGGAAAAACGTTCGCTCCATATTTATCAGTAATTATCACTAGTTTTGGCTGAGATATACTTCTTTGCTACTTCCAGATATCTGTATAAATACTATCTCCACTGAGAGACTGGAAATCCTTTACATTTCTGTAAAAGTGGTGCATTCTGGCTCTTGAATCTTCAGTGTGCTTCATTTACCTTTTGTAGTATGTATGTAAGGTATGATAGGGATTTGGATATAGTGGATGAGTGCAAAGTTGCCTAATCCCCTATATCTAGCAGGCTTCAGGTCATGCTTCACATCCTATCCATCCATCCATTCATCCATGTATCCATCAATTTATTTATCCACATCTGGCATCTTACCATCTTCCCTTCTACCACCCACATTGATCGGCCTCCCTACTCTCCTACTTCTTTTGGAAACAGTATAAAATTACTACTACTACTACTATTTTCAGAAAAGGTAAAATAGTTATAGCTCTATTCACCATTCCTGTGACCTCCCAGACCAAAACTTCTTTTCTTGGCCACCATTCCCTTAAATGTTTTATTTCCTCCATTAGAATGTGTAGGCTTCTTGATAATAGGGAATGCCTCACTTTTAAAGCATTTGTATCCCCAGTATTCTGCATAGTGCCTGTTAAACAGGTGCTTAATAAATGTTTTTTTTTTCATTTGTTCAATCAACTATGACTTCACACTTGGATGTAAAACCATTTTTTTACATTTTCATGCTTTGGGTTTGTTAGGCACACTTCATCATGGGCCAAGAACCTATCAGTCCTTTTCTTTAAGCCATGGGTTAGAAATCCAAACCCTATTCTCAGACGCCATCTCCTTAATCGGTTGTTAATTTCTCAAATCTGCTTTTCTCATTCGAAGCCCTTGCCTTTGATCAGCAACACTAATAAAAATACCCCCTGTGTTCCTAGGCTTCCCAAGTGCCATCCTGAACTTGAAGACTTAACTCAAGGTTTCATAATTCTTAGTAATGCTTTGTAGACTCCTTTTGGCACTCTAATTTGTTCATGCATGAAATATAGAAGTGAGTAGTGGTTATTGGGTGAAGTGGATAATAGTTATTACACGGTCTTCATGAATTTCTGTGGAAAAATAAAAAAAAATTATCACCTGCTGCCCAGTGTGCTGGTGATGAGCCTCTCCCCAATTAGTGAAGCTAGTTCATGGATGGCAGATACTTAGTCTAGTAAGAGGCTTGTGTTGGAAATCTTCCCAGCTTTGTAGGGTCTGTCAGAACTTGTTTTCTTTTTGAGAAGTCAGGGTAGCTTCCTTACTGTGCTGAAGCATTAGAGTAGGAATTTAGTGGGATTTCTAGTTTTGTTTTTAATTGATTTAATTCTAAAATGTAATTTCTTATCTTAAATTTAGAAGGATGGTGATTATGTAAGTACAGAATGAAAAAAAAGCTGCGCTCTCATTCAGATTTGAAAAGAAGAAAGGGCAGGAAGCATGGTGGTTATTTCTTAGAAAGAAAAAGGGAGGGGCGGCTAGGAGGCACAGTGAGTAGAGCGTCAGCCCTGGAGTCAGAAGGACTTGAGTTCGGATCCAGCCTCAGACACAATGCACACACAAACAAAAACCTAGCCGTGTGACCTTGGACAAGATACTTAACCCCAATTGCCCTCCAAAGGCAAAAAAAAAAAAGAAATAAAGAAAGGAAAAGGGAAATATGGGTGAATCTATCAGGAAACTAGGTAGTAGCACCTTTTCTATACCACAATCATAACATTAGGGATATTTTATACTACAATATCACTGCATTCAAGAAAGGAAAATTGGATTACATTTTCCTCCCAGGTTCTATCCAGATAATCAATCTTTCTCTGTACTCAGCATCAATTCCTTTTTTACTTGGATCCCAATTAAGGAGATGAGGACCATTAACTATAATGCCAATAATAATAATAATAATCTCTTTCTTCAGTCTTCTCAGTCTCTTTCTTCTTAATGATTACCCTTTCTTTAGAAGTAACCAATATTTCATTAATTCGTCAATTCAAGTTAATGAATTAAAAATTAATTAATTTTAGTTGCAAATGATGAATGATTTATAATAAATTATTTTCTGGGAGGAGAGAGCACAGTCTGTAGAGACTGTAAGCCAACCAATTATATACCTCTTGAAGCCCCTTCCAGTTCCATAAGTAATGTTCTCATAAACCTTTAAGAATAGCGTCAAGAAAGATAAAGCCAAGAATGAATTGAGGATAGTGAAAAAATAATAGGGGAAAACAAAAAGGACTTTTACTGCTATTTTTAGATTAAGAAGAGGAAGAAGAAAGGAGAGGCCCCTTGGGTGGGGCTGACATTACAGAAAGAAGAACTAACTAAATGCCATTTTGCTTTTTTCACTATCAGGGAGAATGATCTCCAGACTAGAAAGGATAGAATAGAACAAGTTTTAGAGTCAAAGATAGGTGAGGAAGGAGTGAGTGTCTACTTATGGACTCTGAGTAAGTTTCAGATCTCTTGACCTGTATGAATTACACTACAGGGCACTGAAAACAATTGGAGGTGTTATTGTTGAACCATCTATCAGTGGTTCCTCAAAGAATTCCTGTCTTTGAGAAATCATGGGAAATAGGAGAGATGCCAGAAGACAGGATAGTAAAAAGGATTAGTTTTTGAAAGGGAAAAAATATATCGTGCAAACCACAGATAGTGAACTTTATGTTGATTGTAGCAAAATTCTGGTATAAATTGTTAATTGAGTGGATCATGAGCTTTTAGGAAAGGAAGTGAGGATGACTAGGAGTCATTATTTTTTACACCAAATCTACCTGCCTTCCAAACTTCCCCATTCCTGTTGTAGACACCATTATTAATCAAATTCACACTCTCAGAGTTTTCTTTGACTCTTTATAATTACAACAGTATATAGAGGAAGAGTGGATAGAACTCCAGGTCAGGAAAAACCTGAGTTTAAATCTGATCTCAGATGTTTAGTAGCTATGTGACCCTGGGAAAGTCATTTAACCTCTGCTTCAGCTTCCTCATCTGTAAAATGGGGGTGATAATAGCATCTACCTCCCAGGGTTGTAGTGAGGATCAGATGAGATAATAGTTGTCAAGTGGTTAGCACAGTGCTTGGCACATAGTAAGCACTATAGAAATGTTAGCTATTATTAACTAATAATAACTTGTTTTAAATAATATAATTTTATATATTTTATTAGCATATGTCATATATGATTATATTTAACTATAATTATATTGATAACCTTTATTATAATAACTACCATTAATGAATAAATTTATTATTAGCTATTTTATCCAATAAATACCAGTCCTATTGATTTTGTCTCCATAATATCTCTTGCATATGTCCCTGTCTTTCTACTAATAGGGCCAATACTGAAATTCAGGCCCTCATCCTCTCTTGCCTGGACTATTGCAATGGCTTCCTAATTGGGTTCTCTACCTTGTCCCTCTCCACTCACTACTCAGTTGCCAAAGCGACATTTCTTTTTTTTCCTTTTTTTTGGAGGGGGAAAGTCAGGGCAATTGGGGTTAAGTGATTTGCCCAAGGTCACATGGCTAGTAAGTGTTCAGTGTCTGAGGCCAGATTTGAACTCAGGTCCTCCTGACTCCAGGGCCAGTGCTCTCTTCATTGTGCCACCTAGCCATCCCCCAAAATGACATTTCAAAGTGCATCTCTGCCCATGTCACTTTCTTGCTCAAAAAAGTATCAGTGGCTCTACATTGCCCCTAGAATAAAACATGCAATTTGCCTTTTAAAGGCCCTTGCAATCTGGTTCCAGCCTACATTTCCAGAATTATTATATGATGCTCACTATTCATACCTCTGGTGGTCTATTCAAACTGACCTTCTTGCTGTTTCTTATGCACAACACTGTGTCTTCCATGTCCTTGCATTTCCACAGCCTGACCCTATGCCTAGAAGGCACTCTCTCCTCACCTATACTTCAAAGAAACCTTAATTTCCTTCATATCTTAGCTTAAGCATTGGCCCCAATAGGGCCTTCTTTGATATCTCTGATTACTAGTGTCTCTTCCTCAACACTACCTTGTGTTTATTTTTAATTGTATTTTATATAGAGATATTTATTTGTATACAACAATACTCGTGTATATAGACAAACACATTCATAAGAAACACATGTCGCTACACAATGTACAATATACACTTGTACATGGACATGCATGCACAGTATATACATACATAGAAACACATATACACAATATATGTAATCTATAAATATATGCATAATACAAGCTATGCACACACGGGTACACATGTACATACATGCTCACAGGAAAAACATGTAGCCACACAATGTATAAGATATATGTGTATATGGACACAAACTCACAATTTATACATACACACATAGATACAAACAAACATATATACAAATATGTATACTCACATGTTGCCTCCCTTGATAGGGGCAAGGGAAAAAGTAGGGACTATATAATTTCTGTTTTAATATTTTCATTGCCTAGTACAGTGCTTGGTATATAGTAGGTGCTTAATAAATGCTTCCTCATTATTCCATTATGTTCTCTTGGTTTCATTTATGCCAGTCTCTTGGTTCTTTTCTTATGTCTCCAATCACTCCTAATCAGTCTTCTTTTTGGTTCATCATCTTCTTCTCTAAATCATCAGTTAGTTGCTCTCAAAGATTCTGTCCTTGGCTCTTTTTATTCTTTGTTCTTTTATTTCCTAGCACCAAGTAGAGTGCCTAGCACATAGGAGACAAATAATAAATACTTGTTGATTGGTTGATTTCCCTTGGCAAGCTTATCAACCTTTAAGGCTTCAACTACCACCTCTATTCAGATGATGCTGAAATTCATACCTACCTTCTCTCAAATTTCAGGTTGTTAACTCCTATAGGACATCTTTACCTATCCATCCTATTGTTATCTTAAATTCAGCATATCCAATGATAAGTAACTTTTTCCTTCTTAAACACTATCTTCCTTTTTTATTTGATTTTCTGTCAGTGGCACTATCATTCACCTGCTTTGAAATTGTGACTTTTTTTTGCCTCTTCCCTCTTCACCTCCTATAATCTAATCAATCAGTCATCAAGTCCGGGTTGATTCCCTCACAAAACATATCTAGAACAATTCTTCCCCTTTTATTTACATTCCCAATACCTTTGTGTGGGTCTTTTTTTTTTCCTTCTGCCCAGTTGTAGAGTATTGTATTAACTTTCTAAAGGGTTTTCTCATATCTACCCTCTGCTAATCTTTCTTATGTATATACATCTGGTCATGCCACTTCCCTGTCTAACAATCTTTAGTGACTCTGTACAAGTTAAGTTCAGACTCTTTTGCCTATTATTCAATGCCCTTCACAAATTGGCACCACTTTCCCTTTCCAGAATCTTTATCCTTCATATATTATATGCTGTAGACAACCTGGACTACTACTTAGTCTGCTGAACAACCCTTGAACTTTTCAACCTATGTACTTTTATTCACACTATTGCCTATACCTGGAATGTCCTCCTACAACTCTTAACTTGTTCAATTCCTATTTGTCCTTCAAAGTCTAATTCAAATTCTACTCCCCCTATAAAGTCTTCCTCGATTTTCCCTCATTTACAATAACTTTTCCTCTCAGGCAACGTTAGCATTGTAGAATCTCAGTGTTGAAAAGGACATTAGTAGTTATTTAGTCCAATCCATAACTGAACAAGTGTTTTTTCTTCAACATAGATGATTAAGTGGTCATTCATCTTTTGCATAAAGACTTTTTTTTTTTTTTTGCAGAGTCCTAATTTTTGAGAATTTTTTTTTCCTTTTAGCATGCCTAATGTGTCTCTCTGCAATTCCCACCCATTGCCTTTAGGGCCAAATTGGTCAAGTCTCAATCTTTTCCCAAATGAGAGTGCATTTAGAGATATGGACCTGATCTGTGATTTCACTGGGAGTGTTCTGACTCTCAGCTTACTACTTTTCCATTACATCATGCTGGATGTTTATCTTAAATAATAAAGGATTTAGAAGGACCTGATAACTTCATCAAACATTTGAAAGCTTGAGTTGTGGGAGAGGGTTAAGAGTTATTTTTTCTGGCTCCATACAGAGCAAAACCAGGCAAAGGAGAAGTTAGAGGGAGCCAGATTTCAACTCAAAATCAAGAACTTCCCAATATTTAGTGGTTTGGAAATGGAATAGGTTGCTATAAAGGTAATAATTTTCAAGGGGAGGAAGATGATCAAGCTTTGTAGAGGGATTCAGCCATCTGGTGGGAGTGGGATTAAATGACTCCTCAGTTTCTTTTCAATTCTTAGGCTTGATTTTTTGATTAAATGAAACCCAAGTCTTCTTAAAATAATTTCACTGGCATTTCAAGCAAGAACAAGGTGATTTAAAAAATAGTAATTTAAAAACATAATAACACTAATTTTTTTTTAGCCAACTAAACCCAACACTTTGTGATTGAGATTAATCAGTGCAGGGTTAGCTGCCATTGGGTTTGTGGAGGATTGAGTCTTTCTGTGTCTTGTTATATTCTGGACTTGATGAATCCATTTTGTAGTCTTAAATGCAATTTCACATTTTTATTATGATGCACCTAATGCTAGGGAGAATCAGAGTTGAAAGCCTGCCTCCTCTGCACATTTTCTGTGTTTCTTTTGTCTAGGGCTTCGTAGCTCATGAAATTAATTCCTGGAAAAAATGAATAAAAATGCAATCAGGGAAAAGAAGTCTAATAACCTTTTTGGTTGGTACAAATGAGTCTTATTGAAATATAAAGATCAATGTGATAGCAGTAATTCACTTATATTTCCTGAGTGTTCAGTTGTAAAGAAAATTCCCTGTTCTCTTAAACTAGCTAAAGGCTCAGAAAGAAAGACTGGAGAGCCGAGAGCTGCACATGAACCTTCTACGACAAAAAGTAATTCAGCTGGAGGGGGAGAGGCAGGTCCGCACAGCCTTGGCTGTGGAGAAGGATGAGGCCAACCTCACCATCAGGAAACTGCAGAAGATGGTGGACAGGCTACAGAAGGACCTGCGAGTGGCCCGGGAATCTAACACGGAACTCAAAGCCAGACTGTCAGACACCAACGAGCTCAAGGCAAGTGCCAGACCTACATCTCTGTGGGTACTTTGCTAACCACAGAAAGACACTTGAGATACTGGGTGACAAAGTGGATAATCATCATTATCATTGTCTGTCAATATCAATATCTATCAATAATCAATAGCTATCTTTTATTTAACACTTGAAGGTTTTTTAAAGCACTTTACAAATATTATCTCTGATCCTCACAACAACCCTGGGAAGGTGGGAATTATTATTATCATCCCCATTGTATAGGTTAAAATACTGAGACAGAAGTTAAATGACTATTTCGGGATCACACATCTACTAAGTGTCTGAGGCAGAATTTGAACTCAGTTCTTCTTGACTCCTTAGCCAGCATTCTGTCCACTGTGTCAGTACAATTTAGAGTCTGAAGAGAGCTGATAAGGACAATGAGAGATTAAGGGACTTACCCAGGGTCACATAGCTAAGATATGTCACAGGCTTCTGGCTCTGAGGTCAGTTCTTTATCCACAATACCACTGTCTCTCGCAGAATATACATGTAGGTAATATACAATTAGGCAAAAAAACAAAAGTGCTACAATGGTCCTGAGGACAGAAAAATCACATCTGACTAGATAAATCAGTGAAGGCAAGTCTGAGAAAATGAACAGTTCTTCATTGAGAAGGGTCAGTCACTGCAGTAACATTTATTGAAATCCCTTTGTGGGTATGGAGTTATGCAGATATACTGTTTCCTATTCTCACCAAAATGAATTAGTTCTATTATAAAAATGGCATGAGGTGAAACAAGGTCTTTATGATGTAAAAAAAAAGAAATAAAAATATATGTGGACATAGTCAAAATATTTAAAATATCATATGTATTTGTGCTACTGTGATTGGTAGATATTATAGCATATATATAAGGTATAGGCCTCAAATATATATTATTTAGCTGTATAAAGCCTCAGGTGTTTACTGTGTGCTAGGCACTAGGGATACAAATAAAAACAAGCAAGAAAATCGCTATCTTCAAGAAGCTTACATTCTAATGTGGGAAGATGATACATAAATGGGAGCTGGGGAGCTGGAAAGAGGGTGGTGGAATTATAGATGAGGTAGTATAACTAGTGATGTTGAGCAAGTGTTTGTGGTATAGACCTGGAACCAAGTAAGATGAGGTCAGAGCTAGACTATCACAACCCAGGGTGACTCTATGGACAGATTCCATTTTCAGGTGGGGAAAGAGAGAAGATGGCTCCCGTAGAGTTGAGTGCAGTCAGCATGGTTGGGGATATTTTGGAAGTATTATTTACCTATAATAATAACATTCCATGGTTATAGAGAGATCAGTTTTCAGAACCTCTGTGAGTCTTAGAATACCTGTGAACCTGGAAATTTGCCCAAATTAAAAAAATTATAAATCCAAAATAAATTAATTAAGCAACTCCCCACTCAATAAAAACAAAATAGTTCCTGATGACCCAGAAAGAAAGATTAAACACAACCCAGGAAAGTTTAAGACATGAAAATTGTAACTGCTACATTGTGATTGGTTGGTAAGCCCTTTTGAAGGAAAAATGTTTTGGTCGGATTAGCAGTTTTTTTAGTAGGTGGTTTGGTAGAAGGTTGTTCAAACAACCATTGAAATTGCCATAGAAAGTATAGGTATGGGGCAGCTAGGTGGCACAGTAAATAGGGCACCGGCCCTGGAGTCAGGAAGACCTGAGTTCAAATTTGGCCTCAGATACTTAACACTTACTAGCTGTGTGAACTTGGGCAAGTCACTTAACCCCAACTCCTCTGCCTTCCCCCCTCCAAAAAAAAAAGAAAAAAAAGTATTATTATTAGATGTCTTCAGTGTGTGTGAGAGAGTGTGAGAGTGTGTGTGCGTGCATGCATATATACAAACTTCAACACTGTAACTTGTGTATATTGATTTTACAATCCAAATGTGGTAGCTCTAAACTTTTTATCCTTGATAAAAATAGATTGCTATATAATTCCGGCAAATCAATTATTTTTTTCTCCATTTTTTGTACTTTTGGTTCCATGTAGACTCTTGTTTTGTAAAAGAACTTACATGTTCAACTTTGCTTTTTTTTTTTTTATCTCCTAGATGCTAGAGCAGATGATGGGGAACAGGGAGCAATGAGAATAAATATTGGCCAAGGCACTTAAAAATCTCTCTTTGCCCTCTTGATCTGGTGGCCTTTATATACTGGCTAATCTCCTCAAATAAATGATGATAATGAAAATCAATATCTTTACTTTATTTCTCATTTTCAGAGCCCAAAGCTTATTTAATGGGTGGGGTTAATGTTACCTTGTTTTTATCTGGCAGTTTTCACTGCTGTCAGGGTATTTGCTGCTCTCCTCTCCATTACTACTTGTATGTAGTATTTTCTCATTTTGTCACTGCGTCGCTACAGTTGTGTTTGACTCTTTGTTAAACTATTTGGTGTTAAACCATTGGTCTTGGTAAGGATACTGGAGTGGTTTGCCTTTTCCTTTTCTAGTTCATTTGACAAATGAGGAACTGAGGCAAATAGTGTTAAGTGACTTACCCAGGATTACACAGCTTCTAAGTATTTGAGACCACATTTGAACTCAGGAAGATGAGTCTTCCTGACTCTAGGCCTAGCACTCATCCACTGTACCACCTAACTGCCCCAATTTTTCATCTATGTTATTCTAATTTGTTGTTGATTTTTTTCTTTTCTTTTTTTTTGGTAGGGCAATTGTGGTTAAGTGACTTGCCCAAGGTCATATGGCTAGTAAGTGTTAAGTGTCTGAGGTTGGATTTGAATTCACATCCTCCTGATGCCAGGGCAGGTGCTCTATTCAGTGTGCCACCTAACCACCCTTTGTTGTTGATTTTTTTTTTTTGGCTTTTTGGAGGGCAATTGAGGTTAAGTAACCTGCCCAAGGTCACATGGCTAGGTTTTTGTTTGTTGTTGATGTTTAACTCATGTTCTAAATAGTAGATGCTCTGATTGCATAGAGGCAGCCAATTCAAAAATTATTCTCACACAAAAGCCAGTCATTTTCTGTCTGTTAATACATAGTTTCACTTTTTGTGATGTTGTTCAGTGTTTACCATATTTAGCTTCTTCTGACTTAAAGAAAGTATTTATAACATACGGGATTGGGACTTCTGAAAGGTCTACAATCCTTCAGGTATATTTTCCAAAATTTTTTTGCTGTTTTCCATTGTATTCAATTTCCCATTGAAGTCCCTGAATATGAAAATATGTTACTGGGTTTGCATGATTTCAACAAGTTCTTTATAGAATTCATCTTTTGTGACAGTTGCACATAACCTCAGTTTTTGTTATGGTGATATTTTATTCATGGTATACAAAGAAATGATGTTTTATGTGGTATCTAGGTGGCTCAGTGGATAGTGTGATAGACTTTGAGTCAAGATAGATGTGAGAAGATGGCGGAGTAGAAACAGGACTTCCATGCGGCTCCAGCTTCCACTTTCCCCAGTCTATGTAAAAGGTGACTCTGAACAAACTTTGGAGCTACAGAACCCACAAAAAACCTCCCACTGAGGGAGGGAGCCCAGCAGCCCAGCAGCCCAGCAGGGAGCGGCCAGCACAGTGTTCTGGGAGCCGACCCCATCCCCACTGGAGCTAAGGTTTTAGCCCCAGGGCAGGCCTGACCAGCAGCCGGCTGGAGGGACTCTAGAGCACCAGCAGCTGTGGTGGTTTCCAGAATTATCAACACATAGATGCCAAGGACAAAGTGAGAGGTCAGTGCAGTATGGACTTTGGGACCCAGTAATTGGGAGAGCACTGGACTCTTCCCCCAGGGTGAGAAGCTGCTGAGGAGCCGGCTCAGGTGCCGCCACCTTGAAGCTTCAGTTTCTGTCCTACAGATTGTAGGAGGACCAAGTAACTAGTCTGAGGGGTAATTGCTCTTGCTTTAACCTGCTTGAATATGGATTTTGGTGTAGGGTGGAGGTCCTGGGGTGTGTGACTAGCTTGCCAGAGCATGTGGAGGCTTCAGAGAGGGCACCCAACTAAGACCTTTGGCAGCTGAGAAAACCCCAGCATTTGGGATAAAGCTCCCCTGTCTGGTGGCAGAGTCCTACTGTGGCAAAAAGCCAAGGGGTCAAGTGACTGAGTGGTGACATGAGTAGGCAAAGAAGCAAAATAAACAGAGTACCCCAACTTTATACTCCTACTTTGGTGACAAAAAGGATCAAAGCATGGAACAGGAGGAAGACAGTGAAGTCAGAACTCCTGCACCAAAAGCTTCAAAGAAAAATATGAGCTGGTTACAGGCCATAGAGGACCTTAAGAAGCAAATAAGAGAAGTGGAGGAAAAATTGGGAAGAGAAATGAGAATGATGCAGGAAAATTATGAAATGAGAGTCAACAGCCTGACTGAGGACAATAACACCTTAAAAAATAGACTAACTCAAATGGCAAAAGAGGCTCAAAAAGGCAATGAGGAGAAGAATGCCTTAAAAAGCCAAATTTGCCAGATGGAAAAAGAATCTCAAAAGTTCACTGAGGAAAATCATTCCTTCAGAATTAGATTGGAGCAAATGGAAGCTAGTGACTTTATGAGAAAACAAGATACTATTAAACAGATCCAAACAAATGAAAGAATAGAAGGCAATGTGAAATATCTCATGGGAAAAACCACTGACCTGGAAAATAGATCCAGGAGAGATAATTTAAAAATTATTGGACTACCTGAAAGCCATGATCAAAGAAAGATCCTAGAAATCATCCTCCAAGAAATTCTCTATAATCTTATAATTCTGGAATTTGGCTACTATATTTCTTGGAGTTTTCAGTTTGGGTGAATTCTATCAATAGCTATTTTATCTTCTGATTCCAGGACCTCAGGACAGTTTTCTTTGACAATCTCTTGGAGGATGTTGTCTAGACTGTTTTTCTCATCATGGCTTTCTGGTAGACCAATAATTCTTAGGTTGTCTCTCCTGGATCTGTTCTCTAGGTCAGTTATTTTTCCAGTGAGATATTTTACATTTTCTTGCAATTTTTTGATTATCTTGTTTTTTTTGATTGACTTCTGCTGCATCATAGAGTTCTGAGTTTCAGATTGATTGTATCTAATTTTTAGTGAATTATGGTCTTCAGCTAGTTTTTGAAGTTCCTTTTTTAGGGAGGTATTTTCTTTTTCCAAGTTGGTCATTGCCTCCCTGATTTGGTCTTTAAAATTTTTCTTAAGCTCCTCCAGGAATGCTATTTGGGCTTGAGACCAGATCATGTTTCCTTCTGTGGTCTCTGGTGTGGGCAGAGAGTCTATATTGTCCTGTGTGTTTTGTTGTTCTTGCCCTGCATAGTATGCTCGAATAGACTTTTTTGCCTTCCCCTTCTCCTTTTCAGCTTCCTTCCTTCCCATTGTGACTTCCTGTTTCTTAGTGTCTCAGGCTATGAGTTTGGGGCCTGATCCTTGACTTTGAATACCTCTGGGTGGCTAGTTTATGGCTAAGTCAGGGAAGTCAGTGAGGAATGTAGATGTGTAGGTGGGGCTGAGTCTGACCACTTCAGATTTCTGCCTCTATACCCCTGGGCTATAAGTAGGCTTTTGTTGGTGAGGTGAGGTGGGGCTTGTTGGGTCCCCTCCCTCTCTTCTCTTCAGATTCCTGGCTGTCTCAGTTACACCCCTTCTTGGAGATTCTCAAGCCTGAGGCTATTTCCATTAACTTGGGATTTCAATCTGGGTGGGAGACTTATCTTTGGGTTTTCTGCTTCATGAAGGAGGGATGGGAGGATCTGAGCAGCTAGAATTTACTTTGCCATTCCAGCCCCTGTATTATACAGGCAGGCAGTTTCTAAACTTCCAGGCTGGGGGCTGAATGCAGCCTGAGAAGCCACTCTCTCCACTGGGGGCCCGACTCTCCTACCTGGCTCCAATGATCCGTTCCCTCTGCGAGATGACTGCGATTCGTCCTTGGTAAGTCTGCAGGCTGGGGCTTTTTCTCTCTCTGGTGTAGTCTGCTTGCCTGCTCTTAGGTCTGAGCTGTGCAGACCCCACGCGCTCTGCGTTCAACCTGTGCGGACACACTGGGCAACCTCCTGGGCTGGACTCTGCCACACTCTGTCTTCCACTGGGCTCCGTCACTCCGGAATCCGCTCAGATTTACCCTTTGGGACTTGGTGACAGAGGAGCTCAGCGAGGTTACTGCTTCCTTTCCACCATCTTGGCTCCGCCCCCCAAGAAATTCTCAAGGAAAACTGCACTGATGTTTTAGAACCAGAGGGCAAAATAGAGGTTGAAAGAATCCATTGATCACCTCCTGAAAAAGATCCCCCAAAAGAAAACTCCTAGGAATATTATCCAGGTTCCAGAATTCCTGGATCAAGAAGAAAATATTACAAGCAGCCAGGAAGAAACAATTTGAATATTGTGGAAACACAATCAGGATAACACAGGATCTGGCAGCTTCTACACTGAGGGATGGAAGGGCTTCTAATATGGGGAAAATATGGTCATTCAGTAGAATAGAGGACTTTCAAGTATTCTTGAAAAAAACAGTTGAATAGAAAATTTGACATTCAGATACAAAAAGCAAGAGAAGCTTGAGAATGTAAACAGGGAAAAGAAAGCATAAGGAACTCATCAAAGTTGAACTATTTACATTCCTATATGGAAAACCAATAATTGTAACTTATGAAACTTTTCTCAGTATGAGAATAGTTGAAGAAGGGTATATGGGCATATGAATATATATGTGAATGTGTGTATATATGTTTACAGATATACATAGATAGAGGGCACAGGTCGAATTTAATGGGAAGGGATGATACTTAAGGGGTGAAATTGAGAGGTGAGAGAGGAACATAACGAGGAGATGGGGAGAGACAGAATGGGGTAAACTATCTCATATAGAAGAGGCAAGGGAAAATGGTTGCAATGGAGGGGAAGAACAGGAAGGCAAAAAGGCAAAACCTTATTCTCATTGAATTTGGCTCAGGGAGAGAATGACATACATACTAAATAGGATATCTCACCCTATAGGAGAGTAGGGGAGAAGGGGATGAGAGGGGGGAATGATGGAAGGGAGGGCAGGCTAGGGGGGAGGGAAGTTGGAAGCACCCACTTTTGAAAAGGGACAGGATCAAAGTAGAGAATAGAACAAGTAGGAGGTAGGATAGGAGGGAGAGAAATATAGTCAGTCTTTTACAATATATCTACTATAGTAATGTTTTGAATAGCTGTACATGTACAACATATACTGAATTGCTTATCTTCCCAGTAAGGGTGGGTGACAAGGGAGGAAGGGAATGAATCTGGAATTGAAAGTTTTAAATTCAAATGTTTAAAAATATATAAATACTATTATTAATACTATTTTACATGTAATTGGGAAATAAGATATACAGGCATTGGGGCATAGAGATCCATCATGCCCCACTGGAAAAGTTGAAGAGGGTATGGGAGAAGATATGGGAGAGAGAGTAGATTGGAGGAGGGGATATCCTGGGGGACTGCTATTTTGGGGTGGTGGGTAGGGGAAAATGGGGAAAAATTGTAACTCAAAATCTGGTGGAAATGAATGATGTAAACCATAAGTTAATAAAGCATTTGGGAAAAAAAAAAGATAAACATGAGTTCAAATCTTCCCCTATGTATTTACTAGCTGTGTGTTCCATGGCAAGTCATTTAACCTCTTTTAGCCTCAGTTTTCTCATCTGTAAAATGAGGATAATTATAGCACCTAACTCCCAAACTTATCAGTAGGATAAAATTGATAAATTTTGTCCAGCAATTTGCAGACCTTAAAACATTATATAAATGCTAGCTATTTTTTTTATTGCTTTGTATACATTTTGGAACCAGCTTTGCCACTTCCTATATTTGTTTTTCCAAAGAGAACCCATGAGCTGTTCTTTTATTTTACTATATATGAATTATACCAGCAATTAGACTCAGAGGAGTAAAGGGAAGTAGGGTTTCTCACGTTGCTTATAAACATAACAAGTAGAAACACCAAAGGGATGAAAAATGGCTAAAAAACAAAAGAGAAAAGAAATTTAAATTAACCATTTGTAATGGTTATGGAAATTTGAAGATCTTCCTTGCCCCTTAATAGGTCTAGGCGAATTTGAGGACCTTCCCTGATTTGAAAATATACTCTGCTCCCTAATAGGCTACATGTGATTGCATGGAGCCTGTGGTGGGAGGCTTTTTTTTTTTTTCAGGAAGGCCCACAGGTTGCCACTTTGTAATTAGGTAGTGGGTCATGAGGGTTTTGATGTTCTCCTATCCTGGAGAAGGCTATATATACCTCTGAGGTGAGGTTTTGCTTTGGGGCTCACTTTGGGAAAAATTGTGTGATTTGGCTAGATGAGACTCTGAGTAGCCATTGAGCCCCCTGGCTTTGAAAACTCAGACATTGGTGCTTCTCTTTCTGATAACTAACACTGCATTGATGTAATGGTCAGATAGCTGGAAGCCCTGTCTGTTGGATTGTGTTATTTTCTCTGTCTGTATTTTTGTCTGCTTATAACTTCTGTTTGTATTTTCTGAAGTTCAGGGTGCTGACTTTTCCCCCTGAACTAGGTAATTGATATATGTTTAATTAAAGTAAGATTGTTAACCCTTTTTGAGTTGCTTTCCTTTAGAAAAGGAGATCAAAGAACCTGTGCTAGCAGTCATCCCAAGTATGCAAGGTGCTTGCTGCCACACCATTTAGTTTTATGGTTTCATTTTTAACAAGAATGTCATTGTTGATGTCCTTCATTTTCTCTAGTAGTGAACTAAATTAAGGTTTGTAGATTGTCTAGAATTTATATGAACCTTAGCACTCTCTGTTATCTTTACTTTCATCCTATCACTATTACTGAAGAACCAGAAGAGGACCACTCAGGACTCAGGGTACTTTTGTATTGTTCTTTCGAGTGTTCTCATGGTTAAAAAATTACCTGTGGCTAGTCAATCTTTGATAAGTCTCCTTTGTCCTTGGTGAGGTTCATCCTCAATGTTCTAGGCACAGTCTGTCATAAAGATGGTATTTGAAGTCTTACAAACATGGCAGAAACCTACCAGAGCATGTGCTCTGACTGACATATTATTTAAGAGCCCATGGTGAACTCCATGCCACAATGAAGCATTGGCATAGTAGTGTTGTGTAGGAATACTTATTTTGTTATTTGATGAAGTAGAAATGTTACTAAAGGAGAAGTCTAGAAAAGTGATTGGACCATTTCAAGGACACATAGAAGAAATCCATGCTGGAAGTAAACACAGTCTTGAAGATACTCTGGGATTCATTTTAAAGATGTTTCAAAGGAGAAATATATCCAGAAAAAATTGGAAAACCCAGTGAATGGAATTATTAACAAAAGAGGGAAACTGAAAAATCAACAAGCACTAGTTCATTTGCTACCTTCACACCTCAATAAGATATGAGAATATTCAATTTGTTTTTTTAATGTATGCTTGATAAAAAATGCAAGGGAAGAGGTGGCTTTCAGAGGCAATTTCTATAGTCATACAATTGACTGAAAAGTTTAGCAAATACAAGGTCCCACTATTTAGTATTGTGTGTTGACTAAATTAAAAAATTCCAATGCTTTCATGGTACATAGGTGATGTGGACTCTTGAAGGTTATATTAATAAAGAAAAGTTTTGATAGATTATTTCATCCTGGAAAGTCTTCAAGCATGATTATGACAGTAAACTAAGTTGATTTTTGGGGGTGGGTATAGACTAAATATGCAGAGGAACCTCATCAAGAGATTGGCTACTTGGTGATGAATTCTGTGGCTATGGCAACTCCCTTTTCTGTTACCATCTCTGCTGCCTGTGCTTCTAATTCTTGCCCATCTAGTCTTTTTCATTGTTGTCCTCTTCTATTTAAAAAAAATTACCAAATTGCTTTTGATAATTGCTGTTTCATAATGTAGTTTGAGACCTGCTAATGTTAGGTCATGTTCATTCAAACATTTTTCATTATTTCCTTAATATTCTTGACCTTTTGTTCCAACATATGACTTATTATTTTATCTAATGCTATAAAGTATTTCCTTGGTAATTGGATAACTTTAGTACTAAATCTGCAAATTAATTTTTTATTTGGCATTGTCTAGTTATGAACATGCAATATCTCTGCAATTATTTAGATCTAGTTTTTTCTCTAAACACTGTTTTGTAATTTTGTACCATTTATATTTAAATCTTATATGTGCCTTGGTAAGTTAACCAGATTTTATGTAGTTTATAGTTATGTTAAATAGAATTTCACTTTACTTTTTGCCTAGGCTTTTGTTAGTATGTAGAAATGTTGACGCCCTTTGTAGAACTAGTTTATGTCCTAGTACTTTACTGAAGTTATTGTCTTAATTATTTACATTCATTCTCTAAGGTTTTCTAAGGAAATTATCATCTTTTCTGCAAAGAGGTATAATTTTGCCCCCTTTTTGCTAGTGCAAATGACCTGTCCCTCCCTCCCTCCCTCCTTTCCTTCCTTTTTTCCTTCCTTCCTTCCTTCCTTCCTTCCTTCCTTCCTTCCTTCCTTCCTTCCTTCCTTCCTTCCTTTTTCCCTCCCTCCCTCCTTCCCTTCCTCCCTTCCTTCCTCCCTCCCTTCCTCCCTTCCTTCCTTCCTTCCTTCCTTCCTCCCTTCCTCCCTCCCTTCCTCCCTTCCTTTTTTTTCCTCCCTTCCTTCCTCCCTCCCTCTTTTCTTCCTTTCTTCCTTCCTTCCTTTTTCTTCCTTCCTCCCTCCCTTCCTCCCTCCCTTCCTTCCTTCCTTCCTTCCTTCCTTCCTTCCTTCCTTTTCCTCCTCCCTCCCTTCTCCTTCCCTTCCTCCCTCTCCTTCCTCCCTCCCTCCCTTCCTCCCTCCCTCCCCTCCTCCCTCCCTTCCTCCCTTCCTTCCTCCCTCCCTCTCTTCCTTCCTTTCTTCCTTCTTTCCTTCCTACCTTCCTTCCTTCCTTTCTTTTCTTTCCTTTTTACTCTACCACTTCTAGGACAGGTTAAATAATAGTGTGAACTATTGGACCCTGATTTTTGGGGGAAATCTTCCCAGATTTCTACATTAACACTAAATTTTGGTTTTAGATAAATGCTTTTGTCACACTGAGAAAAAGTTCTTTCATTCACATGTTTTTTAGGGATATTTAACACAAATGGATACTATATTTTTTCAAAAATTTTCTCAGGATCTATTGATATGTAATTCTTGTTTGGTTTATTAATATATTTAAGTAGGTTAATAATTTTTGTAATATTGAATTATCCTTGCATACTTGGCATAAATTCCACTTAGTAATGAATAATCTTTGGTTATATTTTTGTAGTCTCTTTTCTAATATTTCATTTAAAATTTCTGCATCAATATTTCTTAGTGATGTTGAGATATAGTTCTTTATCTGCCTTTCCATCTCTGATTTGGGAAGCATAACCATACCAATCTGATAAAAGGAATTTTGATAAAGTGCTTTACTCTTCTCTATATTTGAGAACAACTTATGTAACATAGGGATAAATTGAACTTTAAAGGACCATGCTTAAAGAAAAATGGAAGAATATATATAGATAGAACAAGCTCCTAGTTTTGGAGTATAGGAGAATATGGAATCATGGGTACAAGCAGAAGGCTTGGACTTGACAAAAAGAAGAGATGCTTCTTTCTTAGTGATTGGTGCAAAGGAAAAAATGGAGTATGATCTTGAGGGTTTTTGAGGTGTAGAATTGGGGAGAAGGGGGTGTTTATAAAGGGGAATGCTACTGTTTTCTTGGTGAAGTTACAAGCAAGGTCCTCTGCTACAAAAGGTGGGGGCGGGGAGAGGGGAAGAAGCAAATGTTACTGGAGGCTAGAGGGCAGAAAAGTTTTACAACAGTCACAGTGGGACAAAAGAGTTGAGATTAACATGAATTTGTAGACCTACCTGGGCCCACATATCACAGTTGTAAGATTTCCTCCACTAGTGGTCAGTGCCATGTAGCTACAATCACAAAAGCAGATGGTGGATATGACCCAGGGTTGGGGTTTGACAAAGCTAAAAAGGAAAGGGATTATGTTCTTATACTTTTCCAGGCTGCACCAGTTTTTCTTTAACATACCCTAACTCTTCATCCTGAAGCCTTATCCTAACCCTGGAATTGGAAGTACTCTCTGCTGTGGTCTCTCCCTTTGATTGATTTGATGGCTCCATTTAGAACCTTCATCTAGGGAGGACATCTAGGTCAGTTATGTATACAGCCATTCCAGGCTGTACTCCAGACTGGTTGAGGACAATGTATAGTTAAACTGGTTGGCTATAGATAGAATTGAAGTTGTGAAAGGAGGAAAATGGATCCCAGGTTGGGAAGGGTATAAGTGACTACGGTGAGTGTGAAGAATAGATTTAGTAGGAGTTGGGCAGAGAGGGATAGGAAGTTGTGATCAGATGCAATTTTCATTTCTCCTTTCATTTTTACATTTTATTCTTTTGCTTCTTTGGGGGATTATTAATTTGTTGATTTTTATAATTTTAAAAGTCATGTGCCGGGAGCGGAGCCAAGATGGCGGAGTAGAAACAGCTCGTCCAAGCCTCTCTGCCCCCAGATTCCCCACAAACTATGTAAAAAAGGACTCTGAACAACTTCTGGAGCCCCAGCACCCACAGAACGACACAGAGAAGCTAACCTCCTGCTGAGGACAGCCCAGCAGCCCTGCAGGAAGGACCAGCGCAGTGGTCTGGGAGCCGGCAACGCGCAGAGCGCAGGAGCCCAGCCGAGCCGAGCCCAGGTCCGCGTGAGCCGAGGTTTTAGCCCCAGGGCGGCAGGGCCAGCAGCCAGCTGGAGGAACCCCAGAACACCAGGAGCTGTGGCAACTCCAGAATTATCAACATAGACATGCCTAGGACAAAGTAAGAGGTTAGTGTCCTATGGACTTTGGGACCTGTATTTGGGGAATGCGTCAGCTCCCTCCCCTGGGAGCTAGAAGCCACTGAGGAGACACGCCATTTTGTAGTTTTCATAGGCATTTCCGGCTCCCAGCCTACAAATCGTGGGGAGATCCAGCGATCAGTCTTGGGGGGTAATCGCTCCTGCTTTAACCTCCCTGGATCTGGATTGTGATCTAGGGTGGAAGTTGTGGGTGGGTTTACAGCTT
The DNA here is from genome assembly GCA_011680675.1 of Gymnobelideus leadbeateri. Taxonomy (NCBI): domain Eukaryota; kingdom Metazoa; phylum Chordata; class Mammalia; order Diprotodontia; family Petauridae; genus Gymnobelideus; species Gymnobelideus leadbeateri. The sequence continues at coordinate 358,566 of WOXC01010785.1, forward strand.
GCCAGAAACGGAAGTTGCCCCCACACGTTCGGGACGAAAATTCCTCTAGCTGGCCTTAAAGCCATAGTGTGGCAACAAGCCCAAAAGTCAAGCAATTAAGTGGCAACATGCCAAGGCAAGGAAACAGAAAAATGCAACCCTAGACTCCTATTTTGGGGGCATAGAGTGGGAAAAGGACTGTGAGGTCAGAAGTCCTGCTCCAAAAGCCCCAGGGGAAAACATGGGCGGGTTGCAGGCCATAGAGGACCTTAAGAAGGACTTTAAAAATCAAATAAGAGAAGTGGAGGAAAAATTAGAAAGAAATGAGAAGGATGCAGGAAAAGTATGAAATGAGGGTCAACAGCCTGACTGAGGAAAACAACACCTTAAAAAATAGACTAGCTCAAATGGCAAAGGAGGCCCAAAAGGGCAATGAGGAGAAGAATGCCTTAAAAGTCGAATTTGCCAGATGGAAAAGGAATCTCAAAAGTTCACTGAGGAGATTCATTCCTTAAGAGTTAGACTGGAGCAAATGGAAGCTAATGACTTTATGAGAAATCAAGATGCTGTTAAGCAGATCAAACTCGGAGAAGATTAGGAGGCAATGTGAAATATCTATTGGGAAAAACCACTGACCTGGAGAATAGATCCAGGAGAGACAATTTAAAATTATTGGACTACCTGAAAGCCATGATCAAGGAAAGAACCTAGAAATCACCCTTCAAGAAATTCTCAAGGAAAACTGCCCTGATGTTTTAGATCCAGAGGGCAAAATAGAGGTTGAAAGAATCCACAGATCACCTCCTGAAAAAGATCCCAAAAAGAAAACTCCCAGGAATATTATAGCCAGGTTCCAGAATCCCCAGATCAAGGAGAAAATACTACAAGCAGCCAGGAAGAAACAATTTCAATATTGTGGAAACACAATCAGAATAGCCCAGGACCTGGCAGCTTCTACACTGAGGGATTGAAGGGCATGGAATATGATATTCCAGAGGGCAAAAGAGCTGGGAATGAACCCAAGGGTCACCTACCCAGCAAAACTGAGTATCTTGTTTCAGGGAAAATATGGTCATTCAGTGGAATAGAGGACTTTCAAGCATTCTTGAGGAAAAAACCAGAGTTGAATAGAAAATTTGACATCCAGACGCAAGAAGTAAGAGATGCCTGAGAAGGTAATCAGGGAAAAGAAATCAAAAGGAACTTATCAAAGTTGAACTATTTACATTCCTATATGGAAAAGCAATATCTGTGACTGATGATATCTTTCTCACTATGAAAATAATGGAAGAAGGGTATGTGGTCATATGAATACATATGTGAATGTGTGTGTATATGGTTACAGTTATATATGGATAGAGGGCATAGGTTGAATTTGTTGGGAAGGGAGAATACTCAAGGGATGAAATTATGAGGTGAGAGAGGAAAGTGGCAAGAGGAGATGGGGAGAGACATGGTAGGGTAAACTATCTCATGTAGGGAAGTGGTTGCAAAGGAGGGGGAGAATAAGGAAGGCTAAAAAGGCAAAACCACATTCACACTGAATTTGGTTCAGGGAGAAAATGACATACATACTAAATGGGATATCTCAACCTGCAGCAGGATAGGGGGAAGGGGGATGAGAGGAGGGATGATGGATGGGAGGGCATCCTTGGGGTGAGGGGAGGTTGGAAGTACCCACTATAGAAGAGGGACAGGATCATGTAGGGAATGGACCAGGTGGGGGGTGGGATGAGTGGGAGGGAATTATAAGCAGCCTTGTACAATATATCTACCATGATAATGTTTTGCATAGCTAGACATGTACAACATATACTGAATTACTTATCTCCCAAGAGGGAATGGGTGACAAGGGAGGAAGGAAATGGATCTGAAATTCGAGGTCGTAACATTAAATGTTTCAAATATATATAAATACTATTATTAATACTCTTTTGCTTGTAATTGGGAGATAAGATGTGCAGGCATTGGGACACAAAGATTCACCTTCCTCTAATGGAAAAGTCGATGGGGGTATGGGAGAAGGTATGGGAGAGAGCAGATTGGAGGAAGCGATATCTTGTGGGACTGCTATTCAGGGAGGTTGGGTAGGGGAATAATGGGGGGGAAAATGATTGTAACTCAAAATCTGGCGGAAATGAATGATGTAAAACAGAAGTTAATAAAGCATTTGTTTAAAAAAAAAGTCATGTGCCTAGATCATTAGGTTTCTCTTTCTCTTTTGTGAATATATGTTTTCAGATACATACATTTTCCTCTAAGGACTGATGTACCTTTTATGCCACAAATTTTGGTAATTATACAAATGCTATTCTTTTTTTAATGCAATTATTTTTCAGTTATATGATTAGTTCTGTGAACAATTATTAATTTGGGGTGCTCTGTCAATTAGCCAATAAATATTTCTTAAGTGCTTATTATGTGCCAGTCTCTTTGTTAAGCAGTGATGCTACAAAGAAAGAGCAAAAGTCTGTTCCTAAGAAGCTTGGTTTCGAATAGAGGAGACAAGTAAGTGCTTTTGCTTGATTTCTTCTATGAGACCCAGCTAGAATGCAGAAAAGATACCTGCTTCCACAGATCAATTGTCAAGGCCATTATTATATTGTTTATTTCCTGGTGTGGTGGAAACTATGGAGGGAGGAAGGCTGTGATGCCCAAAACCCATACCTTCCCCTCAATAGCATCCAGCCAGGACATGAAGTTACATATAATCTCTCAACCTTGCTTGGGCATCCTGCTTGATGCTGCTGCTCCCTATTTATTTTAGGATTTATATATTTTTTTAACCATTTAACATATACAAAATTGTGCTATCATTTTTTGGGGGGAGAGAAATTCCTATCTTTTTTTTTAATGTGTTACTGCTGAAGTTTTTGAGATTGTTCCCCAATCCCACATTTTCCCACAAGCTCTATGGTTTTTATTTTATTATTTTGCATAGTATAGTGTTTCTTTGAGTCTGGAGTCAGGAAGTCTTGAGTTCAAATTCTTCAGACACTTTTAGTAGCTATATGACACTGGAAAGGTAACTTAACCTTATTTACTTTAGTTTCCTTGTCTGTAAAATGAGTTGGAGAAGGAAATGGCAAACCACTCCAGTATCTTTTTCAAAGAAACCCCAAATGCAGCCAACAAAGAGTCAGACATAACTGAAATGATTGAACAATAAAATGTGTTATGGTAAAACTGCTTGTACATGTAAGATATATGCAGAAGTTGGAAAATAATCTCAGAGAGAAGGCAGGTGAGAGGAATTGGGAGAGGCTTCCTAAAGAAGGTTACAATTGAGCTGATTCTTGAAGGAAGCAAGGGACACTAAGAAGTAAAAATGAGGGAACAGAGAGCATTCCACACATGAATTTCCTACATGGGGAACAGTCAGCACAAAGGCACAGGAGTTGATGTCTTTCATATAAGGAATAACAAACAGTAAAATGTAGCTGGATTATAGAGTACGTGGAAAGGAGTAAATTATACGAAGATTGGAAAGGTAGCAAACTACCAGGTTATAAAGGGCTTTAAATATTTTTTCCTGGAGGTAATAGGCAGCCACTTGTGCTCATTGATGAGAGAAGTGACCTGGTCAGACCTACACTTTTGGAATAACACATTGGAACCTGAGTGGAAGATGGACTGAAGTGGGGAGAAACTTGAGATATAGGAAGATGTGCTGCTGACAGATCTGTAAAGTAGTCCAGGCATTGTAAAAGGCAGTTTGGAACTCTACATCCCAAGTCACTAAACTGTGTACTCTTTGGTTGAGCAATATCACAACTAGGTCTGTACCCCCAAAATGGATCAGAAAGACAAGGACCTACATAGATAAAAATATTTCAGCAGCTCTTTTTATTATAGAGAGTACTAACAGTGTGATCCATTGCCCTATTCACACATTTCATTTAGTGGCCCCTGAAACTTTTTGTCACCAAATAGTTTCAAAATTGTGGGTAGAATTTCTACAAGATGTCTGAATGGTTATGTCTATTCCTAGTTCTCCTTTATCATCTTAAGAGAGCAAGATATATACCAAAAACAATAAAAGAACAACCACCAAGAAAGAAAAGGAGAAAGAGGGAAGGGGGGAGGGGGCAAGAGAGAGAGGAGGGGAAGGGAGAGAGGAGGGTAAGATGAGGGGGAAAAGGTAGAACTCTTTATCAGAAAATTCCCACTTAGAAATGAAAAAGCCTAAATTAATGAGCAAACAAAAATGAATTCATAATATATTAACCTCATAAATGTTCCTTCCCCACCCCACCCCCTTTTAGGAATACCCCTTTCAGTTGATACCATCAAATACTAGGACCTTCTCCTCTAAGACCACTGATAATTTACTTCTAATGTATGTACCTTTTTCTATTCTGTCTCCCTCGAAGTTTCTTGAAGATGGATTGTTTTTGCCTTTCTTTGTATCAGTCAGTGAACAAGCATTTATTAAATGCCTATGTCCCAGGAACTGTGCTAAGCTGGAGACACAAAGAGAAGCAAAACCAAAAGCAACCCCAATTTTTATTTTCAAGGAACTTGTATTCTATCAGAAAATGTCTATACATTTAGATAAATGCAAAATACATATATAAAATTGTTTGGTTGATCACCAGAGAGATGATGCAGAATATGAATGCAAAATATGGAGAATAAGAAACACATTGTTGGATCAACCAATGTGGGAATTTGTAGTGCTTGATTGTACTTATATAAAATAGAGGGTCTATTTTTTTTTTCTTTTCAGTTAATAAGAGGGGGTGGGAGGAAAGGAAAAATACTGAAAAATTGAAAAAAGACTATAGAAGAAGTTTGGCAGGATCTCTTCTTTTTTCTATAAGCATTTTATGTAATATTGGAATGAATTGTTCTTTGACTGTTGTATAAAATTCACTTGTAAATCCATCTGGTTCCATTTTTTTTCTTTTTTAAACTTTCGTTTATGGCTTGTTTGATTTATTTTTCTAATTTCTTATTCTGTTAATTTAAGTAATTTATATTTTTGCAAATATTTATTTGATCTACATTATCTAATTTTGGCATATAATTGGGAAAAGTAGTTTCTAATAGTTTATTTTATTTTCAATTGTTAATTTTCCTTTTTTAGTTTTGTCACAATTAGGTTTTCTTTTCTTTCTTTTTAAAAACCATACATTAAAAGTTTATTTTATTTACTCCCAAACGGATTTTTTTATTTATCAATTTAATATAATTTTTTGGCTTTCAACTTAGTTATGTCTTTTAATTTTAGAATAACTATTTTGGTGTTTAATTTTTTTAATTGTGCTTTAAAAATTTTTTTAGTTGCATACACAGTTCATTGATTACCTTCTTTTGTTGATGAAAATGTTTAAAGATATATCTCCCACCCCTGGGGAGATTTAATTTTGTCCCCAAAGCTTTTGTATGTTGTCTCGTCATGTTCTTTGATGAAAATTTTTATTGTTTCTATCATTTATTCTTTTATCCATTAATTATTAGAATTATAGTTAATTTCAATTCCTTTCTTCAAAGACCATTTATTGATTACAATTTTTATTGCATTGCGCTCAATAAAGTATGTGTTTATTATTTCTTCTTTTCTGCATTTTTTTTTTTTTTTTGCTTTTTGGTGGGGTAATTGGGGTTAAGTGACTTGCCCAAAGTCACACGGCTAGTAAGTGTTAAGTGCCTGAGTCTGGATTTGAACTCAGGTCCTTCTGACTCCAGGGCCAGTGCTCTATTAACTGGGCCACCTAGTCACCCCTTCTTTTTTTCATTTATTTGTGAATTTTTTATTCCCGAAAATTGAGATGGTCTGTTTTTGTACAGGTGCTATGTACATTAGAGAACTCTTTCTTTCTGTTCTCATCCAAAAATTGCCACATATAACTTTTCTAAAATTCTATGCATGTCTTTAGCATCTTTATTTTTTAGTTAGATTTATTTATAACTCAAAAGGGTACCTTTAATTTTTCCACTATTGAAGTTTTACTGTCAATTTCCCCTGCAATATGGTTATATTTTTCTTTAATGTTTAATGCTTAAATGCTATGCCATTCAATTGTGTGCGCTATTGCTTTTAATTCACTATCTACAGTGCTTTTAAGCAAATATAACGTAGCTTTCTTATTTATTTCTTTCAGTCAAGTCCTTTTATTTACTGTTACATTGTCTGAGATAATAATTACTACTCCTGTAGTAGGTTTTAGTTTAGATTCTCATTTTAACTGTGAATCTATTTGTTTCAAATGTCTTTCTTGTCAACAATATTGTTCAATTCTGATTTCTAATCCATTCTGCTATGCTACTTTATTTTTGGATGATTTAATATCATTCACATTCATAGTAGTGCCTGTTAATTGTGTATTTATGTTAATTGAATTCTGATGTACTTTCTTCTCTCTTTGTCACCTACCCCACTCTTCTAATTTACAAAGGAGGTGATGAAAGAGGAGTGTCCTTTAAACAGGGTATTAAACAAAGGTATTTTTGATTACAAGGGTATAATTATTTTTTAAATCTTTACTACATACTGCAAGATCATGCTACAGAAAGATTCAACAAGTTTGCAATTCCACCTGTTATGACTGAGTTTGCCACAATCCTACATACACCAAGTTTCATTCATTATTTTTGTCATTTGGATGGATATTAAGAAAAATTGCAAATTTGTTTTGGTCAATACCAAAATTTCCTCAGAAAAGCTATTAGATAATATGCCACATTTCTCTGTATTAATGTATATGCCATAAGGATTATTTTGTTCGTGAAAAATTTGAAAAGATTTTGTAGCTGGGCAGCTAGGTGGTACTGTGGATAGAGTTCTGGAAGGGCATGGGCTTAGGAAGACCTGAATTTAAATCTGGCCTCAGACACTAGTTATGTGATCTTGTGTAATCTTAATTTCTGTTGCCTCAGTTTGCTTGGTCTAAAAGAAGAGAATAATAGCACCAATCTTCCAGTGTTGTGAGGATCAAATGAGATCAAATGAGCTAATATTTGTAAAAAGTTTTTAGCAAAGTGCCTGGCACATAATAGGTGCTATATAAATCTTAATTATTATGAATATGATCTTCATTATTAATATTGTGAAACTATCTGGCCCAAAAGTTTGTTCATGAGTGTGTGTGTGTGTGTGTGTGTGTGTGTGTGTGTGTGTGTGTGTAATTCTTTGATGACTTTTATCCCCTTCTAAAATTGATCTCTTTAAATTATTCAGATACAGAATTTTTTGACTTGTTGGAATATAGTTGTATGTAACATTCCCCAGTAATGTTCTTAACTTCTTTAGTTTTTAATGACCCTCTTCCCTTTTTCCATCTGTGACTTTGTTGTTTTTAATTTTCTCTCTCTTTTAAGATGAGGTTTGTTAATGGTCCATCAGTTTTACTGGCTTTTTTCAAAGAGCCAACTCCTGGTTTTATTTACCAACTCAATTGTCCAACATTATTTTCTTGCATATTTATTTTGGCTCCTAGGTTAATGATCTCTTTCTCTCTCTTCTAAATTTTAAATTCCTGATTTGTTCCATCATGGGATTTTAGAGTTGGAAGGAACTTCAGCATTATCCATCAAGTCCAACCCTTACATCAAAAATTCATCCTTATCATATTTTCAATAAATGTTCATCTAACTTAGCTTCGGTTTGAAAACCATTTCTAATTTTTTTAGGTCTAATCTTAATTTACTTATTTTCTGCGTTTCCTTTCATCAACATAGCTGCCAAGGAATATAAATTTGCCTATAAAAATTGCTTTGACTATAATCTAGGGATGTGGCTATATGGCATTATTGTTGTCACTGACTTTTAAATAATCGATCATTTTCTGATTTCTGCTATCCAACTATTACTTAAGAAACTGTTTTTCATTATCCATGTAGTTTTATAATTTGTTGATATTATTTATTATTTATTATTATTATTATTTATTTTTTTTTTTTTTGCATTTTGGAGGGCAGTTGGGGTTAAGTAACTTGCCCAAGGTCACACGGCTAGGTTTTTGTTTGTGTGTGCATTAAGTGTCTGAGGCCGGATCTGAACTCAGGTCCTTCTGACTCCAGGGCCGACGCTCTACTCACTGCGCCACCTAGCCGCCCCGATATTATTTATTATTAATATTATTAAATTCTATATAATCACCTGGGAACAGAAAATCATGTACCCACACTCCCTCCACTTTGGTCTTGGCTTGTAGCCTTTTCAAATTAAAGAATTTACCATCAGTACAGTAGTTGTCCTTGATAGCATGTTCATCCTCACTGAAAGCATCTGACAACATGGCTGAAAAAAATCATGCTAAGAAGCATGGGAGCAAGCACACAGCCTTGTTTCACTCCATTGGTGACTGGGAAGGCATGAGAGCATTTTCCATTATCTAGAGCCAGGGCAAGCATGCCATCATGAAATTGATGTACAATGCTGATGAACTTCTCCAGGCAACCAAATATTGACATAATTTTCCATAAGCCCTCATGACTGACAGTAAGTTTCAAAGGCCTTGGTCAGATCTATAAACGTTGTGTACAGACTTCTGTTCAGCTCCTGGTATTTTTCCTGTGGTTGTGGGGCAGCAAACACCATATTGACTCAATGCAACCTCTGAAGCTGAGATGCAACAAAGTTTGAATCAGTTCTCTGCAGCTTGTGCTAATTTTGGCCTCGCAATTAACACCAAAAAAAAAACCAAACCCCAACAAAACACAGGTTCTCCATCAGCCACCACTATACCATCCATATGTGGAACCATTGGTTACAGCAAATGGAGAAGTTTTGGATACTGTGGATAAGTTCATTTACCTTGGAAGTGTACTTTCTAAGGATGTACATTCTGTTGATTACATTTATGGTTTGAAAAACAGAATATTGATAATTTCTGTCATTTTGAATTTATGTACTGTTTCTCTTTTTAAAAATTTAAATTTATGAGATAAAATAAAAGCATTTCTATAACATAAAAAAATGATGCACAAGGGGCGGCTAGGTGGCGCAGTGAATAGAGCGCCGGCCCTGGAATCAGAAGGACCTGAGTTCGGAGCCGGCCTCCGACACTTAATCCGCACAAACAAAAACCTAGCCGTGTAACCTTGGGCAAGTTACTTAACCCCAATTGCCCTAAAAAGGGGCGGCTAGGTGGCGCAGTGAGTAAGAGCGCCGGCCTCGGAGTTTGGATGACCCGAGATCAGATCGGGCCTCAGAAAATGAGCACCCACGCATAAATAATGACTAGCCGTGTAACCTTGAGCAAGTTACTTAACCCCAATTGCTTTAAAAAAAAAATGATGCACGTAAAACTGCACATCTATTATGCACAATTTGCTAGTCCTTTTAAATATGTAGTAAAGTTATTATGTAAACTTCTTTTTTCCCCCTTTCTTCTTCTCCCTGCCTCAGGAATGGCTACCATTCTGCACAAATATGTACATACGCATAAAATTTTTCTATACATACTTCTATTTATCAATTTTTTTTCTGGATGCAGATAGAGTCTTCCTTCATATGTCCATTGTATTTATAATAATATTCGATTTGTGTATTTATAATAGTCAAAATAATTTAATTACTCAAAGTTGTTCTTAAAACAACATTGCTGTGACTGTATACAATGTTCTCTTTTACCTATAACATGATAGGTTTTTGTGAATATTCCATGTATACTTGAAAAGACTGTATTTTCTACCTCTTCTCTTTAGTTCTCTGCATATAATTAATGATTGCAACATATTAAGTAATAAAACAAGTGATTTCTTTATTATGAATATTTTTATTTGTTCTGTCACATTCTGAAGTGTTGGAGTTCCTTACTACTATTATATTTTAAAATATTTTTCTTCTTATATGGCAAATAGTCTTTTTAAAACAACTACCAAGTTATTTTGTATGTGAAAATTGAGAATTTTATGTATTTTGTTACTTTTTCCTTTTACCATTATGTAATATCTTTTTTTCTTTCAGTAATTTCTAAGTTAAATTTCTTGTTGACAGGTTTCATTACTGCCACCCTTGTTTTGGGGAATTTGCAATCATTTATTTTTAGACCAAACTCTTAATTTTAGTCTAGCTATGGTTTTTTTTTTTTTTTACATCACGTAAGCAACTTACTGCTGGGTTTTATAGCACAATCCATTCTTTAATTCTTTTTTTTTAAATAGGTGAATTTATGCCATTTGTGCATAATGTTATAAATAATAAATTTGACATATCTTTTGTCCTTTTCTTCTTGGCATGGTCTAGAAACATGAAGTCTATCTTAATATCATTATTTCAACTGTCAATATTAACAAATAAAACAGTTTATATTTGTGGGTTTTAAAAAATTATTAAAATATATACTTCAGCATGGATAAGTAGATTTTTAGATCTATGAGGGCAGAAGTATCTTCCCTGACTTCTCTGTTCTACCATCTCCCAGGAAGTCCTTTAAGGAGATAATTCTTCAAGGCTGTTCTTGGAATGGTTTAGAATTATGGAGGTAGATAGCATCAATACTCTCCTAAACATAGTCTACATCCCAGTCATGTAATGAATGCATTCTAGACCTAGTGATGTTCTTCCTATTTCTCATGCACCGGAATCTCTCCAAAATCCAGCCTCTCAGAATTTCACAATGATATATGTCTTAGGTTGCAATCTTGGAGTACTGGCTTGGAGAATAAATCTGGATATCCTTCCAAGACTGCCTTCTATTGCTTCTTAAGATAAAACAAAGTCTTGGCATTTAAAATCCTGAAAAAATTGATTGCTTTCCAGTCTTATTTCATATAGCTTCATTTCACACATATCCTGTTTCAATCAGACTGTTCTTCTAGCTGTCCCCTGTACATGTCATCTCATGATCTACCCATATATTTTTTTCACTGATGGTTCTCCATTTCTGGAATTCCCCTCTTCCTTAACTCTGCCTCTTAAAGTACCTAGCTTTTTTCAAGGCTCAGCCTTGGGGACATGTTCTCTACAAGGTGCTATAGCTCCACTTCTTAGTGTTGTCTCCTAAAGTGACAAAGTGGGTAGAGTACTGGGTTTGGAGTCAGGAAGCCATGAGTTCAAATCTGGCCTCAGATACTAGCTGTATGACCCTCGGCAAGTCATTTAAACTCTGTTTGCCTCAGTTTCCTCATCTATAAAATGGGGGTAATAATAACATCTACCTTGGGTTATTGTGGGGACCAAATGTAATAATCATTGTAAAGAGTTAGATATAGTAAGTTCTTTATAAATATTAGCTATTACTGAAATTACTTTGCAAATATTTTTAATTATTTATTTTTGTGCATATTATAATCTTTCCAGTAGATTATAAGCTCCATGAGGGCAGGGTCTGTTTCAGTTTTGACTTTGTATTCTCAGTTACTCTTTAGAGGCCTAGTTCTCTCTGAGAGTATAAAAAGTGTATGCTTCAAGGTTCTCTGATAAAATGACTCAAAAGTAAAAATAATCATTTGAGAGCCACTATCAGGTACAGCTAACGAATGTATCCTCATGGTCTTTACCATTAGTTTAGCTTATGGTCCTGTGAGTACTGGAGCAATGGGTCCAGGGAAAATCACAGACCAAAAGATTAATTCTGAAAGAACAGGTAAACTAGAAAACCACATTAAACTCCAAAGGCACAATGCACAATACACTATCACACCAACCAACATGAATTAACTATTGACATGTTCCTGCTTCTTGCTGAAAGGAATTGATGTTGGCAGAGAGTGTGAGACATTTTGTAATAAGTTTAAGGGAAAGAGACTTTATAATTATACTTGTTGAGGCACTTATTCCTCCTTATCTCAATTTGGTTTTAATCTTAATGCTGAGACATACAATGAGTCACTTGTACCATTTTGTTGATCTGTATAGATTATTTTCTAGTATGGCTGGCAGAATCCACCTACTGAGAAAGACAACAACAACATTGTATACATATTTTTGCATTATTAATTTGACTGTTCTTGGTACCATAGGTATGTTGGAAGTTCACAGATGAGGAAATTGAAGTATAGTGATTTTTATTGACATCCAAAATTTTACAAGAAGGTATTGGCAGAATTTCCACTTTATTACCCAATTTCTGAACCAAGTTATCTCCTGTCTTATCTCATTGCAATCAATAGTACCCTAATAAGCTTTTAAAATGAGATATTAATTCTACTAAAATGAGGTCCAGCAGGCATACTTTACAAAGTATGTATAAAAAGTTTGGGAATGATATTCTTATTTCTGGTTATTATTGCATGCTTTGGTCTGAAAACATTTTACTAAGTGGGCTCTGATAAGTCCTGATTTGGATTGTTTATGCAGTTTAAATGACTTAAATGGTCTATTTCCCTGACTAAGATCTTTGATTTCATAGATTAAAACCCTGGAACAGACCAAAACCATAGAAAGCCTAAACAAATCCAGGGGTAAACTGGAGAAGATGAAGGAGAAGGTGGAGAAACAGTTGATATCTGTTAAGTCAGAGCTGGATATAACTGAACATGAGGCAAAGGAGGATAAAGAGAGAGCTAGAAACATGCTAGATGTTGTTACTAGTGAAATGAAGACACTGAAGAGCACATTGGAAGAAACAACCAAAAGAGAGAAGCAGGTATGTATACATTACATTTGTTGGCCATGTGATCCAGAGAGAATGCCTCCTAGAAAGCAAAAACTTCATATTAATTAGCTCTTTAATCTGCTACATTTCTCATATTTATCATTTTCTGTCCTTTTTATTACATTAAAATTTTTACTTTGCTAAGAGTTTTTAACCATGGGATGAGGTTCTGGGAGTACTAATTTAAAAATTCATTTTCGTAGCTTTAAAGGTTTACAGGTATTTGAGAGACAACCCTATGATATAGGAAATATAACTCAGATTTAAAACTTTTAAGAGTCACAAAGTGCTTTCTGAAGGGCAATGTAAAAGTTAAGTAGAGCCTTTGGCCAATCTTAAATACTTGTCTACAACCGTCTCCACCATTTGCATCATTCTTGAGATTACTTCAAATTTTAAAAAGTCAATCACTACACCAGCATTAAGAGGGGATACTTATCTCTGATGGGGATCTGTTGAAGAAAACTGACCACAAAATCTCCAATAGTGGTGTAGAAAATTGATGGAAGACCAAGCACATATGTAAACCATAAAAAAGGCTCATTCACTTGTTAATTGTAAGTTGGAAACTTTATCTGGCAGCTCCATCAGAAGGTCAGTCTCATAAAGAAACATGTACCGGGCAGCCTGACCCCCATTGTTTTGTCTTTCATCTCTCCATCTTTCTAGAGCTCCAAAGGTCTTAGACTGGACACCGAGCCTAGTGTTTTGTTTTGTTTTGTTTTTTTGTTTGTTTTTTGCTTTGTTTTTTACTCTTGCTGACTGTGCTTATACTTATGTGTCAACATGGGGACTGCTATTCTTTATATATTTGGTAGAATTCACTTTAAGCCCATCTGGTCCTGGAGGGGGTTTTGGGGGAGTGGTGTGGGGGTTTATGGCTTGTCCAGTTTCTTTTTCTGAAATTGAACACCTAGTATCTCTGTTCTGAGAAGAAAGGAAACAAGAGAAGTAGAACCTTGTCCACATTAAGAAGAGAAAGGAAGAATCTGAGGGAAGATACTTTTTTTCTTCTTTCCTGAGACTGAGTACTAAGGAAGAGTCTATATTTCTGAAACTTCAAGCTCAGCCCTTGAGAGCAAGTTATAGGAACGAGGAAATTATGGGTAGCGGTTTTCCTTAGCTAATGGATGTTTAGTCTGTTGAAACTGGACTTTGAGCTCAGGTCCTCCTGACTCCAGGGCTGGAACTCTATTCATTATGCCACCTAGCTGCCTCTAAGTGTATAGATTTTTCTAATAAAAATTCTATACATGAAGGAAAATAAGCATATGGATTAGCTCTGACTGCTGGACTTTGAATGAATATATTTAAGCTCAATTCTTGGGCCTTTTGCTACTATGACACTCTGTGTTAAGTCCCTTTGACTCTTTGGATCCTGGTTATTCTACCTGTAAATGAATAGATTAGATAAAATAATCTCTTCCAACTCTAAAGTCTATGTAATCTAATTTTTCTCAGAAATTTAGGCATCATTGGCACATGTACTTTAGGCATATAATTGGCTTGTTTGCTTCTGCTTGTTTTATACAAGACCAGGATCTCCCTAGGCAGAGTAGATGGTAATATATGTGGTATAGTTGTTCTTGCTTTTAAAATGTCTCTCCTTCTGGGTTGCTATGGTGCCTTAACTTCCCATATTGATTCTTACTTTGACCATCAAGAACAGTAGAACCATCACATTTGTGCCCTAACATTATAGTCCCAGATGTGGTTCTTAGAGAGGTGGAAATGGCATTGGAGAAAACAAAGATAGGAAAAACAGCTTGACAAAACCAAGAATATACAGAGAAAGTGTGACAAGTTTGAGGTTATTGAGGAAGTGAATTTCAAGGTATTTGAGTGAGGGAAAGATATAAAAAAGTGAGGAAAAACTCACTTCTTTTTAAACAAACAAAAAAGGAACTAAGAGAACAGCAGTAAGAGCTACTCCATATGCTTATTTTCCTTAATGTATAAAATTTTAATTAGAAAAAAATCTATACACTCAGGGGTGGCTAGGTGGCACAGTGAATTAGAGCACCGGCCCTGGTGTCAGGAGGACCTGAGTTCAAATCCAGCCTCAGCCACTTAACACTTACTAGCTGTGTGACCTTGGGCAAGTCACTTAATCCCAGTTGCCCTCCAAAAAGCAAAAAAAAATTATATATACATTAAGGACATCCTAAGTGGTATTTTAAAGGAAGAGGCAGGATTTTATAATTGATGTTACACAATAGACACTTTAACCATCATATGAGTAGCTGAAATATATAGAGAATAAAAGATCCCACTATGCTTATTATTTGACTATTAAAAAAGACCTGCTATGGTGTAACAGCAAGCACCCCAATATCCCCAGGGTAGCTGCCAATATAGGTTCTTAGATCTGCTTCTCAAAAGGAAAGCAACTCAAAATGGATTAACAAGCTTACTTTAATCAAACACACATTACCTAGTTCAGGGGAAAAAGGTCAGCACCCCAAACTTCAGAGTTACAGAACTTACAGATCAAACAGACAGGCTTCCAAACTGTCCAACCATTATATCAATACCAAATAACAGTTACCAGAGAGGGAAGCATCAACATCTGGGTTTTCAAAGCCGGGGGGCTCTCAACAACGGCTTCCCAGAGTCTCATCTGGTCAAATCACACAACACTTCTCGAAGTGAGCCCCAAAGCAAAGCCTCTCCTCAGGGCTTATATAGCCTTCTCTTGGCTCAGGGAATGTAACAACCTCCTTGACCCACTGCCAAATCACAAAGTATCAAGGTGTGGGCTTTCCTGAAAAACAAGCCTCCCACCACAGGCTCCAGGTGCACTTAAGCTAGGGGCAGGGAAGATCCTTAAATCTGCATTTCCATTACATATGGTAGAGCCAAACACTACTTTAAAGGCTTTTCTCCAACAAGGTATGACCGAAGCATATGTAAAAATTAAATAGGATTCCTTGAAACAAATAACAGAAAATAGCTTTGTTCTGATTATTAAAATCAAGCAAGATAGAAAGTAAGGGGACATATATTTACCAAAGACTGGAGAAGTTCCAAGAGAATCCAAGTTTAAGAGGAATTCCTTATAAGTTGTTGGGCTTCTCCAGAAACTCCTGCTGTGGAGTAACATTGTGATTATTAAATCAAGCCCAGGAATATTGCAGAGCCTCTTAAATGAGATCCATACTCATCTAAAAAACTAACAACTATCCAGACATAAGTAGATGAAGATTGTCTATAATATAGCATTGGATTTTAAGTTTTATGTAAAATACGATTAAAATATTGAACACTAAGGCTCCAGGGGATCATTACTAGTTATTTCTTTCTAGGCTGACATCTATCCATTAACCATTCTTCTCATAGCCAGGCAACCAGTTTTGAATACACTTATATGAAGTCTTGATCATGTAGTCCTTAGCTCTTCATCTTATCTATAAGATACCATGAGAAGTTTTATCAAATGTTTTGGTGAAACCTACGTATGCTATACCTATGGCATTTTCATCAGTATAGCAATCCAGTCAAAAAAGGAAATAAGGTAAGTCTGGCATGAACTGTTATTGATGAAAGCATCTTGGCTCTTAGTTACCACTGCTTCCCTTTCTAGATACTTAGTAACTGTTCCTTCAACAATACCTTCTATATGTTTTTCAAGAATCAAAATTGAGTTAGTTCATCTGCTTATGGTTTGACATGACTTTTATTTTTTCCTTTTTGAAAATAAGGTCAACATTTTCCATCTTGTGGCACCTCTTTATGCAGTCACATTAATCTATTCTTTCAGTTCCTTCAGATTTTTATTTAGACCTGATGACTTGAAGGCAACTCTCTTATATATCTCTTGACTGATCTAGGCTTTTAACATCTTGTTAATTGTTTTTGCTATTCTCCCAATCTCAATGTTGTTTTCTTTTGTATAGAAAATAGAAGCAAAATAGGAGATGAGTAGTTCAGCCTTCTTTCCATTGTTCGTTATAATCATTCTATCTACTTTGGTAAGTATTCTTATTACTTTTTTGATCTTCATACATAGATAAAAGTCCATTTTCTTATTTTTAGCATTCTTCAGTAGCCTCAAATTATTCTGAGTCATATTTTTTCTTGACATGATTATCATGCCAGTGTTTTGTATTTATCTTTAGCTAACTGCCCTATTTCTATTTCTGTATACATCTTTAAAATATTCTAAGATTGCTATATCCCATACATTGATTGATCTTTTTAGACAAGTCCCTTTCTTGTTCCTTGTCAGATTTAGCTGTATCATCAAATATATAACTTTCTATGTTATCTGTGACCAAAAGCAAACAAACTTAATCTCTCTTCTAAGTGATAGCCCTTAAGATATTTGAACAGAGAGCTACTATGCTTTACATAAATCTCTCCTCCCAGCTAAATTATTCCCTGTTCCTTTAAACAATCTTATCAGAGTTTTGAGTGCTTTCATCACCCTCACTGTGGACTTGCTCCATCTTGCCTGTCTCTTTAAACGTTCTCAGAAACAAATACAGTCTTCTGGATGATGGCCAACCAGAGTTGGAATACAGTAGAACTATCACCTCCTTTAACTATCACCTACTATAATATCACTATAGATATTATAGTACTGTGAATGTGACCTAAGATTGAATTTTGTTTGGGTGGAAACAGGTTGGAAAACCTGTTGGGTATATGCCTTTTTTGTAGTTACTTGAGTTGACACCAGATACAAATTGCTATAACATCTGTATTGGAAACCTTTCCACTTTGGTAGCACTTGCCTTTTAGGAACCCAGGGTTATCACCATGCCACAATGAGATATTGGCATAGGACTTTATCCTATTGGCTGGTATAGGGTGCTCCATTATCTAGTGTTTCATATGGAGCTTTCAGTCCACAAAACCCTTAGGTTTTTTTTAAAAAAAAACTGTTTTCTAGCTTTATTTTCCCCATACTGTACTCTAACAGTTGAATTGTGAATCCAAGTATAGAACTTTACATTTTTTCCAATTAAATTTCATCTTGTTAGTTGTCATTTTGTTATAACTTGTAGCCACCTTCTGGGGTTCTTATTCTATTATCCAATATATCTCTAACTGTTTCATCTCATCTGTAAGTATGATAAATATGCTATCAATGCTTTCACCTAAATAACTAGATGATTTGGCCCTTCTCTTTGGTGGTGTCAATCCCTCTGCTTTTACCTTTCCCATCTCCTATGAATCTACCCATTTGATCATCCTCGCTTCCAGGTTTGAATTTCTCCTTATTCTTATACAAGTTCTTGTTATCATCTTTTATTTTGTCCACAATCACATCCAGATCACCCCATCCTTAAAAAAAACAAACCAACTTTAGTTGCTCATATCATCTCATCAAGCTACCATTATATATCTCTCCTGGCTCAGTAATTTTGGGGTAAGCTAAGGAGTTCCTTCAACATGACTTTTGGCAGTGCTGCTGGAAAAGAGACAGGGCAAGAGACTGTTGCTGTTGACAACCATGTGGTGGGAGCAAGCAGAGGGAAGACTTTGTAGGTGGGGAAAGTTGGGGGAGTGGGGTTGATGGTTGAGTTTAGGGCAGAACTAAACAACAGCAGAGAGGATATGGAGGTGCTCAGTGATCTAGGGCAAAGACAAGTGTCTACTCTGGAGTATGCTTGTTCTTGTCCATGAGGGAAAGTTTTTCTTATACCCCCATTGTTTTCCATGGCTCTTGGGATGAGAACCTTGTTTTCTTTCTCAGTGGCTTGCTAAGCTATGAGTCTTTGGCCATATAAATTCATGTGAGAAGATCATGGGTGAGGCACCCAGAAGGAACACAAGCTTTCAAAGGATCACAGGTCAGGCAGTTTTATTACTCACAGACATACAAGCCTTTGCTTCCTTCACCCTAAGTCCCACAAGCAAGCATGGGCTGTGGTGCAGGCATGTGATGAGATGTGAACCCCAATCTGTGTCTCTGTTATTCATCTGTTTATGGTTGCTAGGTGGATTCTCAGGGACCCAAGTGGGAGGGGAGGGGCTTAGAAACAGTCAATCAGTAGGAAGCCTCAATTGCAGCCCCCCTTTCCCCTTATTGATCACAAGGGCATTGTGAGTAGGAAACTTTGCTAACCTTTCATATGTTGATTGGATGAAATTTGCTAAACTGATTATAACTAAGAGAGCCCAATATTCCTTGTCTAAATGAAGCTGACTAAACCAGTTTTGGAGCACATAGGAACTTTTTGATACATAAATTGGTCAATCAGTAGTCAAACATGGAATCATTTATGTCTACTAAGACCTAGCAATAAACCAGTCTTCATAGTTTGCCTTAATCTTTATGTTATTAAAATATTTATTAACAGTTAAGCTGTGTGTAGTAGTGCTTTGGATACAGGGTTGAGAGTGTAAATTGGAAAATAGATTTAAGACTATAATATCTTCCAGAGTAAGATTTCTGGATGAAGCTTCATATTTAAAGGAGAAAAGTTATCAACTTATTTGAAGAGCTTCCAAGAGCAGAGAGAATGAATCCCTTAGGGTTTCTCTGAGCATCAAAATGAGCTAATAACAGTGTCAGGGTAGTAGCTAGATAAGCTATTACCTTCTTGCCACATGTCTAGTTTAAAAAGAAACCAGAAAGGAAAGAGTTGAGGAAAGACCATGAAGGAAGTCACACCATAAGGAAGGAGAATGGCCTGGATAGCAAATTATATTTACATACATACATACATATATATATATATACACACACATATATACATATACATACATAATATACATGCACATATACATTATATACACATACATACATACATACACATATACATATATACACACATAATATACAAGAGGCAGCTAGGTGGCACAGTGGATAGAGTACAGTCATCTTCTCCAGTTCAAATCTGGCCTCAGACACTTATTAGCTGTGTGATCCTGGGTAAGTCACTTAACTGTTAGCCTCAGTTCCATTTGTAAAGTGAGCTGAAAAAGGAAAAAGCAAACTACTCCAGTGTCTTTGCCAAGAAAACCTCAAATGGGCTCATGAAGAGTCACATATGACTGAAACAACTGAGCAACAATATACATATACATTATATGCACATATAATACATACACACAATACACACGTGATATTTCTATACATATGTATACACAGATACACATATACATATATATCATATGTGTGAACACATCTCTATATACACAGATATACATACATGCAAATATAGATACTAATATATGATATATATATATAGATATAATACACACACACACACATATAAAAACACCAAAAGGTAATTTTTTTTAGGAGAAGTCATTAACATCTGGGGAAGAAGGTAGATCACAAATGGTTTCATATTGAAGGTGGGACTCAAATTTAAATTTGATAGAAACAAGGGATTTTGTGTAGAAGAGGGGAGGAAGGAATGCATTCCAGGCAAGAGGGGTAGACAGTACCAAGGCTCAGAAATGGAATATAGAAAGTTATTAATGAAGAAGAGTGAGAATGTCATTTTGGCTGGATTGTAGAGTGTGTGAAAGGAAATAATGCATAATAATTAGTCTTGGAAGGCAGGTTGGAGGATTTTGCACTTGATCTTACGAGGTAATAGAGAGCCCCTGGAGTTTATTGTAGAGAAAGCTCTGTGGTTCAACCCATGCTTTAGAAAAATGTCTCTCTGGTAGCTGAATGAAAGATGAATTGGAAATGGAAAAGCATTAAAGGAAGAAGTCATATTAGGAGGCTAGTCAAAAATTCTAGATGAGTGGTGATTAAGGCTTGAATGAGGGTGGTGTTAACAGAGAGAAGGGGGCAGATACAAGAGATGTGGAAGAATTAATAAGATTTGGCAACTTGCAAGCCTTTTATGATTTACTTGCTCGCTAGTGCCCTGCTCCTAGAAACCTGGAAAAATTAGAGTGGGAGTGTTTAAGGAGGACTAGCATCTCTGGCCTGAGGACTTGCTGAGCCCCTTTCAGGGCTGCATATCCATCTTTGGTGTCCACCTGGCATTCTACTCTCACTTGTGGCTCCAAGAAATTGTAGCATGTGCGATGGCCACACTCTGGTAATTAATCTTGGCAGACAAGCTAAAACAGGTTGAGGATAACCAAAAACCTATCAAAAAAAGTCAAAAACCCATCAGTGAGTTAGGAGAGTGTCTACCCCAAGCATCTGAAGACTTTCCACCAGTTGAATGGTCAGATGAGAACAATTTGTTCCAATGGCCATGAAGGTGGTGCTGAAGCAGGTGGTGTGGAGCACTTTGAGCTTGGTTAGACATCCACCACATCCTGGACCATCTCCAGTCATCCTAACTTTTGTCTTGCCACTAAACTTCAGTGACTCAGGAAGAGAGAGTGAGACTGATGTCTCTGTTCAACTCTGCCTCACTTAAATCCAGTTCATGTATCAGTCATGACATCACCTGTGATGTCTTTGGTCCTTTTTATAAGTGAGGGACAAAAAACAACTCCTGGAAACTACTTTCTATCACTTTATGTGTATTTTACATTTTATTTTCTTGGTACGTGTTTTTTCTCAACAGAATCAAGTTAAGTAATCAAGCATTTATTAAATGTTCAATGTATGTCAGTCACTGACATGTTTTATATTTTTATTCTCAGTGCATACAGTAGTAAGCATTTAATAAATTCTTATTGAATAAATAAATATTGAATAGAATCAGACTATGACAGAGCTCTGAGGTATTATGATAGAGAACTTTAAATTGATATCAACCCATGATTCACTAATTTTTTAATTGGCTTAGTAACCATCTTTAAAAAAAGATTAATGATTCTATGCTGCCTTTGTAGCAATCACCTC
Organism: Gymnobelideus leadbeateri; assembly: GCA_011680675.1. Lineage (NCBI taxonomy): Eukaryota > Metazoa > Chordata > Mammalia > Diprotodontia > Petauridae > Gymnobelideus > Gymnobelideus leadbeateri. The sequence goes on from WOXC01010785.1 coordinate 379,869, forward strand.
TGGATCTGAAACTATTTACTTGCTATATAACCTTTGGAAAATCACTTAGCCACTCTCCAACCCAACTTCCTCACCTATAAATTGAGGACATAGCACTAGATGATCTCTAAGGTTCTGTCCAGCCTTAATTCCATGTCTACTTCCCTTTCCAAGTACTCAGATATTTTCCCTTCAATTTTCTTTCCTAAAATTTTACTAGGCACTAGAACATAATAACTTTATTTAGTTTTATCTAACAAGACCCTAAGAGTCAGCTGGCATATAGAGAGCTTGGCTTCACCTTTCACCTTTGACCCATACTGGATATGTGACCTACTGTTTAACTGCTCACAGTCTCAAGCAAAGACAATAAAGTTTCAGAGCAATTGCCAAACTAGGACGATAGAAGGCATTTTCTCATTGGCAGTTCCCCAGGAGTCCTTCCTCCCACTCACTCCCCACTCCTTCCTGCAAAGACCTTAATAAAATGCTAAGAAAAAGTCTGAAGTTCACTATGTCTACCAGAAGAGGAATCTGAGCAGCCAATGGTAAGTCAGAAACCTGATAATTAGGAAGGGAGGGGAAATGTCAGTGAAAAAGGGAATAAAACAACTTAAAAAGACTTAAAAACTCTGATCACTGCAGTGATGAACCATCAAAGAACCAATGATGAAACATGGTACCCTCTTCCTGCCAGAGGTGAGGGACAGTACAAAATGAGACACATTTCTGGACACAGACAATCTGGGGGTTTGTTTTGCTTGACTGTGCATCTTTGTTTTTGTTTTTCATTTGGGGTTGCGGTATGATGGTTGGGAGGGAAAATCGGGCTAGTGATGAGTAAAAAAAAACGAAGAAAATAGGAAAAAAGGATAGAGATGTTCTAAGAACAAATTTTATCTTCATCAATTTTTTAAGGATAAATTTGTTCAGCGAATTTATAATGTTCTTTTTGCACAATCTTTGAATAGAGTTTATTATTCTCTTTGGCTTTTTAGTGGTTCTCTTTTTACCATGTATGATATTTTTATTCTTTTTGTTATTTCAGCTGGTAGACTTCAGGGAGGTGGTGTCAAGGATGTTGGGTCTAAATATTACCAGCCTTGCTGTCCCTGACTATGAAATCATCAAATGTCTTGAAAGACTCATCCATTCTCATCAGCATCACTTTGTTCCCTGTGCCTGCCTTAAAGACATGACTACTGGACAAGCTAGGTCCCCACAGGACCACTTAAAACTTTTACACTGACCTCTGCCTCACTTGAGGGAAGGAGTGCTGATTGGAAGATCTTACACTGAAGCATGAAACTGAACAGTTTCCAGACCTTGATTCAAATTTTAGTTATGGAAACAATCCACTATTATTTCTTGTGCCATTATTTGGGGATACAGCCAATGGAGGCAGATCTCTTTCATCATACCAAGGTTTAAATTGTGTAATTTTCCACTAATGCTGATTAGGGTTTAATGAGAGCAGGTTCTCACATCCCAAATCTTTCCTGTGAGAAAAAGGATGAGATAAAAATATTTCTTTCTCTTCAAATTGAATCTCTTATAAATAAGTGCTTCTACTTGGGAATGAATGAAAGTAAAACATTTATTGAGCACTTACTATCTTCCAGGCCCTGTGTGAACGGAAAGACTCAGTACAAGTTCATAGCTAAGGTCTTTGAGTTCCATTTATTTCCTTTACAAACAACCAAGTCAGTTTGTTCAGAAACTGATTTTCCCCCTTTCCCCTCCTCCTTCATTTATCTAAGACAAAAATTAATATTTAGTTCTAACCACTCCACATCTTCCTTTTTCTTGCATTCTTTCCTGCTTTCTCATTGCATGCATATTTTTCCTGGGAATCAGATTCTTTACATCACTGAGAGAAATATGTTGAAAATTTCTTTAACAAAGCCTTTATCTGCCTATAAAAAGAAATTTCTCCTAGCTTCACTGTGATGCTTTGGTGAAGCATCAAGGTACCCTGAGGGAGAAATAGGAGGTGACGTGTGTCAGGCAAGTCAAACCACCACCGCCTTCCCTCTGACCCAGATAGAAACAGCCCACAACTCTGAATGCCATAGCAGCATTTCCTGCCCTATACTACTGGCCCTTCTTCAGCCTGGACCTCACAGTCATCATTGATGGGAGCAATCACTATGGAGAAGGGGCTTGCTTTTTTCAATATCACCACACCAAACATTTACCAACTGTCATCAACTGTCAAGTAAACCCAAGAGCCTTGGAATTGACAGCACTCTCCTCAGCCTTCTGTTCTTCTCCTGCTCCCATAGCCCTCATCCCTGTGAAGTAATGCTGGTGAAGACAGAGCCTTGAATTGCTTCTGTGGATGTTGCAGTCATAGCTATTGAAGATGTAGGGAGAAAAGAAAAGATTAAAAAAAAACTATCTGAGTCTGTAGCTCTGTCAAATATGTCAACATCTGAAAGTGATATGATTTTTCAGCTGAAATGACATTAAAGGGGCAGCTAGGTGGTGCAGTGAATAGAGCAGTAGCCCTGGAATCAGGAAGACCCAAGTTCATATCTGGCCTCAGACACTTAACACACACACACACACACACACACACACACACACACACACACACACATGCTGTGTGATCTTGGGCAAGTCACTTAACCCCAATTGCCCTCCAAAAGAAAAAAAGGAAATGACATTAAAAAAGGATGTATTACCATTGTTTTTGCTATGGTACTCTAAGGATCATGGGACTTTTCCATCTGACTTGTAGCTGAAACCTGCTCTATGTGTTACTTCCCCAAATAGGATGTGAGCTCTTTGCAGAACAAGGACTTATTTTGCTTTTCTATTTGTATTCCCAATTCCTAATTGCACAGTTTTGATCGAGGGTGTTCCTTGGTGTGTGGTGTGGTGATGGTGTGTGTGTGTGTGTGTATGTGTGTGTGTGTAAGAGAGGGGGGCAAGGGAAGGTGATTTAGGTGACCCTTTCAGGTACCTGGCTGCAGCCTCTGGATGCCTCCTCACATTCCCCCTAAGTGATTTTTAGCTGTTTCACAAGCTATGGTACCTGGTAGAGATATGGATGCCAAAGGAGTACATGAAACAATTCGGCTCAAACTAGGCACTGGAATGGAATGCGATAACTTTTTGTTTGAATACACATTGTTCTTTACTCTCTCTACCTCCCCACAGTCCCAGTTTTTAAAATAGGATATAATTAGGTGCTTAGCAAATATTTGCTAATTGAAAGAATGATCTTTTTTTATAATATCCTCTCAGTTTGAATTTTTTGCCTACTTTTGAAATTTAGTCAAATAAATTGGCTTTGATTTGTCTTAGCTATTTTCTAAAGATAGATTTAACATATTCTCAGTTAATGTTATTTTCATTTAAAATATAAAATATCATAGTTTTTTCCTTTCCTCTTTTTTTGGAGGGCAATTGGGGTTAAGTAACTTGCCCAAGGTCACACGGCTAGGTTTTTGTTTGTGTGTGTTAAGTGTCTGAGGCCAGATCCGAACTCAGGGACCTTCTGACTCCAGGGCCAGCGCTCTACTCACTGCGCCACCTAGCTGCCCTTTCCTTTTCTCTTTAAGGATTTAAGGTAACTATAAGTTCAATTTCATATAAGAGATTGAAATTGACAAATACTAGGTACTACATGAGATATCCATTTAAAATATTTCTATTATATCTCAAAATATATAGACGTATGTGAAATGTCTGTCTATATAATATAATATCTATATAACACAATACTATATAGGCATAATAGAAATTTAAAAGAGGGAAATCATTCAGAATTTCTAGTAGAAAGGGAATGTGAAATAAAATAATCATATCTATTATATTTGTTTCCGCTGACATATTCTAACCCACACAACATACACAAACACATTTCACCCCTACAACCTTATATAGACATTAGTTTATTTATAATTTTGAGAATGTCATATTGGAAATGTTTTAATAAAACTTATTCTCTTTTTTAAGTGAAAAATTTCTGGTTTGGCAATTGAATGAATGCCACAGAGTGTAAGTCTATAATTAAGTAGCACTTTTAATAGGAAAGTGATTGTATTCCATAACAAAGTCCATGTATATTGCACAATAAAATATGTTAGATTGATCAAATGTCCTGGATAATGTTCTTTTTAAAAAAAAATTCATACTGATTTTTGGATAAATTTGTCTTGACAAGGCTTGTTGTCATCTGTTGAATCTAACTTCTGAGAAATTGTATTTAGCCAAAGAGCCTTTGAGATATGTTTTGAACAATTTCCCCCCTTTCTCTAAATTTCAAGTTTTTCTGAATACATTTGCCCTAGATTAAGTAGTGAGTGTTTGAAGAACATGTGATATTGCCTATAACTCTATTAAGGAAATAGACTTCTTGGAGGTGTCCAGTGTCTGGCCAATCTGAAAGTGATCTCTTCCTCCTCATATTGCTCATAGCACTTTGTCTTGGCCTCTCTTTTGTATTTACCTCATTTCCTTTAAGCTCATAGATTATTTGTCTACATGTCCCTTCCTTCTCTCCTGACCTTCCCACATTAGATTATAAGCTTTTTGAGTACAGGCATTGTTATACTTTTCTTTTTATTCTGAGTGCCTAGCATACAGTAGCTTAATAAATCTTTGCTGAATATGAGTTTGTTGACTCCTACCTATTTGGTGCTACAGAAGTACCACATTGAAAAAAACCCCACCACATTAATTGATTGGCTCATTTTCACTTTCAAGAATATAACTTTTGGTCGGAAAGACCGGCTACTATGGAACTATGGAGCAGTTGTCTTAATCACTTTGGAAACATTTATATTGATCTCTCTTATTGGGACATAATGTGAACACTAGAATACTAAGATGTGGTGTTTCTTTTTGAATGTATCAAGATTTTCAACTGCATCCAGAATTGAGTGGATTTCCAGTTCTTAGTGATAAGATGTAGATTCATCTTATTGGCTTAGTGGGAAGCTTGTAAAATTGCATGCCAATTAAAAAAATGCTTTCATATGCATCATTTTATTGTGTCATGATAACAACCTTGTGAGTGGGTATGAATATTTCCAGAAAATTTAACAATAACAACAACAAAAAAAGAGAGGTGACTTGCTTAATGTCCCAGGACAAGAAAACTTTAACAAGATATCTGCACTTCTAGTCCAGTGATCCTTGGTATTGCACGAAAATTCTGTGCACATATAATTTGTCAGTGAACTTCTTGAGCAAAGAGACAGCATGTAAGAGGGTGCTGTCTATGAGGAAAAGATGGAGAGTTTGAACTCCTACTCAGGTGGTTGATGCCAGTTGCTATTAGTTTTCTAGTGAAGAAGCTGAATCTAGTGGTTTTCTGGGATAAGTAATGAAAGGCTGTGTTCATGCCTTCAGAGGATGAAGATGCTTTGTCCTAAAATCTGTTTAATGGAAAGTTTTCCCATTCTATATTATATTGGCAGCTGTCAGTATTTTGGTTGCTACATCTCTTTTTGGTTGCTGCCCGAAAAGCCTACCTACCATTGGTAGAAAGTCAGTAAACTATCTGGTATTGCTTTTTTGGAATCTTCAGCTTTTCTAGTGGTATAACAACCTCTTTAAATATTTAAGAAAAAAGCTGGGGATCAAGGGATCTTTTTTCTCTGGTGTTTCCTCTTTGTAAGTCCTTTTAAAGGCTAAGCAGAAAAGAGAAACTACCCTTCCCTTCTTCTTCTTCTTTTATCTAGATTTTTCAGCAAAGGTTTTATTTTGGCTTATATTATTCCACTACTATAAACATTCCCATTAGCCAAAGTACTACAGATACAGGCTCCATATTATTGTTGTTTTTTCAAGGAAGTGTCATACCTATTTAAGACATTAGAGCATTAGTAATTTTTTCTACTGCATTTTATAGTCTTTCTACTAATGAAAATGCAGGTGCATTTTATTAAAAAACTAGGAGTTTCTAAATGTCTAAAAAGACAATATTAATATTAGTTTTGAGAAAATTACCTATACACGTCATTATGAGCAGAATATTCTCTTCCTAGAAAGATGTATTTTTATTTGTGTGTGTTAAGTGTCTGAGGCCAGATCTGAACTCAGGTCCTTCTGACTCCAGGGTCAGCGCTCTACTCACTGTGCCACCTAGCTGCCCCTATCATTTACTTCTGATTATATATTTTACTTTTTTTTCCTTCAAATATGCTATGTCCATGTTTATTTTTCTAAAGTGGGCAGCATGGGTGCATTGGAACCAGTCTAGAACTGGTCACATTTTGGGGTTAGAGTGCACAGTTTACATATCCTTTCAACAGGGGCTGATGTCTCCTCATTGTTATTTCATCTCTTGACAGAGGAAATATCTCTATACTAGACCACTTCCACCCACACCAGACCACTCCCAACTATACCAGACCACTCCCAGCTTTGGGCTATCTAGACAAAAGAAACTGTCTCCACCCAAGCTTGAGTAGAACATAATATACCCCTCCATTCTTAGGAATATACCATGATCCTAATTTGTTAATAATTTATTCATTCCTTCTTTCAACAAATATTTATTGAGCAAGAAAAAGTTCTATAAGGAATACAAATCTGTACTCATGGAGCTTACATTTAATAGATAAATATCTGTAATGCAAGGTAAATCACCAAAGGGCAAAAAGAGAGGAAGAAAGGGCTATGGTAGCTCAAAGGGGCTGTGAGATTATGGATATCTGAAAGGTCAAGGAAAGTTTCATGGAAGATGTGGAATTTGATTTGGGACATCAAAGACTGATTAGCTATTTACTATGTGCCAGGTACATCAGTAGGTTGAGCTGGGGGTGTCCTAGGTAGACTTTTTCATTAGTGAGTTGGCTTATTTTGATGGTCATGCCCCACCTCATGGTCCAAGGTTCTACTGAAGCAGGAAATTCTATCTATGGAACTGAGGTTAAGTGATAGATCAAGTTGTTATTTTAACTTATTGTAGAGTGAAATTTTAAGTGCAGCCCCCATTTTGAGACACTCCTTTCCTGAATATGGTTTATTGTAGCTCTCTCTCCCCCTCCCCCAACTTTTTTTTTTTTGCTTGTGTGTTAGGAGTTAATAGTTTTCTCTGAGGCTTAGCTACATGTAACCTCATAAGGTTTGCATGGAAAAAGCTGAACAGTTTTTTTCCTTTTAATTTCTGCAAAGAGTTCAGTTTCTCACCTCCCTCTCACTCACATATACACAGATCCCATACCTCACAGGATAGTTTTCTTTCAAGGTCATTCTTAGGATATGTATTAGCTGAGCAGATTGCACATCCTGGGATAATTACCACTTCCCAAGTGTACTCCTTATGTATGATAGTTAAATTAATGAGGAGAACTAGCCTATTGTAGTTTTTCTCCCAGTCAGGAGGTGCCAGTGGTTGAATCTATAGAAGGTCCTGAATGTGTTTTGAGGCTAAGTTGACTCAAAGAGCAGTCTACAATAAGTTATAAAAACTTGATCTATCATTTAGCCTCAATTCTATAGAAAGAATTTCCTACTTTAGTAGAACCTTGAACCATAAGGTGGGATATAGCCATCAAAATAAGACAACTGGCTTATGAAAAAGACTACCTAGGACTCCCCCAGCTCAACCTGTTGATGGACCAAGTATCCATGATGTCAGGAATAGGCATCCTGACCAATTAGTGATCTTAAATTTTTAGAAAAAAGTAGGGTATTATTGATAAAAGTGGGGTATTATTGATAATAAAAAAAACCCACATCAAACAGAACTTTCTCTTGAGTATGAAGAACAATCAATCTCTAATTGCATTGTTGCCAAAGTCCTATCCTGAAATTTGCACAAAGATACTGGTGCTCATACTGACATGAAAAAAGGAGAACCAGGTGGAGAACCAGGACCTCTATAAGCCTAGCGGAGAATTCTCATCTGGAAGTACCCAATGGTATCTTGGTAACTTTCTCACACTTTTATTTCACTATTTATCTGAGCTCTAGTCAGCTATAATTTATAGCCTATAATAAACACTGCTGGGATATTCACGGTGTTCTTTATTATTATTTTTTTCACCTTTTAGTAGCACTCAAAGAACATTTACACATAAACCATTTACTCAGACACCATTTGCTGCTACATGTTAGTGAATGGGAAGGTGAGCCTGATTACTTCTCCAATCCTAGAAGTAATTCTACAAATACTGGGAGAAAGGACAACAGTTACCCTACAGTTCTCTATTGAGTCCCTTTATGTGCCCAGCCTTGTGGTAGTTATTATCATAGGCTTAAAAGAACTGTGTATGATTTTGTAGTTCCTGCTTTTTCCCCTGAGAATTTTCCATGAAAATTCTATATAACATTTTACTCAGAGCAGGGACTTGATGTGTAGTAGAGTCAGAATAAGGGTATCTGATTTTGAGTCCTGCCTCTGACTTATCTTGTTGCATGACTTGGACTTTACCTCCTTGTGCCTCTTTTTCTTCACCTATAAAGCTGAAAGGCTTAGACTAGATGAATGGTCTTTAATGTCTTCCAACTGTGTGATCCTATGACACCTCTTTGGAACAGATAAAAGGACCTTTGAGCAAGAGTGACCAAATACATTGTACCTTAGCATTCTTCACAGAAAAATGATTTAAAGTTGACAAATAAAGTCTGACATATACGTGGCAAGTTGTTCCTGTGAAATAACTCTCAGTGACCATAATAGACTTCTTGATCAATATGCATGTGTATATATATTGGTGCCACTGATGATTTGAGTGAATCGGGAACACCAAAGGTAGATGAGCAACCCTGAAAAGGGCTCAACAAGCCTTCACACCAGAGATGCTAGTCCTTCTGAACATTCCATACATTCCATGGGATGTAGTAGCTACTATGTAAATCTTAAAAAAAAATTCCCCCAGGATATTGAATTTTGGACATAATTGTGAAGGGGTGGTTATAGTTTAGAGTTCTGATCTTTAAATAGCCTCAATTCATGTTCCCTCCAAACAGAACTGGAAGAACTTGTAAGTCAAATCTTTAACTATTATAGGCTTGCTCACTGTGTCAACAGAATATAATAGTTTGTCAAGGGCAAGACTTTGTTTCTACATAGTAGGTCATTAAATAGTTTTAAAATCTCTAAAGCATTGCTAATTTTCTAAAACAAAAGTTGACTCAATATCATATCTGTTTTCAAACTTTCTGCATAAAAATAAATAAAATATAAATTTAAAAAGACCAAAGTTTAGTGTGCCTTTCTCCCTTGTTATTTGATTTTATTAACCCTATACCAAAGGTTGAGCTGACATATGAACTGACAGGACATATAAAATATGACTTTTAGAACTTTGTTTCACATAATTTTGAGAGGCTAAGCTAATTTTTTTATGCTGAGACAATTGATTTATTTTAAATCCTACTTTGATTTTTGTGACCTTACTATAGCACATAGCTGCATGGTCTGGAGTTTATAGAGATTTGTGTACTTGGCCCCTTGTAGCAGCAAGCACCCCAGGGTGGCTGCCAACACAGGTTCTTAGATCTGCTTTTCAAAAGGAAAGCAACTCAAAATGGGTTAACAAGCTTGCTTTAATCAAACAAACATATATTACCTAGTTCGTGGTAATACTTCAGAGTATACAGACAGATCAAGCAGACAAGCTTCCAAACTGTCCAACCATTATCAACACAAAATCACAGCTACCAGAAAGGGAAACATTAACATCTGGGTTTTCAAAGCCAGGGGGCTCTCAATGGCTGCCCAGAACCTCATCTGGTCAAATCACACAACACTTCTCAAAGTGAGCCCCAAAGTAAAGCCTCTCATCAGGGCTTATATAGCCTTCTCCAGGCTCAGAGAATGTAACCACCCTCTTGACCCACTGCCCAATCACACAGCATCAAAGTGTAGTCATTCCTGAAAACCAAGCCTCCTACCACAGGCTCCAAGTGACCACATTCAGCCTATATTCAGAGTATATTTTCAAATTAAGGAAGGTTCTCGGAGTCACTTAAGTCAATCAAAGGGCCCAGGGGCAGGGAAGATCTTCAAATCTGCATTTCCATTACACCCCTTGATGCTGTGAGTGGATTTAGAAAATAGTATCTGAGGTGTGCTTTTATCACTTGCTAGCAGTGTGACTTTGGACTTTACCTCATTTTTGAGCCTCAGTTTCCTTATTTGTATTATAGGCATTATAATATTTATACTGCACCTCACATTATGAGGATTAAATGAGATAACCTCTTCTCTCTGGTCCTCAGCTTCCTTATCTGTAAAATCCCAGGCATTGGGGTGGCTAGGTGGCGCAGTGAATAGAGTGCTGGCCCTGGAATCAGAAGGACCTGAGTTCGGAGCCGGCCTCCGACACTTAATCCGCACAAACAAAAAACCTAGCCGTGTAACCTTGGGCAAGTTACTTAACCCCAATTGCCCTAAAGGGGCGGCTAGGTGGCGCAGTGAGTAAGAGTGCCGGCCACGGAGTTGGGATGACCCAAGATCAGATCCGGCCTCAGAAAATTAGCACCCACGCATAAATAATGACTAGCCGTGTAACCTTGAGCAAGTTACTTAACCCCAATTGCTTAAAAAAAAAAATTCCAGGCATGATATAGATATTCTCTAAGGTTCATTTTATCCTATGATCCTATGGCATTTAAATAAAGCTTTCAGTAAGTGCAACATGAATGTAAATTACTGTTGTTTTTTCTTTTATTGTTTTGCCCCCTTACCTCTCCTGGCCTACTGGGGCTTCAGGATTACACTTGTTCAAACCATGTTCCTTAGGAGCCTGTGAGAGGGGAACACAGAAGAAAAGGAGCTTTCCTCTGTAAAAACCTGAAAACTTCTAGGAGCCTGCTTTCTGGCCAACAGACCAGGGCACCAGGCTCATTGATGTTTAGATGTAAATGTATTAATATTCTTCCATCAAGTACATATGAAAGATGCCTTCCCTAAGGTCCCCACCCCTCCTTCATCTCTTCAGATTTTGATCAATTGCATAACACTAAAACTAATCCAATGATGAGTCAGTCAATGCAAACAAAATACTGTTTATCTTCTCTTTGCCCAAAGAGATAAATCTTATGTATATGAAATGTCTATAGACTACTGGGAGATGTAATCTTACATGAAACTGGTGTTAAAAAAGTAAATGGCACATTTACTTAGAGCTGAATGGAAACTTCTAAGTCATCTAGCCTAACCTCCTCAGGGATTGAACCCAAATCTTATGAATCTAGATCTGGTAAACTTTCAATCAATGCTCCTACAAGGCTGGAAATTAATATTTGTTAGGAGGGTTAAGAATTTTTTTTAAAAAATGTTTGGGGTAATGCTTTTATTTTGTAGACATTTTGGGGTAAAGATTTGTATCTGAAAGCAACTAGAGTCCTTTGAGATCTCCCTCGGTGATGGCATGGCCAGCAGCTAGGATGTAAGTGTCGGTTGGTCTGTGCAAATATTTGAAAACCCATGGGAATCTTAACTGCCCCACCACAATCCTTAAAGCTTCCATTTTCATTTACCATCAAACCCAATGTTTATAAGCAAAACATGGGAAAATGTATGTTTACTGAAACAAATATTTTATTTGGAAAGTGCTTACCAGTGCAGTCTAACGGTGGTGCTTTTTTCAAAACATGTGGTTGCTTTGGGAAGAGTATGGCACAATTATTTTAAGAAACCTGGAAGATTCTGACTCAGTAAAATCTAAAGTCATTGCAATGAAAGATATGTTCCTTTTTCTTTTGGCAGCTGAATGAGTATGGCTTGGCACATAATACACTTTTTATTGTTTTTTTTCCCCTCATGGATCAAAAATTGTATTTCAATTAGCTTAGGCCATAACTTAATGACAAAAATAACATTGTTTGTAGTAAACAAGTTGACAAAAACCATCAGAATGTTTTTACACTTTACTTTGATATGTTGCTTGAAAATTACTTTCATTTTCATGCAAGTTTTAATATAGTTTATTTCTCAACTGTACCACCTCCAAGCCATTCTCCACCTTCATTAGGGAGTTCTCTCTCTGACTCACAGCCTTTCTTTCTACCAAAATCCACACCCTCCTATTTAGGAACCTCAATATACATGTTAATAGCCTTTCAGACCCCCTGCTCCAGTTCATTAACTTCCTCAAACTTCATGACCCACTTCAGCCACTCATAGGAATAGTCATATCTTAGATTTCGCCATTACCTACATCTGTGCTACCTCGAAAGTCCTGTATTCTGAGCTTTCTCTTCCTGATCATAATTACATATCCTTCGAGAATGGGAACTAGGTGCTGGAGTTGGAGTCAGGAAGACCTGAAGTCTTTCATCTATGTATCCTCAGTGTCCTAGGACTGTGCCTTTCAATCAATCAAGCAATCATTTAACAAAAATTTAAGCCCCAAGTGTCAGACTGAGCTAAATACAAGGAACGTGAAGACAAAAGTAAAAGAATTCCTGCCTTCAAGGAATTTACATTCTAATAAAGAGTCAATATGTACATTCATAATATATATAATATATGTTTCTGTGCACACATGTATACATATAAGTATGTGCATACACATACATATATAGGTATATATGCATATGTGATTGGACATGTTGACTCTTTTATTAGGATGTGTATAAATATAGAGACACACACAAAATGAACACAAGGCCCTTTTGGGAGGGAGGTGTCTAGCTGTTTGGAGGGGGAGTAGGAGTCAGGGAAAGCTTGTTTTGGAAGATGGTGCTGGAATCAAGGAAACCAGGGATGGCAAGCAGGTGAAGGTGAGGAGGGAGAACATTTCAGGCACAGGGGAAAACCAATGATAAGGGAGATTGAAGGTCATGTGTGAGGAACAATGTAGCTGGATTGTCCAGTGTGAGAAGGGGAGTGATGTATAAGAAGACTAGAAAGGTAAGAAGGGGCTGTTTATTGGGAAGAGCTTTAAATACCAGCCATAAGAGTTTATGTTTGATTGATCCTAGAGGTAACAGGAAACACAATAGTTCACTATTTCACAAATGTTTGTTAAAGTGAACTGAATTAAAATTCATTTGTAATCTTTGCAATGTTAATACTGTTGGTAATTTTCAGGATTTCCCTTAGAACATAAAATTCGCATTAAGATGTTTATCTAAGTATCAAAAGAACAAATGTTTTTGTTGTGCTCTTCATTAAAAATATTCAACATTCCTTAGCTGAATTTTCCCCAGAAGTTATTTCATTCTCTTTATAAATCCTGTAATTTGGCCAGGTCCACAAAATAGTCCCATTGAGACTAGATGGAATAAATTGATGATAGTTGAAATTGAATCCTAAATGGTACATAAAATTAGTATTTTTGAAATGAATTAATTATTTTGGGAACTACTAACGTTACACAATGTACTTTTCATATTCTATTGGATACCTATTATTCTATTTTGTGTTTGTTTTTTTAGCCCCCACTAACTTTGCTGATAGTAGACCATGATAACTTTTTGAAACCTTTCTCTTATTTTGTCTTTGAATAATAGGACTTCATAGTGGGAAGGGACTGAAACTTTTTCATTTGCTATAAGAGGAAATTTAGCATCAGGAAGGTGAATTGCCTTTCCTAAGGACCCATAGAGTTAGTGGATAACAAAATCAATATTAGAACCTAGAGCCTAGTATGGTGCCTTGTATGTAATCAACAAGTCAATCTTAAATCAATAACTGCTTTCTAGTAAAATGAGAAGATATTGATGCAATTTAAATCAAACTTGTTATCAAGTGCAATCCAAACATCATCTGGGGTTTTTTCCCATCTTTTTTTAGGAACACTCAGGCAATAGAAGTAAGAAACTTGTTAATAATCATGTTCTAATTTCAGAAATAGCATTTGATTTTTTTTGCCATTTCTTTAAGAAATCAGATTAATTCTGTGAAAGGGAAGGACCTAATGAAATTTCTTTATGGATTTCAATAAAAGATTTTATTGGTGGTCAAGAAGTAGATAAGGATAGGTAATATAATGAATGCTCAAAAGTCAGGAATAGGTCTATCAGGAAAATCAGCGTTATTATCCAGGTTCACTGTGGACTGATGGGGAAAAAACTGTTACAAATTAAAATGGAATTTAAATGGACAAATCTGTAAAAGATGGCAGGTTCATATGATTTAAGTCTTTTAAAAAATGATTCAAATAAAACTGTTGGGTTGTGTTAGCATGTGCTAAGTAAAGAATAAAAGAAAATGCAACCAGGTAGTTTGGGCCTGAATTTTTTAGGTGAGTGAAATGGAAAATGCTTTCTATCTTCCTTTTCATTTTATATATATATAGAATTAGGATATAGTCAGCAAAAGTCAATAGCTAGAAGAATGGTGCAATATAAACATCTTGACTGACAAGAAGAAGGACAATAATCCTGAGAATTTCAGATACATTGAGATCGTTTTGAACCTTACTAGAATTGTGTAAGGGAGGGATTAGGGAATTAGGGGTATGGTCCCCATCCTCCAACTCAGGTAAAAAAAAACAACAGACTTTAGTCATAGATAATGAGGTATTAATTAGCAAAGTATTAAACTAATAGTAAAATTGAGATTATATTAGGTGATTTCCTTTTACAAAGTATGAAACCTTTTTTTTCAGATGGAATTAAAGGAGAAATCCCATTGGATGAGCCAAAAATTTGGTATACCTTTGCAGGATAATAAGTAGCTAAACCTAGAGGAAGTGTCAACTAGAAGTGCATTTTTGGGGGCATGAAAGTGATCCCTATAGTGAGACTAGGGGTAGGAGAGAGAGAAAGGGATTTCTTTTTCCTCCTGTCCCCTCTTACCCCCACCAGTCATGGTGTCCATTAGAAACTTGCCAGAGACAACCAATGGTTCAAGTTAGTTGGTTTGAGAGAGATTCAGACATGGTAGATAGTCTAGACAGACACAAATACAGAGAGACAGCCATTCAAGGAGGAAACCAGCTTTGAGGAATAGAGTTCCTAGTATTGAGAAGAGAACTAGTTATGTACTCATGAGAGAGACCTAGAATTGAGAACTGACCTATGGAGAATCGTAGATCTTAGAAATTCAACTGAAGAACCCACTCAGAGGAGATGTTGCACCCAAACAGAACCATTCAAGTATTCTATAAAGAAAGAAAGAACTGGGGTGGCTAGGTGGCGCAGTGAATAGAGCACTGGCCCTGGAGTCAGGAGGACCTGAGTTCAAATCCAGCCTTAGACACTTGACACAATTACTAGCCATATGACTTTGGGCAAGTCAATTAACTCCAATTGCCCTCCAAAAAAAAAAGCAAAAAGAAAGAAAGAAAGAAAGAACTTTTGGCCCTGCAGTACCAGGAATTGTGAGTTGCCTTTGCTATGTGCACTTTACTGCCACTGTATTCTGAGTTACACTCCTTCTATGGATGCTGTGTGCATTTGTGGGAGAATGTACTCCAAATTTATAAGTAGAATGTCGCTACCATATTTTACTATGTCACCATAGAGTTGATATATACAGCCTAAAATTCAAGTAAGTTAGAGTAAGGCAGAAAATGGCAACATAAGGACAGTTAAGGCAATGTGGTATGGCAGGAAGAGTGTTGAACGTGAATCAGGAGAGACATAGGTTCAAATCTCACTTCTTATATTTATGGGTTTTTGTGATTTAATCTCTTAGCTTTAGTTTCATCTTAATCTGTAAAATGAAATGAGGAAGCAGAGAATTCTAAGCAGGTCAGAGAGCCAGTGAAAATGTACAGGTTTGGAAGATGCTGTGTCTTGATCAAGGAATGGCAAGGAAGTCTGTGTCACTGGATTGAGAGTATGTGAAGGGGTATATTATTAGAAAAGGTGAAGGAGGCTAGGTTATGAAGGACTTTGAAGGCCAAACAAAAGATTTTCAAACACCCGGAGGTGATAGGGAGTCACTGATGGTTATTGAATAGAAGGAAGACATGGCCAGATCTGTGCTTTAGGAGGATCCATTTGACAGTTGCTTAAAGGATGGATTAGAATAGGGAGAGATTTGAGGCAGGAGACTAACCAGCAGGCTATTGCAATACTCCTAGAGCAGAAGGATGAGGCCCCGAATTAAGGTAATGGCAGTATCAGTGATGAGAAGGGGGCTTATATAAGAGCTGTTTTGTAGTCCTTAGAAATACATTGGATATGGGGTATGAGAGATAGTGAAGAACTGAGGATGATATCTAGATTTCAAGTCTGGATGACTAGGAGTATGGTGGTGCTTGGGAGGAGGGAGGACAGTAATAGAAAAGTAAAGAAGAAGGGAAGGCTTGGGGGGAAAAGCATAGTGATTTCAGTTTTGGATTTATTGAGTTTGAGATCTTTATGGAAAATCTAGTTCAAGATATCCAATAGGCAGCTGGAGATGTAAATCTGGAGATTAGGAAAGAGGTTAGGATGGAGAAATAGATCTGACAATTATCTGCATAGAGATTACAGTTGAATCAGTGGGAGCCTATGAGATCCCCAAGTGAAATAGTATAGAAGGAAAAGATAATTCAGGATAGATCCATGAGAAATACCTACAATCAATGGATATGACCTGCATGAAGATCCAAGACTGTATAGGAGTGGTCACATAGGTAAGAGGAGGATCAGGAGAGAACAGTGTCAAGAGAACCTAGAAGGAAGAAAGCATCAAGGAGAAGAAGGTCATCAATAGTTTCAATGACTGTAGAGAGGTCAAGAAGGGTGAGAGAACTGAGAAAAGACCATTAGATTTGGTAATTAAAAGATCATTTGTAAGTTTGGAGAAGTAGTTTCAGTTGAATGATAAGGTCAGAAGCCAGACTATAAAGTTAAGAAGAAAACGAGAAGAAAATAACTGAAGGCAATGATTGTGGTTGGCCTCCTCAGGGGGGTTTATTCACAAAAGGGAGGAGAGATAGTGGGGATGGCTGGATCAGTGAGGGAGACATAGGCTTGTTTTTAGGCTGTAGAGAAGCAGATAGTAGATAGGAAAAGAAAGTGAGATACGTGAGAAAGTGGGGATAATATAAGGGCAATTTGTTGGAGAAGACTGGATAGAATAGCATCCTATGTGCATATCAGGGGGTTAGCCTTGGAAAGGAAAAGGGCCACCTTTTCATTTGAGACAGGGGTAAAGGAAGAGATAGTGGTGAAAGACATCTGAGCAACGTGAGCTAAGGAGGAGGGGAGAAAAGGAAGCTCTTGAGGAATGGCCTCAATTTTTTTTCAATGAAATATGAAGCAAGGTTCTCTACTGGAGGGAGACAAAGGTTTGAGGAAGGATGAAAAGATTTAGAAAAGCTGCTGTGATGAGTGAGATAGTGAAATAATTAGAGAGGTAGAAAAAAATTGCCTTACTCCAGTGATGTAACATAGTTTTGTAGTGGACTTAGTCAACACAGTTTTGTGATTTTTCTCCCACTTTCTTCAGAAATATGCTCTTACTCAATAACAAGTAAGTGCAAAGGTGGCAGATGGTGGGATTAATCCAAGACTGAACCCTGGTAGTAATCCAATATCAGCAATAGGATAAAGGGGTAAGTCACTTAAGAAAAGAGGACTAGAGCTCCATTGGTTCACCAAGGGCTCAAATGAGGAAAGGAGGAAAGTGTAGGATTGGAGGTCATGATGAGGTCAAACACAGGTCTATGGGTTGCCAAGCAGAGGGAGAAGTGGAATGACAACAGATTGTTATCAGATAAGGCAATTTCAGAGCTCATGAACGTGGAAATGCTGTTTGTGGGCAATTAAGGGTATGACCTTCAAGGTCAAGGGTATGACCATTTCTATGTGTGGCTGAGGAAGGGTAGAGAAGGATTCCTGGTCATGCAAAATGAGTAAGTTGAGGAAGTGGGAGGTTAGGATATTTGTATTAATATTAATAAGTATTAATATTATGAGGGTAAGAATAGAGAAGACTGAGCCCAGGCAATGAACTTGAAGAAAAAAGGTGAATATCCTAGTGGTCTGTAGACCACAGTCATCAGAATTTTGATAGGGAAGCAGATATAGATTGCATGAACCTCAAAGAAAGAGAGGTTAATGAGTGATAGTGTTATAGGGAAAATCTGTAAATTGCAATGGGGAGTAATATGTCCACCTTGACCAATGTACCAAAGCGAAATTTCAACTGGTACTAGAAAGAGTGGCTAGGGTGGCTGAGTCATCAGGAGGGATCCAGGTATCAGTGAGAGCCAAAAGATGGAAGGAATAGTCAAGGGAAAGATTTAAAATGAAAGGAAGTTTGTTACCTATGGAATAGGCATCCTAGAGAGCACAGTGGAAGGTATGAATGGTTTTATACTGGAACATGAAGAAAAGGGAATAAGGGAGGAGTCTTTGGGGAAATAGAAAATGAAGTTTGATTAATAACAGTTCAGAGTTCAGAATCAATGGGATGGTGAAGGATGGGAGTTTGTTAATCATTGAGGAATGAGTTCCATTATCAACCTCCCCAGGGGTTCAGCCTCAGGGTACAGTCCTCTTAGAGTGTTAGGCAACAGTGTGTAGCTGGAAGGAGAAGGGATAGGTATAAGTGTGAGAATAGGTCTGGCCAGGTGACAAATGGGGAAAGCTTAATGGAGTACCAATACTTTTTGCCAGCAGTCAGGCCCAGGTAGGCCCAGAAAGGCAAATGTAGAGGGAGTATGATGTAATGGTATTTCTAAACTTTCCAGGCTGGCAGTCCCGGTTAGGTGACTCTTGGAGAGAGGGTGATAGAATAGCATTCTACTTTCTGGTGGAGAAAATTTTCTTTTCAAATCATGCCACTATGATAGTGAATGCCTGTCTCAATGCCTTTCCATCCAATTACCTGCCCAGGCACTATCGCTAACTCATACTGAGAGAAACCCTGGTAAATATATTCTCTTTTTGAAGGGAAATTGTAAAAAAAAAAAAGATTAATGACTATTCCTTTTAACTCGGAGTTACCAGTCAGAAATCTCACTTTGACAAATAAAGTAGATATAAATCTTTTTCCTTTTCTCTAAGTTCCCCATAATTCACTCAGTTGCATCCTAGTAATAGCACACTTAAAAAAAAAAAGTCATTCGTAATGCAATTTTATAATATCTATTGGAAATATTTTTTAAACAGAAAGAGACAATTGCCTCGTAATTCCCTCCATCTCCCCGCCAAACTCCTCCCCTAAAATACATCAGGTATCAAAGAAATTATAGAGAGAAAGAAAAGAAGAAGAGGAAAAATGATCATTAACCTTGGTTCTTCGTCAGAATAAATTCTAGCAGTATGGGATCTGCTTCCATTTGGCTTGTGTAGACTTTGTCTACCCTGCCTTGGCTTCAAAGGTCCTGTATCTATATCTCTACATTCCTTCTATTACTTCTTAACCCCCTGCTCCCCAATCCAAGTAGGGAGTGGGGTGGAGCTTGTAAGTCAAAGTTAGTCTTGTTGCCAGTCCTAAGGTCAAGGCAAAATGAGGAGGAAACTGGGAAATATCTACATGAACCATAAGGTTTCTATCTCTTATATCTTGCTCTTGTTGACTCCAAGTGCTAAACATTTATCACCAGTTATCTCTCAATTATTCCCTATTTATCCTGCATATAGCTTGTTTTTATATATTGGTTGCTTGCTGTCTCCATTAGATTGTGAACTCTTCTAGGGCAGGGACTGTCTTTTGCCTCTTTTTATGTTCTTAACACAGTGTCTAGCACATAGTAAGTGTCTTAATAAATGTCTACTGACTGACCAAAGTATTTAAAACAAACAGGTTTTTTTTTTAAAGCAATTGGGGTTAAGTAACTTGCTCAAGGTTACACGGCTAGTCATTATTTATGTGTGGGTGCTCATTTTCTGAGGCCGGTTTCGATCCCGGGTCATCCCAACTCTGAGGCCGGCGCTCTTACTCACTGCGCCATCTAGCCACCCCAAACAGATTTTTTTAACCAAGTAAATTATTACTTCTTTATAACTACAATACTACCCTGGCCCCTCAAATAATGAACAAAAAATCCAAATGGGGGAATTTCATGTGTCATTAAATATCTTTAAAAGCTCTACAAAAGAAAACATTTGTTTCCAGAAATAATTGAAGTTTTAATAATAAAAGTTATCAGCTATTATTTACATTTGCATTTACCAAGTGAGGAATCTGATGTTCAGCTGTCAGTAAACTTGCTTCTTGTCAGTCACATGGCTGGTAAATAATAGACGCGTGAGGATTTGAACCCAGGTTTCTTTAGACTTCACATCTACTCCATCACTTCAATTTTCTCCCAGTGTCTCATTTCTCATGGAAGCCTTCAGATTCAGATAGTAGGGCATAGTCAAGAAAATCAATCCTGGTCTTTCATGGAAATTCATCACTGTTTCATATTCTCTAGGGGGAACTCATTTCCATATAAATTATCTGAAACCTGAAATTAACCCCTATTATTCTGTATGTCAGTCATTTATGTATACAATTACATACTTGGAATTTTCAAGGTCAGGATGCAATTTGATAGAGCTCTACTTGCTTGTTTTTATATTTTTTATCTTGATAGTTTTATAAAAACAGATCTTCAGAAGTTCTTGGATGTCAGGGGCAGAGCAAGCAGGTAAAAGAAGGCCAGAGCTAAGGTCAAATCAATGCAAGGAATGAGTTGGTAGGAACATGCCAAGGATCTGTGTACAGGAGGTCAAAGCAGAGGTGGGAAGGTGTAAGTAGGTCTTAGTAGTCAAGGCAGACAAGGATATGGCATCCAGGAGGTTGGGTAGCTCAAGACAACTGCTCCAGCACATGGAATATAGACATGAGCCTGGTTTTGGCGCAAGTATGGTTTACCCTCTGACCACTTTTATATTTTTATATTTCCTGTTGAGTGTGGGTGGCTATGTGGTAGGAGTAATCACAGCTGGCTGAAGAGTGGGAGCACTAAAGCTGATTGTGGCTTAGACAGGCAGTAGGAGACATGAAACTGTGGTCAGTAACCTATTATAGGGCATCACCAGCAGCAGAAATGCTACTCTTTACCACATCTGGAGTATCCTGGCCAAAAGAGCACAGACTGGTGATCAGATAAGGACGTAGGATTCAAGAGTTTTAGGCTATTTCCCAATTTAACCTGTGGTTTTGTCACCACAAGTCATAGTACAAAACACATCAAGGAAGAAACCATTGTTGCTGTTGGTATAACTATTCCCTTTCATCCCATTTTTGTAGAAGATGCTGAAATATGTGTTGGTTTCTACAAAGAATTGGGTTATATGACTCTAAAGTCTTTGAAGTTTTCATTGTAGATATTAAAATCAGATGGATATTATGTCATGGGTAAATAAATAATCCTATTGCCTAATTATTTCAGTGATGACCTCATTCTGATAAATTATTTGCTTGACAATAAGGGCATTTGAATGAAAAAAGCATTAACATGTGGCTTGGATAAAGTTCTTTTGTTCTAGGTTGTCCCTTTATAATATATTTTACCTGATTAGACACATGGATAGCAGCATCTCCCATGTTTCCAGAATGGTAACACATTAGTCATAATTGTCTGTGAGCTGTCATAATCATTTATACAAAAGGTAATTTCAAACACAAAGGATTTTCTTGTCAGTTAGCCTGGGTCACATTGACTAGAAATGATCCATCAAGATACATGTTGGTTATAAGAATATTGGCATGGGGAAGCTAGGTGGCACAGTCAGTAGAGTGTTGGCCCTGGAGTCAGAAGGACCTGAATTCGGATTCAGCCTCAGAAACGTAAGGCACACATAAACAAAAACCTAGCCGTGTGACCTTGGGCAAGTTACTTAACCCCAATTGCCCTCCAAAAGGCAAAAAAAAAAAAAATAATAATAATATTGGCGTAGTCCACAGACACATCTCAGGCCTTCCCATTTGTTGGAACCTTTGAGTTAGAGGGGTTAGCTTAACTGGGTACCACTAAAGGTAATATGGTACCACAAACTGGGTATCATATTAGTTACAGTATTGACTACATTTCTAAAATGAAGTATCTTTGAAAGGAAAAAAGCATACATACAGAAAATAACACTAATTATAGGTTTCACTAAGGCTTTAGACAAGTCTGATTTGGGAGGAAAATGTGGCCTGTATTGAAACTAATACAGCATGCATATGTATATTAGCATATATATGTATAACACAGCGTATATATGCAACTATCTCTTGTTGAATTAGGAGAAAGACAATACAAAATGCTTGTGACTTCCTTCGAAGAATTGCCTGGTCCTACAAGTCTAAAACTGACATAAGGTACTATATATAAATATTGTAGTGTATGGAGTTTTTGAGGCTACAAGGCCTCAAGGGCAGGGCCAGAGGAAGGGAATAACTACCACTTGTGAGACTGGAGATGGAAACACTGGGGACAGTTATTTTGCAGAAGAGACTTAAAGGAGAAATGAAAGCTCTCTTCAAACATTTGAAGGACTTTCAAATAGAAGAAAAAAATTTTAAACAGTATTTCATTTCTTCCAATTACATGTAAAGACTTTTTTTTTTTGCCTTTTTTGGAGGGCAATTGGGGTTAAGTGATTTGCCCAAGGTCACACATCTAGTTTTTGTGTCAAGTGTCTGAGGCTGGACTTGAACCCAGGTCCTCCTAACTCCAGGGCTGGTGCTCTATTAACTGCACCACCTAGCCACCCCTAAAAGACAATTTTTAATATTAATTCATTTTTAATTTAATTAATGTAAATTTAATTTAATTAATTTTAAATAAAACTTTGAGTTCCAAATTTTCTCTCTTTCCTTCACCGCCCTCCTCTCCTCTCCTTCCTGAGATGATAAGAAATTTGATATAGTTTATCTATGTGCAATAATGTAAAACATTTTCATATTAGTCACATTGCGAAAGAAGAAATAGAACAAAAGGAAAAAATGACAAAATAAAAATAAAGAATGAAAATAGTATGCTTTGATCTTTATTTAGACTCCATTAATTCTTTCTCTGGATGTGGATAGCCTTTTCCATCATGAATTTTTTGGAATTGTCTTAGATCATTCTATTTCTGAGAAGAGCTATGTTAATCATAGTTGGATCACTGTACAATGTTGCTGTTACTGTGTACAATGTTCTCCTGGTTCTGTTCACTTCACTTTGCATTGGTTCATGTAAGTCTTTTAGGTTTTTCTGAAATCTGCCTGCTTGTCATTTCTTATTGCATGACAGTATTCTATTACAGTCATATCCTGCAACTTGTTTAGCCATTCCCCAGTTGAGGCATCCCCTCACATTCCAATTCTTTGCCACCACAAGAAGAGTTGCTATAAATATTTTTGTACATGTAAGTCCTTTGACCTTTTTTATGATCTCTTCGGGATATTGCTGGATGAAAGGGTATGTATGGTTTGATTGCTCTTTGGGCATAGTTCCAAATTGCTCTCCAGAATGGTTGGATCAGTTCACAACCCCACTAACCAATTAGTGTCCCAGTTTTCCCACATATCCACTAACAGTCATCATTTCCCTTTTCTGTTATATTATCCAATCTGATAGGTGTAAAGTGGTACCTCAGAATTGATTTAATGTACATTTCTCTAATCAATAGTAATTTAGGAACATTTTTTTATATGACTAGATAATTTTGATTTAAAGAAAAATTTTCTAATAGTTAGAATCATGCAAAAGCAGAATAGACTGCCTCAGGAAACGAAAGGTTTGTATTATAGTTTCAGGATTATGAAGCATTTCATACTTAAGAGACCTATGATAAAAGTAATGCAAATACAATTTATGGTGCTTTTGTATGAAATGGAGTCTCAGGGAAGTTCAGTGACAAGGACACACCACTAGTATTAGATCCCAAGATTTCAAAGAAGGTCATCTTGTCTCCTGGGTTAAGTACCCTTTTCACTATACCTGATTGCCTCCCAAGTAGTAGAAGACTCTACTACTTGGGAGGCAATCAGGTATTATTCAAGACTTTCAAAAAGAGGCTATGGGTACTTGTCAGGGCTTTTGTACAAAGGCCCATATTTGGGTGTAGATGGGGTGTGACTGTCTCTGAGAGTCTCTGAAAGTCTTTCCAATTTAAGAGACCTGAAGTCTCTGGACTCTGTTGGAGGGTGCATGTTTGATTCTCAGAATTTGGCAAGTGTTAAACTGATGAAAGTTATCTGAAGCCTCAAGCTCCCTAAAATATAAACATTTACACCTAACATTCAAAGTAGCCCTTACAAAGTTGAAGCAGCAAGGAACATCATGGGTGAGGATCAGAGGGAAAATCATTGTACTCAAAATAGCAAGGATTATGAGAAAAGCTTTACCCCTTAATTTTCCTCTGCTTACTTTTAAATTTCATATATTCATAAATAAAAAAATCCAACAACCACTCTATATCTACAATTTAACAATTAGCTCTTCTGATCCTTGATTTTTAGCATCTTTGCCAAGATTATAGGATCATAGGTCACAGATGTAGAGCTGTAAAGTGGGGGACAGTAAGGGGAGCAAACATTTATGAAACGCCTACTATATGCCAGGCAATATGATGAATACTTTTACAAATATTATTTCGTCTGTGATCATAGGGAAATGAGAGGCCCTTTAATCCAATCTATTCATTTTCAAATTAGGAAACAAGCCCAAGGAATTTAAATGACATTAAGATCATAAGAATCTGAACTGTCATCTGACTCATATTCATCTGAAAATAATTTGCACGTAAAACTGCCCAGCCTGCAACAGTATGAAATTATCTTTTATATGTGGATTACAAACTTTATTTCTTGCTTGTTACATTTATTTATAACTAAGTTGCCTTCATACATAATTAAAAGGAGATTATTCAGCCTATGAAGCCAATGTTACAATTTTCCTGAGTGATGTTTCATCAGGGAGAGATTTCTGGGCCATATAGGCTGATGGGCCATCTACAAATGTCCATCGAAATTTGGTATGAGTAGATATGGTCCAAGGACAAGCACACCAACTAAGAGCCAGGAGATCTGAATTCTAGTTCTAGTCAGTTATGACTTTGGGCAAGTCATATATATTCTATGATCTAGCAAGACTGGTCTTCTTGCTGTGTTACATAAAATACTTCATTTCCCAACTCCATGACTTTTCCCTAACTGTCCTTCAACTCTAGAAGGTTCTCCCTCTTTACCTTTGCCTCCTGGCTTCCTTGAAAGACTCAGCCCAGTCCCTTCCTCCCCTTGCTTATTAATGCCTTTCCTTTGAGATAACCTCCCATTCTTAAGTTTGAGTATTGTCTTCCCCCCACTAGAACATAAGCTTCTTAAGGGCAAAGCCTATGTTGTTGCCTTTTTTTGTGTGTCCAAAAGATAACACAGGGCCTGACACATAACAAATGCTTAATAAATGTTTTTGACTGAGCCTCAATTTCCTAGGTCAAATGGGAATAGAAATATTTATACAAAAGGGTTATGTGTCATAATTTTAAAAGAACCCACCCCAGAGTCAGGAAGACCTCTGTTCAAGTCCCAGTTATTGACTGGGCAACCCTGAGTGAGTCATTTCACCTCAGTGCCCAAAGCACTGAGATGTAGATTGTATTAAGACAATAGCTGCAGATCAGTCACTGATTTTCATTGATAGAGGCAATTTCCTATACTCTCTAAATCATTGGTTTAGATAAAATTCTCCCCCATCCAAATCTACACAAGGTTGTTTGAAGATAAAGTATGATAGAACACTTGAAAGGATTTGATTTTATACACATATAATATATAGATATGTCATTTACACAAATATGTATGTGTACACACATAAAGAGAGGGGAGAATGCTTTTAATTATCTGAGCAGCATTTTTAATTGTTCATAAATAATCTTTCAGTCAATGAATGAGAAAGGGTGTTTTTGAACTAAAGATTCTCACCTTATTTTTTTCTCTGTCTATGGAGACTTTATATGAGGAGAAGCTGATAACCAAAACAAATCTGGCTGGTCAAAGAACCACAAAGTTGGGCGTGACTGGTTCAGGGAAAATAACACTGGAAATTCACCATCCAAAAATAGGTAGTGTCTATTATTATGCCTGGAATAATCATAGTAACTAACATTTTATAGCTCTTTTAATTTTATAAGGTGCTTTGTACATATTATCTTATTCATTCCTCACAAAGATACTGTGAGGCCTTATTTCATAGGTGAAGAAACTGGGGTTGAAAAAGGCTGAGTGACTTGTCATATAGTTAGGAAGTATCTGAGGTAGGATTTGAACTCAGATCTTCCTGACTCCTTGTCTACATTGACTAAGCCAAAGAACATAGAGGGATTCAGAAGGAATTTCTTAACTTGTTTCCTGCCCCCCTCCCAACAAAAATCTATCATTAATCTTAGAGGAGATGTTGATCATCTGATGGATAATCTGTTGTAGTTGTTCAGTTGGACCATAGCACACCAGTGTCATCCATGTGATTTTCTTGGCAAAGATACTGGAGTAGTTTGCTGTTTTCTCTGCTAGTGGATTAAGACAAGCAAAGGTTAAGTGACTTGCCCAGGGTCACACTGCTAGTAAGTGCCTGAGGCAGGATTTGAATTCAGGTCTTCCTGACTCTAAGTCTAGTGTTCTATCCACAGAGCCAACTGTGTAAAAGCAGATCTTAAAAAAATTAATCCAGGCTACTGTCCCAGAAAGGCCCTCATCAAAGGAAGGGTAGAGTACTCTAAAGGATCAGCCCTTTTCCATTGCTAGTATGAATAAAATAGATAAAGGCATCTTTTCTGAGTTTTTTTTTTTCTTTTTTTGCTTAGGTAGCTAGAATTTGTACTTCAGCTTGTGCCTTAGCATTAATGACCCAGAGCTAGGTTCATTTCTGGCAAAACATTCCTCCCCACTTCCCCCCTATGTAAATGTCACATCAGACTGTCTTATGAAAAATACTTACTGGATAGCTTTCAGGAAATGTTCTGTGCTTTCTCTCAACAAACAGTAGCTATCAGAATACAGAAATGCTTCCTGAAGGCATGCTACCAGGGATTAAACAAAGTATCTAAGCTTTGTCCAGAAAAAATATTTGTTTAATTGATTTTATTGTAGTCAATTCTAAACCTGTGAGATAAATGAAACTGCAACCTACAATACCCTCAGAATCTGTTATCTTCCATAGCTCCTTAGGGATTACGGTCTTTTAGCTTTCCCTCCCAAATGGTAAATTCTAATTTTTTTTCTTATTACCCTATTTATCTCTCATTGAATGTAATTCTACTTTATATTTAGTGTGATCAGGTTTTTCATCATTAACCAGGGCGTCACAATAGGACAAATGACAGATCAGAGAGGATTCAATTTAGTTTTCAAAGTGATGACAGTGTGTGAAACATTGAACAGTGGTGGTTAAGGCTAGTTGGCGTTTTCAAAGTTTTGATGTATGTTCCATAACTTTTGAGCTTCCAAATTTGGATTCACTATCAGCATATTTTTCGGATGGGGGAACTTTCATACAATGACATGATGGCAGCAAAACTTCTTAAATAATCAAGAGCAGAATGGACAGGGGCAATGAATGAGACCAGTGCAAGGCTGCCTCAGCTGTGTCAAGTGGTTTTTCATACTTTGGGCAGAACTGTGTGGACCTATCACATTCTACAAAGGGTGATGCTGTCCTGTTAGGTTTCTCTGAACCTAAGTAGGTTGCCCCGTGCTTCTCTGTTTTACAAAACTTTGATTTTTACTCTCATGATGTGAAAGTTTCCAAAAACAATTCTACTGTGGAGATTTAAAATTGGTTTGGAAAAAAATTCTTCAACCCATTCATTCATCCATTTAAAAGAGTTAAAGAGGAACTACTTACCCTGTTCTGAATTCAGAAGTCATTGTTTTTCATCAGACACATTAATCATGACTTTAAAGAGTCATTGTTCTATCTAAAAGGCATCATTTACCAAGTCACACAACTTTAAACACACCTGTTCCTTAAAAAGAAAATTTTGACCCTGCTATTTCACAGTAAACATTTTGGACCCCTGAGATGTATATAAGTAATAACTGGTAATTATTAAATATATTGGGTTCCAATTCTATTTTATAGATCCATACCCCTACCATTTTGTAAACATACTTAGTTTCATCACTTAATTTTTTATAAAAATGAATCTAAAATTTCACAGTTAGATAAGTTCATCCATGTGCACTCTTTTAAGACTTCACACTGTATTTCTTTTTAAATAATCAAGACAAGTTGGGTGATATTTTCTGCTTCACAGATATACTTTCATTTTTATTTTTTGGTAAAGACCTGTGAGAAAACTCCATCTACCGGTACTGATTAACAACTGTTCTACATCTAAATCTTAGAGAATTAACTAGGGGCATTGAGACATACAATGACTTGTCTAGGGTCACCCAGCCACCATGTGTCAGAGGAGGGACTTGCACATTGATTTCCCTGACCCATACCAACTCTCTCTCTAGGGTATTATGCTGCTTCTTCATTTTTGGCATACAAATTCAGAATTTATTTTTGTAACCAGTTCCTAAAGGTGAATCAATGTCTATCATATGTATGGTTTACTTAGCAGAGAAGGTGCTGACCTACATTGGTAGAGGGAGTTTCCTTATCCAGGAGTTCTTTTTATCAATGAAACCACAAATCTAAACCCTATATATAAATTACTGTAGTAGGTATCTATCTATCTATCATCTACCTACTTACCTACCTATCTATCTATCTATCTATCTATCTATCTATCTATCTATCTATCTAATCTGTCACATCATATTAATCTAAACTGTCATATCTGTCTATCTGTCATATCATATCAATGTAATCTATCACATCTATTTAATTTAACCTAATCTAGCTATTTAATTCTTCATAAAGATCTGAGAAGACCCCAGGGAGATTAATGTGATTTCTAGTAGAGAGAGTACAAATCTTTATCATGGGGTGTGTGTGTGTGTGTGTGTGTGTGTGTGTGTGTGTGTGTGTGTGTGTATGTGTGTGTGTGTGTGTGTGTGTGTGGTGGGGGTGGGGGGAGGTATGGACATGTTATAGCTATAAAATGCTCCTGTTGAAACAACTAGTTGTGGACTCTACTAAGAATCTTGTTAAGAATTTTGCCAAAGTCTTCTGAGTGTCATTTAATTTATATGTGTTCTCTCTCCCCAGTTAGACTGCTGTTTCTTCAGGTCAGAGATCATCATACTTTATACCTTGTTTTATCTCCCACATCAATAAACACAATGCCTTATTCATAAATGCTTGCTGATGATAATAATGCCAAAAATTAGGTGAGGACAATTTAAAATATTTTTCAGTAAAATAAGATTTTAGGTAAACTATGATTATTGTTAATCATTATTAGTAATAATAGCATGCATTTATATTGCACTTTGAGGTTTGCAAAAACACTTTATACACATGTTTTTCATTTGTTCCTCATAACAACCTGTGAAGTAGGTGCTCTTACTATCCCTGTTTTACATTGGAAGAAACTGAGGCAGAAGGAAATTATTTTATCCTCTGATTTCCAATACTTTGTCCACTGTTCCCCATAGCTGCCCCCAATAAATTTGGATCTTCTGGGTTAGTGGTGTATTTTTAAGCTCCCATAAATACTTAACCAGAATTAACAACAGTCAAATATCAAAATTTGGGGGGGGGTAAGTATATTTTCATATGAAGTTTTTTAAAGTAGGTTCTTACATGGCCATTTGTGGCCATTTCTGCTAAACACCTTGTCCTTTTCTGAACATCTTTGCCTGCCAAATCTTTTTTAAAGTAGAGAAAGCAGTTGCTGCAAAGTTCCATTTGCTGTATTCCATAAAATGCCCTAATTACTGCCTGCCCCCCATTTCTTAAAAGATGGCTTCTTTTCTCTCCCTCCCTATTTTCATTCTATTTCTCTGAACACCATTATTTTCCCCAGTCTCTACTCTCTTACAGTCAGAAAAGCCTACTTATTAATCTCCAGCTGGTTCCATTTTACATGCAAATCTTTCCCCATGTCTTGAATCTATTCTTTTCTTGCCGACTTTTTGGTCCCGTCTTCCTTCCTCCCCTTCCTTCCTCCATCCCAGCCACTTTTGGGTCCATTCTTTGTCAGTGCTACTCTCTACTGTCGTATCTCCACACCACTGTTCCTGTCTTTCTTCCCACTTTCATTCTTGCACAATTCATGGCATATCTTGAAACAAAATAATGCTTCCTTCCCAGTTCTCTCTCTTTCTTTTTCCAATTGTGGTCCCTTATCCTCTCCCCCTTTAAACTTCACATTTGCTTCTCTTTCTCTAATACCTTGAGCTTCTCTTTAGCTTGGCTCTTTTGAAGAATACTTTTAAAGGTAATATAAAGGAAATGACAAAAAATGAAATCTACCCTGCTGTCCTTTTCTGTTGGCTTCATTCTTTCCTTAAGACATTGAATCCGTTTTCCCTTGCTTTGCAGTCTTATATCATTCTTGAAAATTAAAAGATGAAAATCTTGTATGCAACTGAAGAAAACAGAAGAGGAACATTTAATCAATTACACAAAGATTTATTAAATACTTTTGTGTGCAAAGCACTGTGCTAAGTAAATGTGATACAGAAATAAAATAGTCCCTGCCTTCTAAGAACTAGGATTCCTTTGGGGCAGAGGAGAATTATAAAGCATACACACCATTATATAGATACCAGGGAGGAAGCACTACTAATTGCATACATAAAAAATTCTACTTGTAGATTTTGACACTGGAGTCACAGTTGAAAGGAAGAGTTAAATGATGAGGAGTGAGTGTTTCTCAACCAGGAGGGACAGCCTATGGGCACAGAGACTAGAAGGGAAATTAGAATGTACAGTCTGTCAGACAGCTAGCAGGCCAGTTGGACTGAAATATAGCATGCATGAAAGCAAATAATAAGAGCTAAGTCTAGACAGGTGGGAGTCAGTTGGTGGAAGAGGGGTCTAAATGCCTGAATGAGGAATTTGTATTTTATGCTAGAGACAATGTTAAGTCATGGGTGATGTTTGAGGATGACAGTGACAACATCAAACCATCTCAGGAATGTTAATTTAGCAGCTGAGTCAATGTATGGATGGATTGGAGAGGAGAGAGTAGAAGCAGGAAGCCCAATATAGCAATAGTCTTGGTGAAGGTCTGAATTAGGGAAGTGGTCATATTAGTGGAGAGGAGAGAGATAAGACAGATGGGGTGGAGGTAGAATCAACAAGATTTGTCAACTCATTGGTTGGGGAAGAATAATAAGTAAAAGAGAAGGTCAAGGGTTATTGCAATTTAAATTTATGGGTGACTGTAAGTATGGCAATTCTTTATGGTGGATAATGGGTTTATGGAGAAAGATAATAGATTTTGCTTTGAACATATTTTGTTTAAGATGCCAATGGGAGATCCAGGTGAAATGTCCAGTAGGCAGTTGACAATGTGGGCCTAGAGTTCAGGAATGAAATCTGGAGTGCATATATAGATTTGAGAGTTATATGAATTGAGATGATACTTGAAACCATGGGATCTCATGAGATCACTAAGGGAAAAAGTATAGTGATAAAGAACACAAGAGGGCCTAGTTTTTGGTCATACCCCATGTATAGGGCAGAAGTTAGTGATTATCCTGCAAAGGAGACTGACAAGGAATGGTTAGGCAGGTAGGAGAAAAACTGGGAGAGAAGAATTACAGAGGAGCCAAGAGACAATAAATTATTTGGAAGGGGGAGTGCACAGTAGTGTCAATAGGAAGTAGAGTGAGGACTAGGTAAAAAAAAAACTATTGGATTTAGAAGTAAAGAGATCCGTTTTTACAAAGAAGTAAACAGTTTCTTTCAGTGGAGTATGACTGAGAGGATAGAAAATGGAGGCAAAGAATATAAATGATATTCTAAGAATTTCTAAAAAAGAGAAGAAACACAAGATATTGTAGCTTAGACCTATTTGATGCTTTCAGGTTTGGCAATGGAACTAAGCAACACACTCATATTTTAACAAATCTTAAGGATAGTTTCAATACTCTTAAAGGAAAAGCTAGCTAATCTTACATGACAGACATTATTTCTGTTGTCACATAGAATAATCTCCTGAAGAGATGGCAGGGTCAAATGAAAGCTTGTTTGAAGACAGAGGTGATTTGCCCATGTTTGTAAGCAGTAGGGAAAGAGCCAACAGATAAAGAAACTGAAGATGAGAGAGGGAGATGGAATGCTTGAAAGGGACAATTTCCTGGAGGAAATGGGAGGGGACAGAAATAAGAGTAGAGGAAATGGCTTTGGGAAGAAGGGCCACTTATTCTTCACATAACAGCAAAGGAGGAGACAATGGAGAATTTTTAAGAGGAGTTGTGAAGAGTGGAGTAGGACAGATAAAGGATTCCATTCAGCTTACCACTATATTCTCAACTAAATGGTGAGGTCCTCTAATGAGAGTAACTTGGAGGAGGAATTATAAGAATCTTGGGGAAAGGTTTGTAATAGTTGTTTCAGGGGGAGTGATAAAAAATCAAGAATGGAAGAATAAAGTGATTGCAAACATGAGGATCCATTTGAAATATGCTATTAGATAACCTAAGTTTGTTGTGGGTCCAGTAGGAGGGTTGTATGATTTTTTTTGTGGAAGGGTGGAGAAGCCAGATGATAGGGAAAACCAAAGCTGGAGTTTGGCAAAGTGTGAGTACTGACAGGTCAAGGGACCAGGGATTCAAAGGTTGAGAATAGTTTGGAGTTGGAAGTGGACAGTGAAGAAAACCTTAAAAGCTATTAAGGAAAAGGAGGCCAAAGCAAGGGTGATGGGAAAGGAAAACAGGGAGAGCTAGAGGGATTGACAAGGACAAAGAAGAGGTTTAACAGAAGAGATACAAAAGAAGGAAGGTCAGGCAGAGGTTGTGATCAAAGAGAGGCATTTCAAGATTTGAAATTATGGAAACATCATAGTTAGGGTGAGGGTGAGATAGAAGATGCAATTATCCCTGTGAGGAGTTTACCCATTTAGCATGAATGAAACTGTAGAGTGGAGAGGATGTAAGCCATGGAGGACATTGAAGTTGATGAATTGGGAGACCAGAGTGAAGATGCATCAATTTGACTAAGAGTCAAGATACATCAACTTGTATTTTGAATGTTTTGAATCCTTAGGGGAGGAGCACTAGTAGGGTCTGGAGTAGAGAGGAGCACTTATCTAGGTAGTGAACTCCTTGAGAAAGGAGGGAGAACGACTTTAAAGCTGTCACAGGGATCTAAACTAGGTGGGATGGGTGTGTAGAATAGACCTGAAAACAGGACAGATGGCTAAGTGAAAGTGGCAATGGTGGGGGCCTGGAAAGTGCAGTGACAGTCGACCAAGAAACATCCTTTCTTCCCTGTCTACCTTTCTGTGTTAGAACAGGAGAGAAGCACTTAGTAGTGGAGAGGAGAATCAGTGACAATAAATATAATAAATAAATAACATCAGTATTTTTTTCAGAGAGATCCCAGTTTGCATGAGCATAAGAAGATGGAAAGAAAGGAAGAAATCCCAGAGAAAGAGAAGTTAGTTAAAGTTAGGGCATCATGGAAGGGAGGAGTAGAGGAAAGAGGGGACTAAAGAGGTGGTAGGGCTAAGGTGAATAGGGTTGAGACGCTGGAGAGTAGTAAAGAAAGGTTCCTTTTTGTTTTGTTTTTGTTTTTTGTCTCAGTAGGTGACTGAATCAGGGATTAATGGAGGAAGAGTTTTGCTAATCATAGGATTAGAGAAGTACCAACTGGCTGGTGCTTTCACACATAAGGGACCCATGGTGATAGAAGACAGGATCACTATATATACTCTGAAACACAAAGGAAAAAAGGGTTGAACTAGGATGGTGATCAGGCTAGGCATCTGATTCAGGAAATGCATGGTCAAGACTGTTCTTGTTTCCTGGTTAGGCCTGGTGACTTAGACCCTAGTCCTGGTCTTGAGAGGTTTAGAATCACTTCTTGGTACGATTCATACAACTTACTCATTCTAATGCTAATTTACTAGACAATTTTGCTTGCCTAGTTCCAGAAAAGGCCATTTAAAAAGTAGTACATTCTTAGTTCAGTAGGATTTTAAATTTTCATTTTACTTTGTTTTTGAGAAGAAATTTCCCCCAAAATAGAAAACAGCGTTTGCTATTAAGTCATGAGTTCCTACAAAGTTATTGTTTGTTTTTTATGTGTGTGTGTTTAATAAAGCAACTTCATTTCACAAACAGTGCCTTCTATTTCCTTTTGTATGTTTCCATTGTGTATGTGTACACTGTGGTTAATCTGGAAGACTGTGTCTACCCAGAAGCCTCAAAAGTGTTTGCAAGTGGAACTGTTGATTTTGTATTCAATTTTAGCCTTGATAGAACTGACCAATATTTAAAAAAAAATGAAGAATGGATGATTTCAACCAAATTGATGGCGAAATTTGGTTGATCTTTTTCTTTCCCATTTCCCTTCCTGACCAGAGGCTAAATGCCTTTGTTGGCTTCCAAACTGGTGTGAGCTCATTGAGAGAGCTATGGCTAGGCCAAAACTATGCAAACAACACTAGTACAATTGCTTTTAGCAAAAGTAATCAATGGTTATGTAAATATAGAACTTAGGCTAAATGTTAGGTTTGAACACAAAGTTAAAAAAATTTTTTTTAGTCTTTTTCCCCCCTAAAATACTTCAGTCACTACTCAATATTATGGCCCAAATACCTGCCATCTTCCTTTGTAAAAACATAAAAATATCTTAACCAAATCAACCTACTCAACTACCTGGTTGAACCAGATAATCTCTAAGGTCCTTTTCAGACCTAAATCCAACCAATCTGATTCCACAGTGCCATTATTCCAACCTGAATACTATTTTATAATGAAATAGCTTCAGGGTGCTACCAGAGAATGTTCTCCGAAGGATTTTACCACTAGGAAACTTTTCTCCTTTTTAACCATGATGACCCATAAAGTCTCCTTTTTTTCTCTCTCTTTTTTATTTTTAAATTTACATCATTCATTTCCACAAGATTTTGAGTTACAAATTTTCTCCTCATTTTTCCCTACCCACCACCCCAAAACAGTGATCCCACTGAATATCCACTCCCCCAATATGCTCTTTCCCATATCTTCCCCCATCTTCCCTCTGACTTTCCAGTAGAGCATGGTGGATCTTTATGCCCCAGTGCCTGTATATCTCATTTCCCAGTTAATGCAATAATAATAATAATAATAATATGTACATATATATACATTTGATTGTAAAACTTTGGATTCCAGATTCTTTCCCTTCCTTCCTCATCACCCACCCTCACTGGGAAGATAAGCAATTCAATATAGGTTGTACATGTATAGCTATGCAAAACATTTCCATAGTGGATATATTGTGAAAGACTGACTATATTTCCCTCCATCCTATCCCAACCCCCACTTGTTCTGTTCTCCACTCTGAACCTGTCCCTTTTCAAAAGTGGGTGCTTCCAATTTCCCTCCCCCAAGCCTGCCCTCCCTTCCATTATCCCCCCTCTCTTCCCCTTTCCCTCTACTCTCCTGTAGGGTGAGATACCCTATTTAGTGTGTATATCATTCCCTCCCTAAGCCAAATTCAATGAGAATAAGGTTGACTCATTCCCTTTTGCCTTCCTGTTCTTCCCCTCCATTGTAACAATTTTCCCTTGCCTTTTCTATACGAGATAATTTACCCCATTCTGTCTCTCTCCATCCCCTCTCACTATATTCCTCTCTCACCTCTTAATTTCACCTTTTGAGTATAATCCCTTTCTATTAAATTGGTCCTGTGCCTTCTGTCTATGTATACCTGTAGACACACATACACACACTTACATATGTATTCATAAGCCCATATACCCTCCTATATAGACATATATAGGCATGTATACATATATATACACATACATACATACATACATATACACATATACATACATATGTATATACACATTTCTATTCCCTTCAACTATTGTCATACTGAGAAAAGTTTCATAAGTTACAATTATTGTTTTTCCATGTAAGAATATAAGTAGTTCAACTTTGATAAGTTCCTTATGATTTCTTTTCCCTGTTTACCTTCTCCTGCTTCTCCTGCTTCTCTTGCTTCTCATATCTGAATGTCAAATTTTCTATTCAACTCTGGTTTTTTCATCAAGAATGCTTGAAAGTCCTCTGGTCCACTGAATGACCATATTTTTCCCCAAAGCATTATTCTCAGTTTTTCTGGGGAGGTGATTCTTGGTTTTAATCCCAGCTCCTTTGCTCTTGGGAATATCATATTCCAAGCCTTAGATCCCTGAGTGTAGAAGCTTCTAGATCCTGTGTTATCCTGATTGTGTTTCCACAATATTCAAATTGTTTCTTCTTGGCTGCTTGTAATATTCTCTCCTTGATCTGGGAATTTTGGAACCTGGCTATAATATTCCTAGGAGTTTTCTTTTTGGGATCTTTTATAGGAGGTGATTGGTGGATTCTTTCACCCTCTATTTTGCCCTCTGGCTCTAAAACATCAGGGCAATTTTCCTTGAGAATTTTTTGAAGGATGATTTCTAGGTTCTTTTTTTGATCACAGCTTTCAGGTGGTCCAATAATTTGTAAATGATCTCTCCTGGATCTGTTTTCCAGGTCAGTGGTTTTTCCAATGAGATATTTCATATTGCCTTCTATTTTTTCATTGTTTTGGATCTGTTTAATGATATCTTGAGTTCTCATAAAGTCACTAGCTTCCATTTGCTCCAATCTAATTCTGAAGGAATGATTCTCTTCAGTGAGTTTTTGAGATTCTTTTTCCACTTGGAAAATTTGGCTTTTTAAGGCATTCTTCTCCTCATTGCCTTTTTGAGCCTCTTTTGCCATCTGAGTTAGTCTATTTTTTAAGGTGTTATTTTTTTCAGTCAGGTTGTTGATTCTCATTTCATAATTTTCTTGCATCATTCTCTTTTCTCTTCCCAATTTTTCCTCCACTTTTCTTATTTGGTTTTCAAAATCCTTCTTAAGCTCCTCTATGGCCTGTAACCAGCTCATATTTTTCTTGGAATCTTTTGGTGCAGGAGTTCTGACTTTGCTGTCTTCCTCCGGTCCCATGCTTTGATCCTTTTTGTACCCAAAATAGGAGTATAAAGTTGTATTGCTCTGCTTGGTTTGCTTCCTTTGCTTGCTCATGTTGCCATTCAATTACTTGACTTTTGAGCCTTTTGCCACAATAGTACTCTGCTACCAGAAACAGGAGCTTTATCCCAATCACTGGGATTATCTCAGCTGCTGGAGCTATTAGTTGGGTGCCCTCTCTAAAGCCTCCACACACTCTGGCAAACTGTTCATGTACCCCAGGACCTCCACCCTGAACCACAATCCAGATCCAAACAGGTTAAAGCAAGAGTGATTTCCCCTCAGACTGGTTGTTTGGTCCCCCTACAATCTGCAGACCAGGAGCTCTGAAGCAGCCATGTGAATGGCAGCTGCATGGCCACGGAACCTCAGCTGCTTCTCGCCTAGGGGACAAAGGCCAGATCACATTCCTGAATTCCCAGGTCACAAAGTCCACACTGTACTGACCTCTCACTTTGTCCTTAGCATCTATGGATTGATAATTCTTGAAACTGCCATAGCTTCTGGTGATCTGAAGTCCCTCCAGCTGCCAGCTGGCTGATCAGGCCTCCCTGAGGCTAAAACCTTGGGCTTTGGGGGAGGAGGAGAGGCTGGGCTCAGCTCCCAGAGCACTGTGCTGGCTGCTTCCTGCCAGCCTGCTGGGCTGTCCTCAGTGGGAGGTTAGCTGCTCTGTATCATTTTGTGGGTTCTGTAGCTTCAAAGTTTGTCTAGAGTAATTTTTTACATGAATTGGAGGAGGTGGGAGCTGGAGCTGTGAGGAAGTCCTGTTTCTACTCTGCCATCTTGACTCCCAATCCAATAATGATTGTCTCAGTTCATCATTTACAGGACATTTCACATCTCATTTACTTCCATGGGTTCAATTTACTTCCATGGGTTCAATTATCAACTCTACCCAGATGACTCTCCAGTTTATATATGAGTAATCCTCATCTCTTTCTTGAACTTCAGTCCTGTGTTATAAATTACCTGCTGGACATCTCTTGGAT
Source organism: Gymnobelideus leadbeateri (assembly GCA_011680675.1). NCBI lineage: Eukaryota > Metazoa > Chordata > Mammalia > Diprotodontia > Petauridae > Gymnobelideus > Gymnobelideus leadbeateri. The sequence continues at coordinate 417,666 of WOXC01010785.1, forward strand.
GTACCATAGCCATCTTGAATTCATTATGTCCAAACAAGACTCGTTATCTTCCCCCTACAGTTTATGTTCTTCTACATTTCCCTATTTTTACTGAGGGTATCAACTCCTTAGCCTGGCATTTAAGACTCTCCACAATGGCAGCTATGTGGTCCAGTGGATGGATAGTCTTCAGGGCCTGGAAGTCAGAAAGATCTGAGTTCAAATTTGGCCCCAGACACTTACTGATGGTGTGACCTTGGACAAATCACTTTACCTTTGTCAGTTTCCTGATCTGTAAAATGGGGATAATAATAGTACCTATATCCCAGAGTTCTTGTGAGAATCAAATGAGATAATATTTATAAGGTACTTAATACAGCACCTGGTGCTATAGAAATGCTATCCTGATTATGGTTATTAATTCTAGTTATTACTTACCTTTCCAGTCTTATTCATACTATTACACTTCATAAATCTGATGGTTCAGCCAAACTGGAGTACTAGGTGTTTGCTGAAATTGACATCCTATATTCTACCTCTGTGAATTTGTACAGGCTATTTCTTTGCCTGGATTATACTCTTTTCTCATCTCTACTCCTTAGAGTCTTCAAGGATCAGCTCAGGTGCCTGAGGAGTGTCCGCTGTAAAGTGGTTTTTTTTTTTTTGCATTTTTGGAGGGCAATTGGGGTTAAGTAACTTGCCCAAGGTAACACAGCTAGGTTTTTGTTTGTGCGTGTTAAGTGTCTGAGGCCAGATCAGAACTCAGGTCCTTCTGACTCCAGGTGACTCCATGAAGTGTTTCTTGATCTCTCCTTCTCATATTCCTCTTGCTTATTAATGCACTTTTCTTCAATTTATCACATGCCATACTTATTGGTGTATTTTTTGTATCCCCCCCCCTACCAGTAGAATGTAAATTCTTTGAGGAAAGAAACTATTTTTACATTTGTTTTTATATTCTTAGCTTCTTGCATATATTATCGCACCAATATATGTTTCTTGAATTGAAAATACAAAACTTTTCTTTCTGGCTGTTTGGAACATGCCCAATAGTGGGGCTAAAGTGTTTAAAAAGTTTAATGATTTCTTTCACAAAATTCCTAGTAATTTTCCGGGATGATTAAACCCATTCAGAATTCCACCAAGTTTATTGGTGTGCCTCTTTTTCCACTATCCCTTTAAAGTTGACTATTTCTGTTTTAGCATCAAGTATTTAAGCTTAAATCTTCTCAGGATGTATTCAGTCCTTTTTAGCATGTTTATTTTCTACCTTTTCCTTGGGAATTTCTTGAGGGATGATTTCTAGGCTCTTTTCTTGATCATGGCTTTTAGGTAGACCAATAATTTTTAAATGATCTCTCCTGGATCTATTTTCCAGGTCAGTGGTTTTTCCAATGAGATATTTCATATTGCCTTCTATTTTTTCATTTGTTTGGATCTGTTTTATAGTATCTTGCTTTCTCATAAAGTCATTATCTTCCAGTTGCTCCAATATAATTTTGAAGGAGTTATTCTCTTCAGTGAGTTTTTGAAATTCCTTTTCCATTTGGCAAATTTGAATTTTTAAAACATTTTTCTCCTCATTAGCTTTTTGGGCCTCTTTTGCCATTTAGTTAGTCTATTTTTTAAGGCGTTATTTTCTTCAGTGTATTTTTGGGTCTTCTTTAGCAGGCTATTGACTCACTTTTCACAATTTTCTTGCATCATTTTCATTTCTCTTCCCAATTTTTCTTCCACTTCTCTCATTTGATTTTCAAAATTCTTCTTGAGCTCCTCCATGGCCTGTCACCAATTCATATTTTTCTTAGAAGCTTTTGATGCAGGAGTTTTGACTTAATTGTCTTCTTCTGGTTCCATGTTTTGATCCTCTTTGTCCCCCAAAAAGGATTCTATGATCTGATTGTACTTCCTCTGCTTGCTCATCTTGCCAGCCAATTACTTGACTTTTGAGCTCTTTGCCACAGTAGAACTCTATTTCAAGAGTGGAGAGAGCTGTGTCCCAAATTGCTGGGGTTTTTGCAAATGTTGTCCAATTTATGAGGAGGGCACGCCCTCTACAGCCACCACAAACTCTATTCCACTAGGGTTCTTCATCCCAGGACCACCACCCAAGACTGTGACCCAGATCCAAACAGGTAAAAGCAAGAGTGATTACCCTCAGAATGTTAGCTTGGTCCCCCTACGATCTGCAGGCCAGGATTTCTGGAGGCAGCCACACAGCAGCAGCTGCAGCTGCCAATGCCTCTGCTACCTCTCACCCTGGGGCCAGGGGCCAGACCTTGTTCCTCTCTCCCCCAGTTCCAACAGTTCCCTACTGACCTTTACTTTCTCTTTGGTATTTATGGGTTGAGAAGTCTAGAAACCTTATGATTCACTATCCTAAAGTCTGCCCTGGCTGGTTTGTGCCACCCTGGGTCTGGGACTGCCCAGCTTGTGGGACTGCATTCAGCTCCCAGCTTGGTGCAATAGATCCTTTCTGTCAGCTTGCCAGGCTGCCTTCAGCAAGAGATTTGTTTCTCTCTGACACTTTGTGGTTTCTGTAGCTCTAAAATTTGTTTAGAGTCATACTTTACAGGTATTGGAGGTGGTTGATACAGGAACTTAAGCAAGTTTCTGTTTTGACTCCACCATCTTGTTTCCACTCATAAGAGCTTTTGTTTATATGGTTTATATCTATAAATATTTGCCATATTAGAAATTAAAATGTCTTAGTATTCTTATGAAATTAGTTTTGACTTTGCAGGCCATAGAAGGGATCTCAGGGATGCCCAGGGGTTCCCCCATTATATTTTGAGTACTGCTTAACTAGATGTTCTCAGAAGCCCTTTCCAATTCTGAGATCCTGTGATTCTATGGGAATTCTGGGTCACCTGCATAATCAAATCAACACTGCCATTGTTTCTGGAGAGGGTATGTCAATTGACTTCCCAATGGCTCTATTCATTATTCCAGTGACCATCCAGACCAAAATGTGCTTTCCTAGCTACTGCTCCACCTCCCGTATATGTCTATTAGAATACAAACTTCTTTATGGTAGAGGCAATCTTACTCTGCATTTGTATTCCTAGCACATAACACAGTGCTTGACCCAAAATAAGGTCTACATAAATATTTCTCACTCATTGATTCATTACACATCAGATATCAGAATAGGACTCTGATAGAGTAATATGATATGTTAATATTAATTTATTTTCTTTGAATATTTAACAAATCCTAAACCAATATGTGAGAGGCACCATGGCATAGTGGATAGACATTAGGCTGAAAAGTCAAATAGACCTGAGTTCAAATCTTGCCTTTGACACATATTGGTTGTCTGACTGTATGCAAGTCACAAAACCTCTTAGTGTCCCAGGCAATACTCTAAGACTATAAATTTCAGAGCAGGTGCTGATTCACATTGATAGAAGGATTTTTTAATTGGGTGATCCACTATACCAACGAAATCATAGGTCCAGTTTCCCTCTTCACGAACAATATGCACAAAAATTCCATTTTGTTAACCTGGCATAATATATTTTCTTAATAAATAATAAATATTGCGTAATAATTTGTGCTCACAAGAATGAAATAAACTATTATTTAGTGATTTCTTTTGTTTGAGATTCTTTATAACAGAAACCTTTCTCTGCACTTTCCTCACCTTTTTTTTCTCTTGGGTACAATCCAATATCTACATCATAAGCCTTATAAATATTACTTAAAAAAAAAAACAAATTGAACACCTGGAGAGGAAGTTCTTTTTGCAAACCTTTTGTAATTCGTGGTGTTAGAATTGCCTGAGGAATTAAGGAGTCAAAATTTTTATAGATAATTGCTCAGACAAAGGTCTCATTTCTCAATTATATAAAGAAGTTTGTCAAATATATAAGAATATGAGTCATTCCCCAAGTGATAAATGGTCAAAAATATGAACAGGCAGTTTTCCAATGAAGAAATCAATATAATTTATAGACATGTGAAAAAATACTTTAAATCATTACTGATTAAACAAATGGAAATTAAAACAACCTTGAGCTATCATTTACACTTACCAGACTGGTTAAAACAATTAAAAGGGAAAGAGACAAATGTTGGAGGGATGTGGAAAAATAGAGAACTTAATTCATTGTTGGTGGAATTGTGAACAGATCCAACCATTTTCAAGAGAAATCTGGAATTATGCCCAAAGAGTTCTTAAACTGCCTATTCCATTTGACCCAGCAATACTTATTATATCTATTTCCAAAGATGATTATGGAAAAAGGAAAAGAACCTCCATGTTCTAAAATGTTTATAGAAGCTCTCTTTGTGGTGGTAAAGACTTGGAAATTGCAGGGATGTCCATCAATTGGGGAATGACTTGAACAAGTTGTAGCTTATGAGTGTGACGGAATGTTATTGTGCTGTAAGAAATAATGAGTTCAATGGTCTTAGAAAAAATATGAAAAGGTTTGCATGAAATAATGAAGAGTGAAATGAGTAGAATCAAGAGAATACATTAACAGTAATATTGTTTTAAGAATGACTGAGCAAATAAGTCATTTTGACTATTATAAATACCCAAATTAATTATAAAGGACATATGAAGAAGACTCTATCTGCACCCAGAGAAAGAACTGATGAATAGAAGTATATATAGAATAATCTTACATATGTATACCTAGTTGTGTCTAATGGTAACCATTTCTGAGGAGGGGGAGGGAAGAAAAAAAGGGAGAAAAACAAGGAAATTTACATGATACCTGTTGTGAATTGGAAAGGAATAGCAAGTTATACATAGTGAATTTGAAATTTCATGTGCAATCATCTTTTTTATAGTACTGTATTATAGACATGCTTGTTTTATTCCATAAATTAAAAAAAAGGTTGTGTCTTACACAGGGTCAGACATCCAGTATGTGGCAGAGACATTAACCAAAATCTTCCTAAATCCAGGCCAGCTCTGTATCCAATATGCCACCTTCCTTTTCAAATTCTACCATAATGATCAAGTTGTATAATAATATTTGAAATATTTTCAAACTTTGTTGGGGTATATTGATCAAAGTTAACACATTGCTTGTTTTTTTGACTCTTCAATTTGATATTTGTTTCTTTCCTCTTTGGACTTTGAGCCTTTCTTTCTTCTTGAGAGAGATATAAAGGCTGGACCTATGAGTCTATCAATGCAATTTGGCATCTTTTCAACTTATGATTTTAAAGAATTGCCTAGAGGACTGAAAAGTTTAGAGTTTTCTAGAGTCACAGAGTCAGTGGTGTCAAAGGTGGGACTTGATCTCAGGTCTTTCTGACTTCAAAGCCAACCCTTTTCCCATTAAGACATGCTGCTCTTCTTTAGAGAGTAAAAAACAAACAAACCCCCAAACAAACTTCAATCTGTTTAATTTCTGAGCAGCATTTCTAGTCCCATACACTGGAAGTTTAATAAATGCTTGTTGAATAAGTGGAACTGGGCCCATCTTATGAACGAATAGAGGAAACAGCTGTTCAATGTGCTGTGATTTCAAAAAACAGAGGGAGGCACAGCAAAATATCTTTACTCTCAGCAATCACAGTGCTTGAAATGGCAACATTTAATAATTTTAATCTTAGAGACTCTTCTAGAGTCCATTATTAAAATGCAAATAACCCTGAGAGAAAAAAAGAAAACCTTAAATCTCTAATCAGGGGTCACCTAAGTATGGATTAGTCAACTGGCAAACTGTTACTTTTTTATGCACATTCTTATCTGGATCAATTCAGTGATGTGGGATGTAACATCCTTTTGACCCTTCATCTTTTGTTCATATCTACCCATAAGTCCTGTCTACCTAATGGCCTAGAAGCCTTTCTTTAGGTCTTCTGTTATATGAATAGTAATGGAGAGTGGGCATTTTAGTCAGTACTCATATCTTTCTCTGAACAAATGACCATTCTGCCTTCTCTCATGCATCCTTTAATCAGGGCTTCTTAAGCTTTTTCCATTTACACCCTCTTCAGCACTTCTTAAACTTTTTAAGAAGCATTGCCAGGTTCTCTGAAGTAATTCCTGGTTGGCAAAGTATAGCTGCTTACTCACTCTGGCAGCTCCATGTCCTTTGGGTGATTCTCAGCTTTAATTCTTTGTGGCATTCCATGATCGCATTCTACTGCTCAGAGTATTTGCATACATTCATCTTCCCTAAAGAATTTGAGGGAAGTAACCGTGTATCTTTGTGTCTGCCTCAGACCTAACATAATACATTTCCTCTAGAAGTCACTTAGTAAATCATCGTAGCATAGAATTTTGAACCTTGAAAGGGCCTTGGAGATTATTAATGCAACACCAACACCTTCATTTTACATTTGAGGAAACTGAGGCCCAGAAAGGTGAAGTGATTTGCCCAAAGTCCCATAACTAATTAGTGAAAGATATTGAATTTAATTGAATTGCCTAGGAAATGGGGTGTGTGAGGGAGTGGGATGTGGGGGGGGGGGCAGTGGTAGTAGAAAGGGAAGGCCCAAGCAAACAAAGGCTCTAAGGCTTGGAGAAAGTTATACTGAAAGGGTCAAAGGACATCAAAGATAGAAATCATCTACTTAGCCTAGTTTTGTCCAAGGTCAGCTTTACTTTTAAGTTTCTATTTAAAATCATAGACTTAATATTTGAAGAAGTCTTTATGGGCCTATACTTAGACAGTTGTACTCCAAAATATGTAAGCACTTAGTTACATTGATAACATATATAGAATAAGGTATAAAAATATATAGTAGGGGGGGCGGCTAGGTGGTACAGTGAATATAGCACTGGCCCTAGAGTCAGGAGGACCTGAGTTCAAATGTGCCCTCAGACACTTAACACAAAAACTAGCCATGTGACCTTAGGCAAGTCAGTTAACCTCAATTGCCCTACCTTCCCCCCTCCAAAAAGCAAAAAAAAATTATATATACATATACATGTATATATATATATATGTACACACATAGTAGGTCTATTTATACATATTTACATACTTGATTTAGATCTCTTCTTTATCCTTGTCTTGCTCACTTGTATCATAGTTATTTATGTACATGTCTTGCCCTCCCTTACATTATACCCCACTTCTGAGGTGTAACTATCTTGCTGTCCATCAACTGATCTGCAAATATTTATTAAATGCTTACTATGGGCCAGTCACTATGCTAGGCACTGGGGATACAAATACAAAAAAGGAAATAATTCCTATTCCTAATGAGCTTATTTTCCAGTGGAGGAGACAGTATGTATGCATGTGTATGTCTACATAGGTAGACAGGATTTATGGGTAGATATGGACAAAAGATGAAGGGTCAAAAGTATATATGCATGTGTATGTGTACAAATACACATGTATTTGCATATTTAATACAGATATAAAGTTAATAAATACAAATATATATATATATAAAGTTATGAAATATTAGGTAGTTTGAGATGAGTAACTATTGGGGAGATCAGGAAAAACTTCATGAGGAATATGGTGCCTGAGCAATATTTTTTTTTTAAACAAATGCTTTATTAACTTCTGTTTTACATCATTCATTTCTGCCAGATTTTGAGTTACAATCATTTCCCCCCCATTATTCCCCTACCCAACCTCCCAGAATAGCAGTCCCACAAGATATCGCTTCCTCCAATCTGCTCTCTCCCATACCTTCTCCCATGCCCCCATCGACTTTTCCATTAGAGGAAGATGAATCTTTGTGTCCCAATGCCTGCACATCTTATCTCCCAATTATAGGCAAAAGAGTATTAATAATAGTATTTATATATATATTTGAAACATTTAATGTTACGACCTCGAATTTCAGATCCATTACCTTCCTCCCTTGTCACCCATTCCTTCTTGGGAGATAAGTAATTCTGTATATGTTGTACATGTCTAGCTATGTAAAACATTATCATGGTAGATATATTGTACAAGGCTGCTTATAATTCCCTCCCACTCATCCCATCCCCCACCTGGTCCATTCCCTACATGATCCTGTCCCTCTTCTATAGTGGGTACTTCCAACCTCCCCTCACCCCAAGGATGCCCTCCCATCCATCATCCATCCTCTCATCCCCCTTCCCCTTATCCTGCTGCAGGTTGAGATATCCCATTTAGTATGTATGTCATTTTCTCCCTGAACCAAATTCAATGTGAATGTGGTTTTGCCTTTTAGCCTTCCTTATTCTCCCCCTCCTTTGCAACCACTTCCCCTTGCTTCTTCTACATGGGATAGTTTACCCTACCCTGTCTCTCCCCATCTCCTCTTGCCACTTTCCTCTCTCACCTCATAATTTCATCCCTTGAGTATTCTCCCTTCCCAACAAATTCAACCTATGCCCTCTATCCATATATAACTGTAACCATATACATACACATTCACATATGTATTCATATAACCACACCCCCTTCTTCCATTATTTTCATAGTGAGAAAGATATCATCAGTCACAGTTATTGCTTTTTCATTTAGGAATGTAAATAGTTCAACTTTGATAAGTTCCTTTTGATTTCTTTTCCCTGATTCCCTTCTCAGGCATCTCTTCCTTCTTGTGTCTGGATGTCAAATTTTCTATTCAATTCTGGTTTTTTCCTCAAGAATGCTTGAAAGTCCTCTATTCCACTGAATGACCATATTTTCCCTGAAACAAAATACTCAGTTTTGCTGGGTAGGTGACCCTTGGGTTCATTCCCAGTTCTTTTGCCCTCTGGAATATCATATTCCATGCCCTTCGATCCCTCAGTGTAGAAGCTGCCAGGTCCTGGGCTATTCTGATTGTGTTTCCACAATATTGAAATTGTTTCTTCCTGGCTGCTTGTAGTATTTTCTCCTTGATCTGGGGATTCTGGAACCTGGCTATAATATTCCTGGGAGTTTTCTTTTTGGGATCTTTTTCAGGAGGTGATCGGTGGATTCTTTCAACCTCTATTTTGCCCTCTGGATCTAAAACATCAGGGTAGTTTTCCTTGAGAATTTCTTGAAGGGTGATTTCTAGGTTCTTTCTTTGATCATGGCTTTCAGGTAGTCCAATAATTTTTAAATTGTCTCTCCTGGATCTATTTTCCAGGTCAGTGGTTTTTCCCATGAGATATTTCACATTGCCTTCTAATCTTTCATTTGTTTGGATCTGCTTAACAGCATCTTGATTTGTCATAAAGTCATTAGCTTCCATTTGCTCTAGTCTAACTCTGAAGGAATGAATCTCCTCAGTGAGCTTTTGAGATTCTTTTTCCATCTGGCAAATTCGACTTTTTAAGGCATTCTTCTCCTCGTTGCCCTTTTGGGCCTCCGTTGCCATTTGAGTTAGTCTATATTTCAAGGTGTTGTTTTCCTCAGTCAGGCTGTTGACCCTCATTTCATACTTTTCCTGCATCCTTCTCATTTCTCTTTCCAATTTTTCCTCCACTTTTCTTATTTGATTTTTAAAGTCCTTCTTAAGGTCCTCTATGGCCTGCAACCCGCTCATGTTTTCCCCTGGGGCTTTTGGAGCAGGACTTCTAACCTCACAGTCCTTTTCCTGCTCTATGCCCCCAAAATAGGAGTCTAGGGTTGCATTTTTCTGTTTCCTTTGCCTTGGCATGTTGCCACTTAATTACTTGACTTTTGGGCTTATTGCCACACTATGGCTTTAAGGCCAGATAGAGGAATTTTCGTCCCAAACGTGTGGGGGGCAACTTCCGTTTCTGGCAAGCTGTAAACCCACCCACAACTTCCACCCTAGATCACGATCCAGATCCAGGGAGGTTAAAGCAAGAGCGATTACCCCCCAAGACTGATCGCTGGATCTCCCCACGATTTGTAGGCTGGGAGCTGGAAATGCCTATGAAAACTACAAAATGGCGTGTCTCCTCAGCGGCTTCTAGCCCCAGGGGAGGGAGCTGACGCATTCCCCAAATACAGGTCCCAAAGTCCATAGGACACTAACCTCTTACTTTGTCCTAGGCATGTCTATGTTGATAATTCTGGAGTCGCCACAGCTGCTGGTATTCTGGGGTTCCTCCAGCTGGCTGCTGGCCCTGCCGCCCTGGGGCTTAAACCTAGGCTCACACGGACCTGGGCTCTGCTCGGCTCTGCTTCCTGTGCTTTGCGAGTTGCGTGCTGCCGGCTCCCAGACTGCTGCGCTGGTCCTTCCTGCAGGGCTGCTGGGCTGTCCTCAGCGGGAGGTTAGCTTCTCTGTGTCGTTCTGTGGGTGCTGGGGCTCCAGAAGTTGTTCAGAGTCCCCTTTTACATAGTTTGTGGGGAATCTGGGGGCAGAGTGGCTTGGATGAGCTGTTTCTCCTCCGCCCTGAAAAGCTTTATTTAAAGAAATATTGGATTAATAATTAGGATGCTAGGGACGGCTAGGTGGTGCAGTGAGTAGAGCGCCAGCCCTGGAGTCAGAAGGACCTGAGTTCGGACCGGCCTCAGACACTTAACCCACGCAAACAAACAAACAAACAAAAAAAACCTAGCCGTGTGACCTTGGGCAAGTTACTTAACCCCAATTGCCCTAAAAGGGGCAGCTAGGTGGCGCAGTGAGTAAGAGCGCCGGCCTCAGAGTTGGGATGACCCGAGATCAAATCCGGCCTCAGAAAATGAGCACCCACACATAAATAATGACCGTGTAACCTTGAGCAAGTTACTTAACCCAAATTGCTTAAAAAAAAAATAATTAGGATGCTAACCTACTTGGCTGCATAAATCTAACAAGCATTTATTAAATGATTTATTAAATGCCTTTTGATATAGCACCTAGGTCTTTCTTTGTCAATGGCCATAGCCTCTGTTCCAGGCCCCTTAGTAGGGAAAAGAGAAGTACTTATTCTTGGGGATGGGGGTTTTGTAAAATGGAACATCAAAAACACAAAAAAGCAGCTGAATGAGAACCTTCTTCCTCACAGCCCTAGTCTCCACATTAATTATCTTCACAGCCTCATATAGACAAGGGGAGTGGCACTCTCCTGGCAACTGCTATAGGAAGAACAGAAAAAACCATGAGAAATCGATGTATGTCCTGGTGATACACAGATGTCCTAGAAAGTCATGGAAAACTTATGTAGAAGAAATGGAACCATGGGTCTCCATAGATCAACGTGACCCAGTCAGTTCACTACATTGGAGACTCCTTCCAAACCTCTCTTGTGCCCCCATTGCACCTCAATGTCATTGCAAAATGATGTTGACCAGTTTTGTAATACCAGCAACCTTTAGATGCTCACACTGGCCTTGGGGGGCACCCCCTGGTTGATGATTGACAACTGCTTCCCTTTCTTCTATCATCCAGAGTCAGCATTCCCAGGTGCTGTCCATCTTCTAGAGCAGGACCATGAATAACTTGGGATTCATGAAGTTAAATTTTTTTTATAACTATTTTAACATAATTGATTTCTCTTGTAATTCCTTGTCTTTTATTTTATGCATTTAAAATGATTATTTTTGGGAAGTGGTTCATAGGCTTTGCCAGACTGCCAGAGAGGGCCATGTCACATAAAGAATTAAGAATCCTTGCTCTAGACCTAGTCTTAATTCTTTTTTTTTTTTTTTTGGAGGGCAATTGGGATTAAGTAACTTGCCCAAGGTCACACAGCTAGGTTTTTTTGTTTGTGTGTGCATTGTGTCTGAGGCCGGATCTGAACTCAGGTCCTTCTGACTCCAGGGCTGGCACTCTACTCACTGCGCCACCTAGCCGCCCCTAGTCTTAATTCTTTATGTGACCTAATCATCATAACTGGAAGGGACTTTCAAGGTCATCTAATACAACCTCATCATTTTACATTTGCAGTAAACTGGTGCCCGCTGAAGTTGTGACTTGTTCAAGGTTACACAGGTAGAAATGAGCAGAAATAGAATTTGAACACATATTCTTTGACTGCAAAACCTTCACTCTTTCCACTCTACTATCTTGCCTTTGTTGTCCCCCTTCACAGGGTTATTTTGAGTATGAAATGAGAAGCTATGTGAAAATACTTTAAAGAAGGATAAAATGGGGGTGGTAGGCAGTGCAGTGAATAGAGCCCTGGCCCTGGAGTCAGGAGTACCTGAGTTCAAATCTGGCCTCAGACACTTCACAAAAATCAGCCATGTGACCTTGGGAAAGTCACTTAACCCCAATTGCCCTCCAAAAAACAAAAAAGAAAAAGAAAAAGAAAAAGGATAAAATGCTGTGTAAATATAAAGTAATATTATTACTGCTATTTTAAAAGTAATCATAATATTTAGCCTCTCAAAACACTTAAAAATATTACCTTATTTTATCCTTACAACTCTGAAAGGTAGATGCTATTGTTCTCCCCATTTAACAGATGAGTAAACGGAGACAGACAGAAGTTAAGTGACTTGCCAAAGGTCACATAGCTAATAAGTGTCTGAGTCAAATTTGAACTCAAGTCTTCCTGACTCCAGTACCATATAACTACATTTATATCATCTCTATGAGAAAGAAAGTGAGAGAGAAAGAGAGAGAGAGAGAGAGAGAGAGAGAGAGAGAGAGAGCTGCAAACCTTACAAATTTGAGGTACAGGGTAAGGAGACATTACCATCTGAAACCAAAGATAACAATATAGATTACAGTAACCATCTAAAGAAGTAGCCCAGTCTAAGTGAAAAAATTTAAATATGTGAATGATAAAAATCACAGAATCACAGAATTTTAGATACCTACAAAATGATGAATGAAATATCCCACAACATCATTCAACTAACTCCCTTTGTTCAGATTATTTTCCTCACCAAGTAACTTTCTGAGCATACACTAAAATTCTGAGGTATCCTGCTACTTTGAAGTGGCTAGATGGCATGTGGATAGAATACTGACTTTGGGGTCAGGGTGACCTGTGTTCAGATTTGACTTTAGACACTTAATAACTATGTGACCTTGGGCAAGTGTTTATTTCAATTACTACCTATAAAAATGTAGATAACAGTAGTACCTACATTGCAGGGTTGTAAGGATCAAATGAGATAATAATATCTGGAGAAAATACTTGGCACAGTGCTTGGCAGATAGTAGGCACTATGCTTATTACCCTCTCCTCTTTACTTAATATCACAGTCCATTGGAAAGATATAGCCTTTATCATAAAAAATAACTTTCTGTTTTATATATCAATCTTTTGTGACTTTGAGTAGTATGAATTTGTAGTACTCCAATTGCTCTTGAGTAAACTAATAATTCTTGAAATTCATGGATTCATTCAACAAATTCTTATTGAGCACCTATTATATTTACTCCACTTTGCTAGCCACTGAGAGACATATACACAAAAGTAAAACATGTTCCTTACCCTCAAGGACATAGCCATCTAGTAGAGGAGTTAAGACATATACAAATAGGATACACATCCAAATATGATTGATTACATGAATGCACAGTACTTTGAAATCCAGTGATAAGATAGCATTTCCCGGTAGAGGGAGATTAGAGAAGACTTTCTGGAGGTGGTGATATTTGAGCTGGAACTTGTGGAATTGGGAGAAAATCAACAAGAAGAGATGGGACTTGGCAGGGGTACTGATAGTGGGGAGAGGATTTCAGGCATAGTAAATATTAAGAGCAGAGAGGTGGAGATAGGAAAAGTACAGGATATATTTGGGGGTCAGAGAGTCATTTGGCTTGGGTGGATTGTACCCTGGATCTGGGAGAGCCCTTGTTGTTGTTGTTCAGTTGTGTTTGAGTCTTTGTAACTCCATTTAGGGTTTTTTGGGCAGATGCTAGGCTAGTTTGCCATTTCCTCCTCCAAAGGATTAAGGCAGACAGAGCTTAAGTGACTTGCCCAGGGTCACACACATAGGAAGAGTCTTGAGGCTGGATTTAAACTCAGGATTTTCCTGACTCCAGGGCTGGCACTCTATCCACTGTGCCACTTAGCTGTCCCTACTAAGGTGCAAACAATGTAGGAGGTCTTGCCTGAAATAATCAGGAGCCAAAAAGCCATATGGCTTTTTAATGATCTTTAACTAACTTTTTAACTATCTTAAATACAACCATGGCTACTGTTATCATTACTAGGTATTAGAAGTGGAAAACATGGAGAGATGAGTTGGATTCGGCTTGAATTGGCTAATGTGAATGAAAATTCAATTTTCAGTGTAAGTAGTTATACCTTAGAATTGCCTGGACTTAAGAAAATAATGGGGAAAATGTTAATAGTGCAGATTAAAATTAAATGCTTCATACATACATTTTTTGGAGGAAGAGAGCCAGTCCATTGTTAAACATTTACTAGCACACCCTGGTACAAAGTTCCTGCCTTCAAGGAGCTTATAATCTGTGTTGCTGTTAATTTTTGTTATAAGTTTGGAAAAGGCCAGAGGAATCTGGAGTCCTTCTCCTTTTCCTTTACATGCTTTTCATTCTGTTTCCTTTCCCTACTTCCTCTAATCCTGGAAACACTCAAGCCCTTGTTAAAAAAAAAAAGAATTAAGGATTTAAACTAGAAAATAGTTCCCATTTTTATGGGTTTACAAAATACTTTCCTCTCAATAACTTTGTGAGGCAGGTAGAACAAGCATTAACACCCTTATTTTTTGATGAGAACAATCATAGTTAAAGAAATTGGAATTTTTTCAAGGTCACATAACTAGTCAGTGGAGGATCCAAATCTTGAACTCAGGTCTCCTGATTCAGAGCCCAGGGTCACCTGTCTTCAATGAATACAAAATATGAATAACAAATAAAAAATTACAAATAACAAAATACAATGAATACAAAATAGCATAAATTTGATCTTTCTTTTAATAATACTACAAATTCATGGATAGTACCTTTTATTCACAGATTATTAAGTTCTTGGCAGCAACAAACATTAGTTTTACTGCCTTTTCTGGTCAAGAAATGGAAGCACAAAGAATTAATAGCTATGTTATGCTTATTCTACTGTTGTGTGGGCAATTTGCCCCAATTTCTTTATATAATTCAGGCTTGAAAATGTAAACAGAATGAACAACTTTTGCCTCAAAACTTCATCTCTTTGTTGCTTATCAGATAGAGTTCAAACTCCTTAGCCTGGCATTCAAGGCTCTCTGCCTGAAGTAGGACCTCCCTAGGTTTTCTATTTTACCTCACCCAACTCTACTCCAGATGTTCTCTGCTTCAGTCAAATTTAACTGTTCACTCTACCTTGTACAAGTTTGATGCTTCTTCACCTCTACTCCTTTGTTCGTGACATGCTTACATTTTTAATTTTCTTTCCACCTTTTTCATCTGTTTAAATCTTCACTTTTGCTTTTGTGGAATAGCTCAAATGCCATTTCTTCTAAGAAGTCTTCCAGGCTTGCCCCAGTTTAAACAAAATCTTTTCTTCTCTTATTTTCTGATAGTCTATTCTATGTTATCATTAATGTATGGCTTTTGAATAAATGAAAGACCTTTATTGAGTTATGTGACAAGCAATGGAGATAAAAATACAAAATTAGACAGTCCCTAACTGAAGGAACTTAGATTTTAATGGGGGATACCACACATATAGGGGAGTTTTAGAAAGGGAAGAGAGTTATGAACTGGGAAGTCACAAAGATGGTTAGCTCAACAGTAGAATCAACCATTAATATACCATTTTCCAGAGGCAATAGTAGGGGTTATTTGATTACTGTTCTCAGAGGAAGTGAAAAAAGTCAGGAGTAGGGTAAAAAAATTTCGGGGGTGAAGTTGAGCACATGAAGCCGCATTGTTTTTATAGTTACTGTGATTGTTACATGGTTGTGTAGATATTAAATCACTCTAGGTGGCACAGTAGATGGAGTACTGGGCCTCATCTTCCTGAGTTAAAATCTGGCCTCAGATACTTACTAGCTGGGTGACCCTGGGTGAATCATTTAACCCTGTTTGCCTCAGTTTCCTCATTTGTAAAACCAGCTGGAGGAAATGACAAACTACTCCAGTACCTTTGCCAAGAAAACCTCAAATAGGGTCACAAAGGGTTGGACATGACTGAAAAACAACCAAACAGTTCCTAACTCTCTCCCCCCTAAATTATAAGGGTCAGGAAGGCATGAATATATTTTAATTGTTTTTGTATCTCTCCCAGTTCCTATCATATTCTCTTGTACAAAGTAGATGGTGAATAAATGTTTGTTGAATGACTGAAATGTTTAAAAAAGGAATTGACCAATGTTTACCCTGGTCAATCACCAGAGTGGTCATGAATTACTTAGAGTCTTTTTTGTTCTCCAAACTATTTAATTCAGCCTTTTGTTTCACAATCTTTCCTTCTAATGCAATGAGGTGAAAATTTCCAAAGTCTCATTGTTAGCTGTTGATTTTGAACACGTTGGAGTCCCTGACTGCTAGCTTAGTTCTTTCAGTAAGGGGGGAGGTCCTCAATATTTATGAAACTTTTGTATTCCTAGTCACTGGCTTAGCACAATGACTTGAACAGAGCTAACCCTTAGTAAATGTTTGTTCAGTTGAATGGATGCATGAAGAATTAATGACATGAGTATTAGGCTCAGTTGAATGGTTTGTTCAGTTCAAATCAATTCATATTTACACTAACTATGTTCCTAGTTAGAAGTACTATGGCAGGGGTGGGGAACCTGAGGCCTCCAGGCCACATGTGGCTTTCTAGGTCCTTGGGTGCCGCCTTTTGACTGAGTCCAAGTTTTATTTTATTTTATTTTTTCCCCAAATTTTATTCAGTATGAAACATATCTCTACAGTCTTTATTGAGGAGGCTGACCACGTCCACGACCAAATCCACCTCTAAATTGGAATTCTGTTGCTGACCCAGCCCCAGCCTCAGCCTTCTTGTCAGCACCAGGAGGAGCAGCACTTCGTCTGTATGTGTCTCTGTCAGCTTCACCCCGAGTAAGTCGGGCAGGTTGCTCACCCTCCAGACCTTTGGGCCTTGGCCTTCCTGTCTCAGGGCGACTTCTTCGAAGTGTGGTAGGCACACTCTCAGGGGGAAGGTGAACGTAATCCTGGAGATACTGAATGCCCTCGTTGGTGAGGTACCAGCAGAAATGCCTCCATGCAAACTGTTCCTTAACATAGCCACGAGACTTTAGAGACTGCATGGCCTTCATGACATGGAGATTGGGTACATTCTTGTCTGCCAGCTCAGGGTGATTTGGCATGTGAACATCCTTCTTGGCTACCATTACTCCCTCCTTAAAAAGGAGTTCATAGATGGCAATTCGGTTCTTCTTGGGCATCAACATCTCGGTGGTGGCAGCGACTGCTGCTCTAGACGGAGCCCGGGATAGAAAGGCTGAGTCCAAGTTTTATAGAGCAAATCTTTTTATTAAGGGGAGTTGTTCTGTGAAGTTTGGATTCAGTAAAAGGGCTGTACTTGAGGACCTAGAGGGCCACATGTGGCCTCCAGGCCATAGGTTCCCCATTCTTGGTATAGTGAGTCTCATCCAACCATAGGTAGTTCAAATCCCACTTATGACATATTAGTTGTGTGACTATAGGCCAGTCACTTATCTTCTTGGTGCCTCAGGTAACCCACTAAGATTAAGAGGGTGGTGAAGATAACATATGAGGGCACATTGTTTTAGAGTTATGACTATTGCATGGTTGTATAGGTATTATAACTTGCTGGATGGAAAAAAAAGAGGGGCAGTTAGGTAGCAAAGTGGATAGAGTGCTGGTCTTAGAAACAGGAAGACCTGAGTTCAAATCTAGCCTCAGACAGTTACTAGTTATGTGACTCTGGGTGAGTTATTCAATGCCTTTTTGCCTTAAAAGCCCCTTTGGGATCATTGCCTTGTGGTGACAGAGAGGCTGGTGTAGCTCAATGAAACTATGAGGTATGCTATGCATTGGACAAGTCATAGTGGAGAGCTCTGACCACACACACAAAAAAAGTGGTTCATTGGAGAAGGAAATGGCAAACCATTACAAGATCTTTTCCAGGAAAGTCCCATGGAAAAATAGACTTGTGCAGAAAATAATTAGAGGGATTCCATTAAGAACTCTATTCTTTGTGCTTTCTGTTATAAATTAAAATCTGAAGTGATTTGGACAATAGGGGCTTGTCCTATGGATATGGGCAGAATAGGATGTCACCAATGTAAATGCTTCAAGTTAAAATATTTTAATTTTGGGATGGCTAGGTGGCATAGTGAGTAGAGCAACAGCTCTGGAGTCAGGAGGACCTGAGTTCAAATCCGACCTCAGACACTTAACACTTGACCTCAGACACTTAACACTTACTAGCCATGTGACCTTGGGCAAGTCACTTAAGCCCAATTGCCCTGCCCTCTCGACTCCAAAAAAAAAAAAGTATTTCAATTCAAGGAAAGACTTGAGGATGATATTTTTTCCATTGGCATACTCTTAGAACACGTAGGTGTGTGTTGGGCATTGACTCTGCTTTGGGATGAATCAATTTTCTAAGTCTTTGTTGTTGTCATTCAGTTACTTCAGTCATGTCTGAGTCTTTGAGGCCCCATTTGGGGTTTTCTTGGCAAATATACTTGAGTGGTTTGCCATTTTTTTTCTCCAGCTCATTTTATAGATGAGGAAACTGAGGAAAGAGAATTGCCCAGGATTGCCTAGCTAGTAATTGTCTGAGGCAAGATTTGAACTCAGGAGGATGGGTCTTCCTGACTCTAGATCCAGTGCTCCATCTACTGCGCCACCTGTTTAACATTAGGCATGAGGGTAGCATATGAATGAATGGTCTTTATGTGTGTTCCTAGTTAGAAGTACTATGGCAGGGGTGGGGAACCTGCTGCCTCAAGGCCATATGTGGCCTTCTAGGTTCTTGGGTGTGGCCTGTTGACTGAGTCCAAGTTTTACAGAATAAATCCTTTCATTAAAGGGGATTTGTTCTGTGAAGTTTGGATTCAGTCAAAGGGCTACTGCTGCCCTTTGTGCACAATGCCTGGTTTCCTTGCCTATTAGGTCATGATCTTATTTAATGAAAAATCAATAATAATCTCTGATGAGTTGAGACAGAGTTTTACAGTGGAAAGAATACTGGTTCTCTAATAGAAGACATGGTCAAATACTGCCTCTGATGCATAGTACCTGTTACATCCTTGGGCAAACCACTTAACTTCTCAATTTCCTCTTTGGCAGAACCAGGGGCCAGAACCCTACATCCTCTGGGGTCCCTTCCAGCTCTGAATATATGGTACTATGATCTAAGTATGAACTAAGGTCAAAAATATCAAAATGGCAACATACAAAGTGAGGAGACATAGACATCCATAGATACTAAGAGCTGCTGGAAAATTCAGTGCTCCTATTAACTAATAGATAGGATCTAATATAGAGTTCAGAATTCCTTTTTCTTTCCTTTTTTTTTTTTTAAACTTTTTTGAGTACTAGGAGAATTCTGGTCACTCTTCAGTAACAGCAAACAAATAGGAACATTGCTGCTGAATTTATTTTCTCAAGTGAGTTCAGCATGGAAGATAAAGAAACATCAATGTTAATTGACCTAATAAATTATGATCTTCTGGTAAGTTCAGTAGCTTAATAAAAAAAAACAAACCCCAACAACCTATGGAGAAATAGCTATTTAAAATATCAAGTTATGATAAGAATGAGGCCTGAGGTAACATGTGAAGATATGTTTTTTCAGGCAGAAAAATCCTGGGCACAGATTTATCATTGACAAAGTGACTTGCCAAATCATTGTTACTTAGCCAATCTGATAAAGGTCAACTGTTGAACACCCAGATAAGTTCATACATGCAGTATCTGCCTGACTAAAAAAGTTAAATTATTTTTTTCTAAATGTAAAACCATCTTTTTTATGCTGAAAAAGAAATAATAAATTTTACTATTGAGTATTTAATGTGGGATCTTTCTACCCCCAAAACAAATAAATCCTTTTTATCAGAAAAATTCAGTGAAGATTTGCACAACACATCTTCATTCTAAGCACTTGTGGTAACTCTACCACATATGAATTGAATGAGGAAAAGGGAAAGGAAGACTGTAAATCATTCTGAAAATATTCTTGATTCCATGAAAAGAGGAATTAAAAGACCTCTTAAAAAGAACTAGTACTTTGTTACAAAGTAACTAAATAATAATTGTTCCTTCCCTCCATTTCAATACACTTAATTTTTTCCCAGTTACATGTAAAAACAATTTTAATGTTCATTTAAAAAAAATTTTAATTCCAAGTTCTCTTCCCCTCCTTCTTCCCCTCCTTGAGATGGCAAACAATCTGATATGCTAAACATGTGTAGTCATGCAAAATATGCTTTATACTAGTCATGTTGTAAAAAAAAAACAGAGCAAAAAAACACATACAAAAAATAAAGTAAAATATAGTATGCTTTGATCTGTGGTTAGATTCCATTAGTTCTTCTCAATGTGCTTTAAGGTTAAAAAAATGCTTTCTGCACAACAACCACTGCAAAGTAAAGTAGGCAATAAAATTATTATGTCTATTTTATAGAAGAGGAAACTAAGGCAAAGTGAGCTTAAGGGCTTAGCCTATGGTCACCCAGCCAGTAAGCCTTAGAACATGAAACCAGGTCCCCAGGTCTTCTGATTCCAACTTTTACTTGCTAGAACTGTTACTTCATGTAACCACATCTAGACCCAAATATTGTACAGATATGGCCACACCGATCTTCAACTGTGACGAACTCAGTTGAGCAGGGGTTAGAAAAACGTACCTATTTAAACGTCCAAACTTCTATGAGAAATAATTTTTTTTGTAACAATGTCAAATCAGTGCCACAGAGGAAGGCCATCAGCACAGATCATTCTTAGAATCTCAGGAAAGGACCTCAGAGGTCATCCAATTAAGGCACAAATTCAATTTTTGTGAAAACTAAAATATTAAGTAGCCTGCATCCCAATTTCATATGGATCTAGCACACTGTCTCCAGTATCTTGGGTCCTTGTTAATTTGTCTGGTTTATATGACTTTCTCCTCTTTTTTCCCCCTTACCTTCCCCTCCCTCCCACCTTCACAAATAAGGGAAATGAGGAAACAATTCTCAGAGCAGCCTTGGCAGGTAAGGAATAGAATCTGGACCTAAATCTTTCAAATCTACTCCAGAGCTTTAGTTGTAAGATTGATCTATTATACTATTTCAGTTCATTCTTGATTTTAACACTAAACTGGCCCCATTATGATTATTATTTTAGAAAGTGAAGACAGTTACAAAACTCAATCCTAGAATTTCAAAGCTGGAAGAAACTCAAGTGATCATCTGGTCTCTCCCTTATCCCCATCTTCTAGATGACAAAACTGAGCCTAGAGAAGTTAATTGATAAACCCAATATCACCTGGATAGTTAGTTGCCAAACAGGAATAAGACTTCTAACTCTTAGTCAAGAGCTCTCCTGAGAGACCACATGTCCTTTCTTTAGAGGACCCCTTTTCTTCACCTTTCTCTGTGCTTAAATGGTTTCAACTACAGAAATGATTTCTAAATCACCTCAGACTATTAACTTAAAATGTTTTATCACATTTCACAAAGTAAATTGGCATATTAAGAAATGATCCATTCTTATTCCATATTCTCCTTTAGGCTTGTAGTAGGCATTATCTCTGAATTATTACCCTGAGGACACAAAGGCAGGAATTTTATAGCATTCTAGTTCTCAAATCATAGTGGTTTCATTTCTTTTTTTTTGTTAAATCTCTTGGATAGTTATTTTCTTCTATATTTTTCTTGTATCACTTAAAAATTATATTGTATTTTTGTAAAGGTCTAAGGAATTACATTGAATAACCTAGGATTACAGATAAAATTCCATTACTACAACTACAGTGATCAGAAAAAATCGGCTAATTTCAGTCTTTCAGCTTTTCATGGAAAATTGTTGAAATGTGTATGTTGTAAGTAATTGCCATTCTGAAATTGATGTAAAGAAGGGGTAGGGAAGAAAAAGCTACCCCGGAAGAAATAGAATTTCATTCCCAAGGCTCGAGGATTTTAAAAAGAATGTCCAGACTTCATAGAACATTGGCTATGGAATCTTTTTCTTCCACCACTCAGGGGACTAAGAAAATGTGTAGAGCTGCTAGGGAAGGAATGATAATCCTGCCCCTTTATTTTAATCATTACCTTTGAAATAGCCTTTGAAATTAGATCTTATGTTTGTAATGCCAATCTGTGTCAGAAGTGATTTCACTGGCCTAGTCATTACCAAGGACCCCCTAAAGGTTGCAGGTACGCACAGCCAGGGCGTCTACGAAGGTAGAGAAGTACCTTCTCTTCTGGACAGCTGCTCTGACATTTCATGCAATGGCAGGGAGGGGGCGCTGCTGTAGCACACACCGGTTCTGCTGACTCAAAGTTGTTCAAAGTGTAGCACCAGCATAGCATTTATGATGACTTTATCTACATAGAATTTGGTGTGCCATTTGTTCTAAATGGACATGAATGCTACCTGAGAAGAGCTTATAGTATACAGTGCAGATGTCCTAGTAGTGGCAACTTAAAACATCTCTATGGGTTGCCATAGTTGGATGTGACCATTGTATGACATGCCATTGTATATAATAGATACTTAATACATATTTGTTGCTGTTGTCGAATGGATCATAAACTTAGAAATGGACGGGACCTTCTAGGTCATCTGGTCTAACCTACTTATCTTATATTTGATGAAACATGCCCAGAGAAGTTACACGACTTGCCCAAGGTCATCCAGTAAATAACAGAGCCAGGATTTAAGCTTAGGTCTTCTGACTCCCAATCCATTTCTCTCTCCCTTCTACTATGTAATCTCCCTAGTGATTTAGAGTCTTCTGATTTATAATTCAAGAGGAGGGCTTGGGGAAAGACTAGTAGAATGAAATAATGTTCAGTAAGATGGATGTTGACATGATAGGATGGGCATTCTGAGACCTCCTATTCACAGTACACAGAAATACACAGAAAGTTAGAATTTATTATGATGCTAATGTAGAGTGTTAAGGCAGTTAAGGGAGGATATTAGAGAATTATGAGAAAGTACATATGCCATCCAAAAGAGGAGGAGACAGCCATAGGCAAATTGTAAAGCAATAATGGTTAGATTGGAGATAGACTATCTAATTATGCAAGTCAAACTGGTGTGTGGACGGGTGGAGCTGGGGTGTTGAGTGATCAAGGTCCTAATTATGCTGCTGCTAGTATTAAGAGGTTGTTGCTTATGGGAGGGACGTCTGTTTACTTTTGTTCTACTCCAGTTTTCTATTATTGCAACAGTGGGCTATCAGAAACTTTGAGACAATGTGTGGTGGCATTGAAATATAATCTCTTATCCTTCCTTTACTGCTTATTAGCTGGTCAAATCAGTTTCCTTATCTATAAAACAAATACAAAAATGCTCATAATACGTGCCTTGTTGGGTTACTCATCACATAGCTAGCATTTATATAATACTTTAACATTTTCAAAGCAATGTATGTATGTTATCTCATTTGATCCTAAATTCATAGACTTAGACTGGAAGGGGGTTAGAGGTCATCTAATCTCTGTTATTTTATGGATGAGGAAACTGAGGCTCAAAGGTGAAGTGACTTGTCTGTGGTACACAACTAGTAACTGTCAGTCGAGAGTTTCCATGTCAGGAAAACTCCCAAATACAGTCCTGATATCTTAACAATCATGGACTCATGTGCCAAACTCTATGCAATCTCAACAAACTTCATATATCAGCTTTCCAACTTCTAAAGAACAAAGTCATCACAATGAGTCCCCAAATGGCAAGTGACTAGCTTTTCTCAAGCTATTGAATTTTATTTCACTTGAATTGAGCCATCTTTGTCCTTTCAAGGGGATATTGCCATAATACATCATTGTTCCTTCTCTTAATGTGAGTTATTATTAGTCTTATAAAGCAATTGAGTCAGGCTGCTCTTCTTTTCTCTTGTTGCTTCCTCTAAGCTTAGAGTTTATAGGTCTATAGGGGACAAATGGAAACTATGGATCTACCCTTAGGCATACTTAACTCCAATCTAATGCTTTCATTCCTTACTTTTCTTTGCTAGTCTTTCTCTGGGAGCTAACCGATACTATTGAATTCAAAAGTTCAGATATTGGTTGTGCAGGAAAGAATAAGAATTTCATTATATATGATTAAAATAGTGTAATATCAATCTATTGGAGTATTAGGCCAATTACAATTCACATCTTTGAGACAATACATCTCAGTCTTGAATTCATTTAGTTCAGTGTGATTCAAAACTAGATTAAAATGTTATTGGGAAATATTTAACAAAATAAAGAAAAATACAATAAAGTATAAATAAGAATACATTTAAAAACTAGGTTAACATATGACCTGAGTAGACCTTATGTATGGATTATTGGCTCCCATTTCTGTTGGAGTTTGATGCCACTGATCTTGATGATCTATAAAATCAGTTTATTTAATGTCCTTCCCAAGGGCTTACTTGAATTTTTGATCTCCATTGCTTTCTGTTGGTTTTGGATATACAGCCAAATACTCAGACTTTTTATGGTTCTGAGGTCACTATTTACTTTTTCCTTTTCCTCATACACAGGGCCATGTTGTTACCTGCTCAACTATTTCCCTCTTCACACACCTATCCGAGAGAATACAATATCTAGACATATACCTATATGTGAAGTTTTATATCTATATTTGCATATAATTGAGGGTGTGTATGTGTGTGCATGTATGCACTTACTCCAGCCATTTGTCCATACAAATGCCTTCCCTATAATTATATTTGTGCATCCAGATGTCTTCACTCATTCATTCAACAAGCATTTCTTAAGTGCCTGGTATATGCTATAGTGATAGTTCCTATTGAATTGACTTTTTAATGAAAATGCTTTTTAAAAAAATGGATTGCTTTATAGTTGTCAATTTTGTGGTTATGCAGTTCTGCCTGTGCTTTTCCTTTGAGTCACTAGAAAGAAGTGAAACCCACAGGTTTCTTTCCTCTATCTTCTTCTTGAATATTTTTTACATTATGTTGGGAAATACTGAGGTTCAGCATTCTTGTTTATTCAGTAGTACAGTACTGCACTTGAAATAGGTGTGTGTGTGTGTGTGTGTGTGTGTGTGTGTGAGTGTGTGTTGAACCAACTCATCACTTATTTGGCAGCCTACTTCACTAAACTGAAGACCCTTTCTGGGAGCCTCTCTGTTGTTCCCTTATTTTAATCCCAACTTGATTCACCTGCAAAGACGTGTTGCACAGAAACTGATTATTATGTAGGTCAAATCTTACTACTATGGATATCACGTCTAAGAAAAAAAATGACCAAATCCTAAAATCCTAATAATTAATATTTAAATAACACTTACTATGTGCCAGACATTGTGCTAAGTGCTTTATAATTATTATCTCATTTGATTTTCATAACAGCCCTGAGACATTATCATCATTTTACAAATGAGGAAACAGAGGCAAACAGAAGTCAAGTGACTTGCCCAAGGTCACAGAGTTAGTAAGGGTCTGAAACTTGCTTTGAACTCAGGCCTGGTGCTCTATCCACTGGGCCACCTAGCTACCCTGAACTGAATGCAAGGTCCATTTAATTCAGGTTAAAAGTAGCTAAAACAAATCCCAATACAGTGAAAGATGTTCAAACAGTCTCTTGAAGTGAATCACAATAGGATGTCCCCTACATAAGGCAATTTAAAGAAAAAGGCAGAAAATGGGGAAGAAAAGAAAATGGAAGGGAAAAGAATTTCTTGAACATGGAAAGGAAAATGAGGATTTGGCTATTGAACCACAAATAAATTATTGTTGCTGATGAATTTTTGAAAATAAAAGGGAAGTCTATTTAACTGAAGGATTTTCCTTATGACAACTTATGACTGAGAATACAAATATTCAAAATGTATCCTAGTGCAGATACCAACAATTGGGAATCTTCTTTGAACTTCCCATCTTTGCCTATGGCAATAGAACTGCCACAATGTTGGACCAATTACTTAATTTCCTGCCTTTTTGTTGTTGTTGTTGCCCCCAGTGGAAATTGAGTTTTCCCAGGTTTCTTTGTAATGCTTCCTTGTTTTTTTTTTAAATGTAAGAAAAATATTACTACCATTGCAAATATTTTTTAGGCAAGAGGGCCACTGTTTAGGAAGGTAAAGAAGTGAGAATCTTTTTGTTAATGAAGTTCAGCATGTCCAGTAGCAACTTGGGTGAATAAATGGATACCCAATAGATTTGTCTCCATTTTCATTGTTCTCTTTGGCTGCGTATAAATCTTTGCAGTGATTACGTGGTATTTATTCTCCATTGTTTGAAACCTTCTCTTGAAAAACTGAATACATAACTTCTTTCCCTGCTGTTTTTTGTTCTTTTCCACTTGGCAAAGGTTGATTGATTTTATTTTTCTTTTGGCCTGTGATTCTCAGCAGCTTGAAAAGAACATCATTTTTTTGGGGGGGGGTTGTTTACTTCTGTACCCACATTGTCAATAATAGAACTATCCTGGGAATGGGGTTTGTAATTTAATTTCTACTAAAGAGTCAGCAAATGGGTTTCTTTGGTGTCTGTATTGTTTTAGCTGAAAATATTATTTTCTCAGATTCTGAGACTCTCCTGGGGACTTCTCTTTTTCACTAAAAATGTAGTTTCTTTTTTTTTTTTTTGAAGCCGAAATTGTAAAGTTTATTGTTACGCTGTAGAGAACAGCGGGCTAGATTCTTACGGAACCTGCAAACTCGCAGAGGCCGCAGGCATAGTTTTAAGGGGTCAATTATGCTAACTAGGTGAGTAAGGGTGGGATCAGGGAGGAGTTAAGGAGTGGTCAGTGCTCAAAGGACCATACACTTTTAATATCAACTGCGCAGATGTATTGCCCATGATTCACTGGGAAATAGCTCAAGAGGGGGTCTAGCTGGAGGTGTGGTTTTAGGCCTGATACGTCACTAAAGAGTGCCCAGTCTGCCTCCCACCAAGGTCATCAGAGACAGTGTGGGTATATAATTGACTAAGGAGTTACCCTATAGATAAGGTATTGAAGAATTTCTGGTGGGGCTGGCCACTCTAACTAAGGGAGATAGCATTTACATAACTTATTGTTTCAAGCAGAGATAAACAGGTCATGAGATGTTGCTGGGCAGAGTGCTGGGAGGGGGAAGGGGCAGAGTCAATGCTCTGAGGCTGGGGGGTGGAAATGTGATCTTACAGACTGCTTTTACAAATTGATTTTACAGACATAAATCCCAAAGCACCCCATTTACAAACTGATGTTACAGATTGATACTATAAACATATATACATCACAAGGACCCCATCATTCCCCCCTTAAACAGATGGCACCCAAAATTATTTGGGGACAAGGGGCGATGGTCTCAGCTTCCCGAACTGCTTCTCGCTGGGAAGGGGCGTAGAGCTGTCCCTGCCTCACAGGGTTCCATCGTTCAAGGGGTGGGGTCCATGGCCAATGTCTGGAATCTGGCCGATGCTAGGTCCAAGGGGTGATGAGTAGCAGCTTCGGGCAACAGTTGGTACTCAGTCTGAGCAATCATCTACAGATAGAAAGCACTGAGCCTAGAAGAGATAAACCTAGCAAGGAGGTTAAGCAGGCAAGAGCCAAAAATAAGTAAGAGAAAATTGACCAGAAATGGGGTGAGGATGGGCTAGCATAAGCCATTACTCAGACTATTTCACTTTCCTTCATATTTCTACATAAAAAATGTAGTTTCTTAAAGAGCCATATTAAACATATCAAAAGCAAATTTGATTAAAAAATAGGAAAGAAATGGGCAAAAATAGCAAGCAATCTATATCATGTATATAAAGTGTTTACAATGTCAGCTATTATAATTATGGGTCAGCTAGGTGACAGAATGAATAAAGTGCCAGGTCTGGAGTCAAGAAGGCTCATGTTCCTGAATTCAAATCTGGCCTCAGACACTTACTAGCTGGGTGATCCTGGACAAGTCACTTACCCCTATTTGTCTTAGTTCCTCGTTTGTAAAGTGAGCTGGAAAAGGAAATGGTTAACCACTCTAGTATCTTTACCAAGAAAACCTCAAATGGGGTCACAAAGAGTCAGACATGACTGAAAACAACTGACCAAATTGTAATTATAATAACATATAATATTATCATATGATTGTCATTACTACTACTACTACTTGTGAATAGTACATTAATACAGAAAAATACTGTTAATATAGTTAATACTATAAAAGCTAGTAGGGTAAATAGACTTTGTTAGTATCTGTGGTTATTTTGCTTGGTCATATGTGCATATGTGATGTACAACTGTGGAGAAAGAGAATGGGGCAAAAGGAACTAGATAGCTAAGAATGATCAGGAAAGGAAAACTTAGCAGAGTCAAGTCCTTACAACTAGATTGTAAACTCCTTGATAGAATAACTGTGTCATATTTCTTTATGTCCCCTTCAGAGCCTAGCACAAAGCCTTGCTTGCAGTGTGTATCAACACAGGTCTTTTGAATTGACTTGATTTCTAATACCTCAGTTCTTTTGGCACTGACTCTATTATTGAATAGGAAGTCATTGATTTAGGGTTTCTAACCTCTTGAGGATTTACCTTCTCTCACTTATATTTCTTTAATCAGCTGTAAAACATTTAGGACTTAAGTCAGCAGGCACAATCAAAACACTAAATGAAATAAATGGTGAATTAAAAAGAAAATTTTAAAAATCATAGTTGAAAGAATATGCTTTGTAAATCACTATCCCGGGAAGCATGATGTAGTGAATAGAAAGGGCCCTGGTCTTAGAGTCTGAATTCCTGGGTTTGAGTCTTGGTTTTGCTATTTACTAGTTGTGTGCCCTTGGACAAATAGTTCAACCTCTTTGAGGCTCACAGTAAAATGGGGAGGTCCATTTTGTCGGGTTACTGTGAGGAAGGTACTTTGTAAATGTCTTAAAGTGCCCTAATTGAGCCAGTCTCGATTGAAGGATTTAATTCTGCTTGTCTTTCAGAGCCACCTCAAGATTCTGTCCTTAAGCCTTGTGGTATTGGAAATCTCAAGTCAATAGTTCTGTGGTCACTAGTCTGTTTGAAAAACAAGTCAAACAGCACCACAGATCAAGAGGAAAACTGATTTGGAGGCCTAAGTGTGCTACAAAAACAGTAAACAGCTTACATGGAGAAAAGCAGGATAAATAAACATCACTAACTCTCTTTTCCTCCCCTCCTTTCTTAATAATCCAAGCCAACCCATTCAACAAATTCCAGCATTTATGAGGTCCATTGGTCTGAAGCCCTAACCAAAATCACATATCCCAATGATGTGAGCTTTATCTTTTGCCTTTTGGCATTAATTCTTAGGATTAGTGCTATGGAATGAATACTAAGAATTTTTGTGAGTGGTTGTCTGCACTTTATCTTTTCCTAGGTTCTCAACAGTACTAGGGGGATGACTCAGAAACACAAAGGTAGGATTGGCATTGATATGGCTGTGGAAATTTACAGGGTACCTTGTTTTGCTAGTGAAAACTCTCTATCCATCTCTTTTCTCTCTCAATGACCTATTTGTTTCTTCCCTCAAAGGTGCCTAGGTCAGCAGTAGGGCCAACTGCCCATGTTATATGCTTTCAGTGATTCCCCTAAAGTCTTTATTACTGCTTCTTCCCCAGCTTAGCTTTACCTTTGCCCTTTCCACTCTGGCATCCTCAGCATTTCAGTCACTGGGATCAAGGCATGCACTTAAAACCTTAGAAATTCCCTGCTAGAAGGCACATTGTGTATGTAAATACTTTGTAAACTATAAAATGCTATATAAAGGGCAGTCATTTTTATTATGATTACTTCTACTGATGACAAATATTGCTATTTTTTCCTTGGAGTGTTAACACATTAATATACATTAATTTATTAGACTGGTTAGCTTTTATCTGTCAGAAGACAGGGTTTCGAGTGGTGAGGATATAGGAAAAGCAAATTTTGATGAAGGAGGATGAGGTGAATATATAGACCATGTCTTCATGCCCCAGGAAGACAGACCCAGCTAGAAGCACTACAGTGGGAGATAAGAGACAACCAGGAAATAACATAAGGATACTAAGAGTCTGGTGTGGGGGACAGACACACACACAAAATTTTGCTTATTTCTTGTAATGGTTGGCAGTCATCCAGTCAATAAACAATAACTAAGTGCCTTCTGAAGCAGCTAGGTGGTGAAGTAGATAGAATGCTCGGCCTCGAGTCAGGGAGACTCATCTTTCTGGCCTCAAATTTTATTTCAGACACTTAATAGCAGTCACTTAACCCTGTTTGCCTTAGGTTCCTCATTTATAAAACTAGCTGGAAATGGAAATGGCAAACCACTCTAGTATCTTTGCCAAGAAAACCCCAACTGGGGTCATGAAGAGATGGACATGACTGAAAAAAAACTTACTGAGAAACAAAGTGCTTACAATGTGATAGACACTATGTTAAACAG
Organism: Gymnobelideus leadbeateri; assembly: GCA_011680675.1. Taxonomy (NCBI): domain Eukaryota; kingdom Metazoa; phylum Chordata; class Mammalia; order Diprotodontia; family Petauridae; genus Gymnobelideus; species Gymnobelideus leadbeateri. Next base: position 447,845 of record WOXC01010785.1, read on the forward strand.
AGGGGATTGAAAGAAAGTTCAGTCCTGGTTCTCAAGGAACTTACAGTGGAATGGGGGAGACATGACAAGCAACTTTATATACAAACAAGACATACCTGGGCCTCTCTATCTGAGGTGTCCTTGATTCGGTGGTCACTTAATCTTTTTCTATAATCTTTTTCATCCCAGGATCTACTTGAGGAATCTAGGTCAGGCTCAGTATTAATATTATTTCCTTTGACTGTCTTGTTTTGGCCTTGGTAAACCAATATCCGGGCTCCTGCCTTTCAACCTTTTAACCAAATATGCTATGAGTGGAGGAAGGATCACTGGGGTTAGCAAACAGAAATTCTGATTTTGACTTTGCCGCTTCTTAGCTATATAATCTTGGGGAAACCATTTAGCTGCTTTGTGTCTCATTTCTCTCATCTGTAAAATCAAGGGCTAATCTAAATGTTCCTCAAGTTGTTTTCCAACTTCTAACATTCTATGAGGGTTTCTTATCCACAGAAGACCGAATCCCTGCCTGGTGCCCCATGAACCCTCAGATTTGGGCATTAATTCTCAGATATGTAGTATTTTGCTCCTGAGCCTCTAGCCTCTCTATGACTAATAGGATAGATTATTTGATCTTCCTGGTGCTACCTGGTTGTTTAGCTCTCTTGCTTGTTACCTGCTATTTGGACCTTTCTTGATGTCCTACCCTTTTATATCAGACAAGGGAAAGGAAGGGAGTAGGCATTTATATAGTACCTACTATGTGTCATAGTACCTACTGTATGCAAAATTCCGATGGGCTGGCCATGTTGTGCAAATGCCAAATGTAAATTTGCCAAAATGACCATTTATGGAGAGCTCACACAGGGCAATTGCCTACAAGGTGCTCAGAAAAAACAATACAAGGACACTCTCAAGGTCTCTCCTAAGAATTTTGTGTGAATCTATTGTGTGACATAGACCCTGGCATAGCACTGCTCAGCATGGCCTGCCCGCGTCAGAGAAGGTGTTGTGCTCTATGAGCAAAGGACAATCGAAGTGGCTCAAAAGAAATTTGAGATGTGCAGATTTAGAGAATCCATCCTGAATGTTCACAAGGTCTATTTGTGCCCAACCTGTGATAGAGCATTCTGAGCTTGTATGGATCTGATCAGCTACAGTTGGACACTGTAACTTGACTCTAACATAGTGATATCATTTTGGTCCTCTTTGAGAACCAAGGACAACAACCAACCAACCAACCATATGCCAGGCACTGTGCTAACCACTTACAAGTATTATCTCATTTGATCCTCACAACAACCTTGCAAAGTAGAGAGTATTTATTAACCACATTTTACAGATAAGAAAACAGAGGTAAACTGAGGTTAAGTGACTTGCCTAGAGTCACACAGCTAGGAAGCCACTGAGGCTGGATTTAAACTCAGGTTTTCCTGACTTCAGGCTCAGTGCTCTGTCCATGGCCACCTAATTGTTTCAAGAAGTATATCCTTAAAGTATCACAGGTTTGAGTTGAAAGGAACCTTAGGATCTTCTAATCCAACCCCCTCATTTTATAGTGGAGGAAACAGAGGCTCAGAGAGATTCTGGCTTGTCCATATGTGCACAGGTAGGGTCTGAACTCCACATCATGCAGCTTTGTACTTTGTACTTTGAACCTTGAACTGAGTTTGGATCTTTTCTAATGGTAGTCAGTTATTACTTGTCCTTCCCCCTAGGGACTCATCTCTTAGTTTCAAACCTCCCTTGTTCTTATATTGCCACATCTGAGTCTCTAGAATGACAGATCTTTGGCCTTGTTCTCAAATTCAGAGAGCTAGCCTTTGCCTGACTCAATCCAATCACCTCCCCATCACCTGAGCCCACTTTTCAGTCATGCCTAGGTCCAATCCTGGGCAGAAGGCTAGATAAAAGATGAACTCTTTCTAGTACACTGAAGTGTGAGAAGGTAGAAAGAGACTTGGGATGAGTTTATTTTGGGCATAATGTTGAGGATGGTATGGCACCATTTTCCATTCTCTTGATTTGTTGTAATTATAGTGGGGAGAGGGAAAAGAAGATGTCTTTTTATGCAGGTTTGAGAGCATATATGGTCTCTATTGGCTATTTCTCTTTCTGATTTTTAAGACTCAAAGGTTTCAGTGTTTGTGAGGAGGTTTTGCACATCAGACTAGGCCTCTGTTTTTTTTTTTTTAATTGATCCTGTGATAAAGAAAGGACGTTGGAGGTTGTGCCTAGATCCTTTCACAACAGTGTACTTCTTGGGAGGAAAAAGCCTCTCTCTCTTCTTCCCCAGTATTATATAACTGAGCATTTCCCCTTGCTGGTTGAAAGGAAGGACCTTTTTGTGCCTGAATAAACAGAAAAAACAAACTCCTCAAGGAATAGTCCTTCCTCTGCTTTGACTCTTCTGATGGCTCTAACCCATTTGAGTGGTTTAGTGGGTGGTTACACTTCAAGCTGATATTCTAGGCCTCTATTCATTCTGCAGGCCCTTACAGCAGCTTCTTCTGAGATTGGGAAATCTACCAATGCTGCAGACAAATTTTTTATTTCAAAGCAAAGAGCCAACCTGTAGTATTTTGTTGGTAAAATTTGAAGAAAGCGTAGGCATGGCATCTTGGGATGTAGTCTAAGGTCTTTACATCCATTTCACAAAGGGTCAACCTGCTAGTCAGTGGGCTGTATGGCAAGTAACCATTGGAGGACAGCCAAGAACCAAAGACAGATATCCCAGGATCAGTTGGGATGGAACCACCTAGGATGGTTTGTCAGAGCCCTAGCAGGAGCATAGGTCTGGATTCAGTTCTTAGAAGTTGAAGGACAGAATAGGGTCATTATCCAGATAAATGAGGCAAGAGTGAATATGCTGTTTGAACAGACAGAGGACAGGCAGCATTGGCACAGGAAGTCATAGATCAAAAGCCAGAGCCAGGACTTGCTGGGGGTCATTGTCCAAAGATAAGGTCAAAATAACCCAGGATGCTGGGGTCAGGTCACAGAGAAGGGAATGTGTGAGCAGTTAAAGTAGATTGTTGTGATAAAGTCTGGAGTGACTCTGCCTCTTTTTGAAGGGCAGGATTTAAAGACCCTTTCATCTAGGTATAGCAGCAAGCACCCTAGCATACCCAGGATGGCTGCTAGTAGTTCTTAGATCTGATTTTCTAAAGGAAAGCAACTCAAAATGGGTTAACAAACTTACTTTAATCAATCAAACACATATCATTTACCTAGTTCAGGGTAAAAAGTCAGCACCCTGAACTTCAGAGAATACAAACAGAATTTACAACAGAAAATAACACAATTCAGCAGACAGGGCTTCCAGCTGTCTGACCATTATATCCATACCTAGTTAGTTACCAGAGAGGGAACCACCAACATCTGGGTTTTCAAGGAGGGGGGAAGGGAGGAAAGAAGGGGGTTCAACGTCTGCCCAGAGCTGCAAAGCAAAACTACACATCAAGGTATATATATATGTATATAGCCTTCTCCTGGATCAGAGAATGTCACAACCCTCCTGACCCACTGCCCAATCACAAAGTAACAAGGTGTGGGCATTCCTGAAAAACAAGCCTCCTTCCACAGGCTCCATGTGACCACATTCAGCCTATTAGGAGGCAGAGTATATTTTCTAACTAAGGAAGGTTCTCAGATTCACTTAAGCCTATCAAGGGGCCAAGGGGCAGGGAAGATCTTCAGATTCCCATTACACTAGGTAGAGAAGCTTTGGGAATCTGCTATAGAATCTCAAAATGTTTGAATTGGGCTGGAAGTAAGAGACCTCAGAGGGCATCTAATCCAATTTTCTTATTTTATAGATGAAGACACTGAGTCCCAATGATGGTAAATGACTTGTTCAAGTCACACAGATAGTAAGAATCTATAGTTCAACCACTAACTAATCATATCAATATAATACTTGTAGATGTAACACTGAGGTGATTAAAAAATCAATTAAATAAAAACATAACAATTAAAAGTGATCCAGAGTTAAAGAGATCAACATCTGCTGGTGCCTGGTTGTGTTAATCTCGTTTTCATCATTAGGCACATTGCTTTTCTCCTCTTAATCCTATCTCTTTTCTTATCCCTAATTTGAAGTATGAGTTTTGGATCCATAATTCTGTTCTAAACCCAGTAATAGTACATATAGTGTAGGGTTATTTCACTTTTACAAAGATGAAGAATAGCTACCACTTATTCAAGCACCATTAGTCAGTAAACAAGCATTTATTCTGACCCTACAAAGTGCTGAATACTTGTGCTTAAACTCTGGGGTTACAAAGAAAGGCAAAAAACCAAAAAGCACCCCAAGTGATTGCAGGCCTGAATATGAATTACACAGAAGCTTAAAGAGAACTGATAAACTCATCTCTCTGTCTCTCTGTGTCTCTCTCTGTCTTTCTCTCTGTCTCTCTCTCTGTCTCTCTCTCTCTCTCTCTCCAACTATACTCTTCCCCTCACACAGGCACAGAACATTGAATTCCACCAGTGAGAAGAGAGTTACATAGCAATGGGCTTTGGGACTGAGGTTATACCCATATCATCAAATTTGAAAGGCACCATGGTTAGAGACCTGTCTTGTAAGTGAATTTGGAGGGAATAAATTTTTATATGGTATTTGTTATGTGCTAAGTACTCTGCTAAGACCTTTACATATAGTATCTCATTTGATTCTCACAACAGTCCTGCCAGGTAGGTGCTGTTATTATCCTCATTTTACAGTTGAGGAAACTGAGGCAGGCAGTGGCTAAGTGACTTGCCCAGGGTCACACAGCTAGTAAATGTCAAGTAAAATTTGAACTTAGGTCTTCCTGACTAGAAGAACTCAGACCTCTATGACCCAGAACTCTATTAACTGTGCCACCAGCTTCCAGTAAAGGAACACAGGGAGATCTTGGTTCTTTTACCACCTCTGACACATATTAATTGTGTGACCCTAAACAAATCACTTAACCAGCATTTAGCACAGTGTCTGGCATACAATAGGTACTTAATAAATGCTTATTTACTAACTGACAACTTCTCAGTGTCTAAGACAACTTGAAAAGGACATGAATTACAGAGGAGCTATCAATCTGCATTGTTAAAGGGAGGTTCCTCCTCTGGGAGTCTCCTTTGCCAACAAAATCAAGCATGAATCTGGTCCTGATGTCACAGAAGCTCAGGTATAATCTCCATTAATATTGTTTCATGTTTCTTGATGCTGTCCCTTGTGCCAAAATTTCTTTTTGGCTCTTTATGTAGGGTTGCAAACTTTATTAAGTGCTGATATCTACAATATAAAAGAAAGATCAAGATCCCTCTATCCATATTTTCTAGGGACTGAAGTCCATAAATATGTTAATTGTAAGGTAGAAAAATACCTGTTACATTTCATTTGGAGAGTAGATGCAAAATGTTATTATCTTGTTAAATGGTGATGATTTTAGAAACAAGATTAAATGTAGTTATGCATTTGTGCATGTAGCAGTTCACAAAATGGCAAAAAGGATATGATACATTAAATATAAATTTAAAAATAATTACTTTTTGGTCTTTGATAATGAATTAAGACCATCATTTCTGGCACATAAAGACAGAACTATTTTGTGAAATGGAATTTGAAATCTATTTTTTTGGTGGAGATTTGTGATTTTATCACAGGGATGTCTGTTGTGGAAATTCCCTCATCAAGTCAGATTGGCAACTTGTCTTTAACTAAAAGTGAATTAGTTTAACTTGCCCAGATTGGCAACTTATCTTTCACTGAAAACTTGCCCAGCTAGTGTCAAGACTTGAATTTAGGTTTCCCTGCTTCTGAGACTAGTTAGCTATCTGCTACAACATATTACCTCTCAAAATGGATGGAGGGGTTACTAGGTAGCTCAGTGGATAGAGTAACTGGCCCTGGAGTCAGGAGGACCTGAGTCCAGCTGTGTGACCCTGGACAAGTCACTTAACTCCAATTGCCTCCCAAACAATCAAGAACAAAGACAAAATGGATGGAGATGGAATAAAGAAAATCACTAGAAACTACTATAACTTAATTATATGCCCACAAAACTGAAAACTTAGTTATGTATAATAAATTGAAAAGCAATTTGGTGTAGGACTTCCTTACTGGGAGCCATCTATATCAATAAAATTAAATATCTAGTCCCCATAAAATAGTGTATTGAATAGTGTGTACTGAACTTAGAATTAGGAGACAGTTTTAGCTAGCATTCTGAGAACTGTTAAATATTAGTGGAGACAGTATCCACATTTTATCCTTGAACTTATTGGGAAAGTTTCCAGTATTTTGCCATTTCATGTAAAGCAAACACTTGACTTTAGATAGATAATTTATCCTAATAAAGGAAAGGTTTTTATTCTTGTGCTTTTAAGCACTTAAGAAACCCCCCACAAATTGGTACTTTATTTTATCAAAACTTTTTCCTGCATCTGTTAGTATAATCATATATTTAAGAAAAATTTTGTCATTAATATGATTCCATATTAATACATTGTCTGAGCTTGAACCATCCTTGCATTCCTAGTAGTATAAATGTAGTTTTGCCAATAATATATAATTTTAAAATATTTGACTATAGCCTGTCTAATGATACTTTACTATTTTCACCACTATTAATTAATGATATTGTCTACAATTTTCTTTGTGTGATTTATATCTCTCTGGTTTAGGTCAGAGAATCATATCTGTGTTGTAGAAGGAGTTGGCAAAGTGCCTTCATTCTTGACTTTTACAGCAAGCTGGTAGACTTTTTTGCTGTTTAAAAGCTTCCTAGCATGCATTTGCAAATTCACATGGATCAGGTTTTACCCTCCCATTTATAGCTTACTTTATGTCTCTTTTAGATGCCTGATGGCTTAGAGTCTGTTTTTCCTGCTTTGTACATTGACATATTTTAAAACATTCATCCATTTAATTAACATTAAGGTATGTCCAACCCTAACTCTATCAGATTCAATAAACTCTAGTGGTTCCCTGTTACATTCAGGATAAAAAACAAAATCCAATTAAAGTTTTTTACAACCTTGCCCCTTCTTGTCTTTCTGTAAAAACACACTGTATTCCCCTTTCCATTCTACAAGATCTAACAACACCAACCTACTTTCTGTTCCTTGAAAACAGAATATTCTATTTCCTGATGATGAACATCTTGGTTGCCCCCTAAGCCTGGAAAGCTCTTTTTTTTCACTGCCTCAGAGATTTCCTTGCTTCTTTTAATAGATAGATTAAATCCCACTTTTTTCTTTTTGGAGGGGGAAATGAAGGGCAATTAGGGTTAAGTGACTTGCCCAAGGTCACATGACTAGTGTGTTAAGTGTCTGAGGTCTGATGAGATTACTTCATTGTCTTCTTCTTCTTCTCCTTCTTCTTCTCCTTCTCCTTCTCCTTCTTCTTCTTCTTCTTCTTCTTCTTCTTCTTCTTCTTCTTCTTCTTCTTCTTCTTCTTCTTCTTCTTCTTCTTCTTTTCCTTCTCCTTCTCCTTCCCCTCCTTCCCCTCTCTCCTTCCTCTTCCACATGTGTGTGTGTATATAAATTATATATATATATATATAGCATGTGCACAGTTTGCATGTTGTTTCCTCTCAAGGTATGAACTCCTTGAGAGCAAGCAGGTGTTTTCAGTTTTCTTTATATATCTCTAGCACCTGGCACAAGTGATTGTTAATGAACCAACTAATAATTTCCTTTATTTCTCTATTTATTTTGAATATACTGTCTATTTTTTATATTGGCAATTTGATTTACCTCTCTCTCTTTTTTTGAGTAAATCAACTGATATTTTCTTTATTCAACTGGTCTTATCAAAAAGCCATTTTGTTATCCTTCCCTCTCTACATGTTGTATTCTACCCTGAACTCCAGTAGAAAGGAAGGTCCTTCAGAGCAGGGATTGTTTTTCATTTTCATTTTGTATTCTTAGTGCCTAGCATTTTATCATGTACTTAGTATATACTTCAGACATACTTAGTGAATGTGTAATTATGGGCAAATTACTTAATTTCTTTGAAGGGTTTCCTCTTCCGAAAAATGGAAGAAGCAAAAATGTACTCACTGCCTACCTACCTCACAGGGTTGTTATGAGGAAATCATTGAGCAAACTTGAAATGTGATTTATTATTATTAAGTCAGCAACAGTTTAACTGGGTTGAAAATAATGCTATCCAACAGAAGGTTCTACCAAATAAGTTCCAATCTAATTTGCTGATTGTTACCATGTTTAAGCAAAGGTTTTAATACAGGGACATACTGAATGAATACCCTGTTGTAGTCACTATCCAAATTACATTTATTCCTCCTGGAGATGGAATTTTAGAGTTAAATGTGATGTTAAAGATCAGGAAGTCTTGGGGTGGCTAGGTGGTGCAGTGACCGGCCTCGGAGTTGGGATGACCTGGGATTGAAACCGGCCTCAGAAAATGAGCACCCACACATAAATAATGACTAGCCGTGTAACCTTGCGCAAGTTACTTAACCCCAATTGCTTAAAAAGAAAACGATCAGGAAGTCTCAGTTTTACAGATGAAGAAGTCGAGTTCTAGAAAGGCAATTCATCCAAGGTCAGACAGCTCATCAGTGGAAGAGCCATGATTAGAACCCAGTTCTTGTAACTGTCAAATTTGGATTTCTCTCTACTATACCATGCTGATTGATAAAATGTTTAGGCAAACTTTTTTTTTTTAGTAAAATGACATAATGAATAGACACCCTGTTGTAGCTACTATTCAAATAACCCTATGATGACCAAATTATCCCTTTTTGTCACTCTTATAAACAATATAAGAAAGTTTACATTATCATACTTTATTCACGCATGATCTTCCATCATTCTTTAATTATTGAATGTGTCCATCTTATCTTTCAATTAGATTATAAACTCATAAAGAATTTTTTTTGGTAGCCTCATAAATTCTGGGAGGCTTTTTCCCAGTTTTCACTTATACTGATAAATCAGGTGCAAAGAGTGTAACTATGTCTCCTTAAGGCTTTAGGGCTGATCCTGGGGAGGGTATTTTTGTAATGCTTATGAGTCCTCACCAGTGTGCTTCCTGCCAAAATTATAAGTTTATTATCAACCTGTTAGGTGTTTTTATTATAGTAGTAGAGTTAGTACAAAGCATCCCCAGAAAAGGTCTGTGACACTCTCCAGTAAGTATATACAGAATCTAGGGGAAAGTGAATTCAAGCTTAGGAATCTATGTGTGGCAAAAGATAACACAAGTTCAGGAAAAACCTCTTTCTGGCGTCATAAAAATGTTCCTATTGGTACTGTTTAGATTTTCTCCTGTGTTCTTTTTAAAGCCTTGAATCTAAGTCTTATCTGTCCTTGGCTTCTAATTTGGTCCTCCTAAGTTTGAGAGGTTTTTATCTGGCTGGAAGTAGGGAGGAGGAAATGAGGAGACTGAGAAAACCAAGGCCCAGGCCTCTGCTTTTCCTTTCTGCATGAATTCTCTCTTAGGGATTTTGATGGAATGCTTTCTCCTCTTTACTTCCTCAAATCCCTCAGGCCCCAAATGGCTTTATATTGTATAGATTATCCATATGACATGACATTTGCCTCATTTAATTGGAATAGAATTTCTGTGCAAAGTCACTCTAGTTGATCAAACAAGGACTTTTTTTCTGTACTTAATCTAAAGCCCATGATTGATTGATTGATTGATTCAATAGAGAAGGGGTCTCACCCAGTTAAGATATTAAACTTTAGCTTCCTGACACTTTTAAAGGGATCTGTGATTTAATCAAAGCTCCATTCTTTTATTTATATGATTAAAAATAATTCTCAGTTCATATTATATCCAATCCAACAAATATTTATTAAAGCCTGCTATATATCAGGTTCTATGGTAGACTCCTGATTACAAAGACCAAAGAAAAATAGGTCCTGTCCTCAAGTAGCCAGCATTTTGCTAAGACAGCTAACATATATTTAGTGATCTATGTGCTTCCCCACTGTTTGTAATTTTGTGTTGATACTCCTTAGAACTAGTCCCCTCCCTTATTTGTAGTCTGAAAAGTCCCACCCACTGCAAAGTATTGAAGAGAAAGCCCCAGATTATTGTATTTTCACATTGCATTTAGTGTTATAGAGTGTCCTTGAAAGAACCTGGAAAGTAGCTTATTCATCTACTGTCTTCATTCAAGGTACATTCAAGCTGCTTCTGAAGACCAAGTGAAATATTAACACTTTTTTTTGCTTTTGAAATTCTTTACTTGCTCAGGTATCTTACTTGTTTTGACAAACCAGTCATCCTGAAAGCAAGTTGTTAAAACATGCATATACACACAGCTCTTCCTTTTTAGAATGCTTACAGTTTTGATTTATTATTTCCTTTTGCATATAGAACAAATGAAAAAAGCATTTATTAAGTGCTTGCTATGTGCAAGTCATTTGTGATTTACACAGTGAGATCTGGCTAGTCCTTCAAAATCTAAAATTTAAACTTATGAGAAATGTAAACTTAAATTGAATTTGTTGATTTCTCTCCGACAATATTTTCTGGTTGAGTGGGCTATTGAAGTAAAGCTATACCTTTTTTTTTAAACTTGAATTGTTTTTCACTGACTGCTTTCTAAGTACCTTAAGTTTTCAGTAAATGATACTGAAAGGTTAGTAAATATTGGGTATTGACTATATTATGACTTATGATTATGTTTTCAATAATCAATTGAATTCAATAATTCAATAAACCCAGAGACTGGATAGAACTATAATGCTATGATCTTGTATGTGAGAATGACATTCACCTTAGGAAACTCCCATAGGCTGGTTACTGTATATAGTTGAAGAGCAGAGCTTCATCTTAAATTTGTCATTTAATGAGAAAGAAGGCTCAAGGTTACTTGGGTACTATAATCAAATTGAGGCAAAATTTTAAAGGGTACTCATTGGCTAGATTTCAATTATTAGAGCCAGGAAATGATGATCTATGGAATGCAAGTCTAAACCCTATCATTAGCTGAGCCTTTAGATGAAAAAAATATCTGCTTTAGTCTGGATAAGTCAGACAAAGTGGATTTCTGCTTGAATGATTCAGATATATTGCCTTATTTCTCTGATTTACTTTGTTAGTTGAGACCTGGTCTTTAATGGGAACTTGTGTTACATTGGGGTGCAATAATGGATGGCAAGATGCCATAGTTCCATTGTCTTGAATCCTTCATAAAAAATTCAGGATATTTTGACAAATTTTGACAAAATAAAAGAGAAAATATTTCTTAAAATCTTTCATTGGAACTTTTTTTGTTGTTGTTGTAGCTATCATTTCCCAGGACCATCCTGCCAATGCTAGAACCTTCTCTTGCAACAAAGCAGTGCAGTTAAACTGAACTAATGTACCAATCGTGCCTGACAGCATATGCCTTATTCACTACCTGTGGTCTACCACCTCTCTAATGAGAGATATAGCTTATCATCAGTCCTCTGGAGTCAAGATTGCTCAGTGCATTAATCTAATTCTCACACCTTTAAGCCTTGTTTCCTTTATGTCATGGTCATTGTGGATATTGTTCTCTTAAGAGGGCATGTGAAAAGTTATGTATCTTTTTCAGAAACTAATAAGGGAAGAAAAAGGTGATGTGTAATTAGCAAAGCAGGGTGGTATAGTGAAAAGAATCCTGGGCTGAGCCAAAAAATCTGACCTTGAATTCTAGTTTGACTACTTAGTAGCTTGTCATTTTAGGCAAATTATTTCCCTTCCTTTAGCCTCCATGTCGTCATGTGTAAAATGGGGGAGTAATACTTGTGCTATTCTCCTCACAGGGTTTTTGGGAGGATCAAATGAGATTATACATTCCCATATCAGTACAGAAAGTAAATCTCAGCTATTATAACTTTATAGGGATTCCTAGTACTTCCTAGAGATCCCTCAGCTGATAATCATATACTTATGGACAGGTAGCCATGTATTGAGGCCTATGAGTGACTCCAAAGTTTTGGCAGTAAAAGTAGAAATCATCACACGGCTCAACTCAATATTTTTTGTAGATCATATAACTGAGTAATTTTATTAATATCGAAAAAGCTTTTATTGTTATTTTTCTTAAACTTTAGTTCAAAGAATTTATTTATTGGATAATTTACTTTTTACTTATCACTAATCTCAAAATTACAAAGAGGAGGGGCTTCCTTTTGAACCCTCCACCTTCCTACATGGGCAGCTCCCCTGGATTTTCTTTATTTTTCCTTCTTCCCTTCCTCTTTCCTTCTCTCCCTCCATTGCTTATCTCCTTCCCTTCCTTCCTTCTTTTCTTCCTTCCTTCCTTCCTTCCTTCCTTCCTTCCTTCCTTCTTTCCTTCCTTCCTTCCATCTCATTCTCTCTCTCTGTTTCTCTACTTCTCTGACTACCTATCTTTATCTAGGTCTGTCTATCTTTGTCTTTCTTTGTTTCTGACTGTCTATCTCTCTTTTTCCTGTTTTAAGGAGCCTATTCATTTAATAAATGGCAACTTGTCTAGGAAAATAGATAAGCAAGATGCCTTTCTTCCTATCTACTCCTCTCCCTTACCAAAAACTCCTTTTTTTTTACAGTAGACCAAAGTTCATCAACTAAGCTTTTTTGCTTTTTAAAGACATTTAAGATACAAACTCTTAAATTACAAACAGGTTTCAAAAGCTCTTTAAATTTCCAGGTCTTTTTACTAGCTTATTTTCTACTTCAGAATGTTTATTTCCCAGGTCAGAGAGAAATTTAAATCATTGTAGGAAATGTCAGACAGTTTATAGGGAGATCATATGACAGAGGGAAGGGCTTAAGAGTTGTGGAGAAGCTAAACTAGTCCTGGTTGACTATAGTCAAGCACCCAATTATTCAATGTCAAGAAGGGAAATGGGTTGAGGAAATGGGACATTGGGATGACTCGATTCCCTTTCACCCGAGAGTTTTCATGTTTTAGCAGCAACTAATTTAGCCTCACAAAATTTATGTGCTGAATGAATGCCTTTTCCTAGTTAGATTCACCTCTGTCAAGACTTTGTGCTTTATTACAGGCAAAAAACACATCAGCTGGACTATATTAGTTTTGCTGGCACATTAATGACACACACTCCATTTTTTGTCCAACCTCTAGCCTAGCTCAAGTGCTCAGAAAGAAAAATCTGGCCTAGCATGGAGAAAAAAGGCAGGCCTTCATTTTTCAAAGAGAGATTTTCCATTTCTAGTCAAATGGTGGTGCTAGTTCTTCATTTTTGAGGTGCTACATCTCCTAATTTCTTGGTCATAACAACCTCCTGTGTATTGCCACAGAGCAGATTTTACCAAAACAGAGAATGCAAGGGCACATGCACAGAAGCTGTTTAATGGGCTAGAAAGGTTAATAGTCCTTCCTCCTGCATATTCTATAGTATAAGAAGACAGACAGGCTGTGAGGGAGATTCTTCTGTCCAAGTAGGTACTCCTATTTCTTTCCTCCCTTTCTTTTTCTTTTCTTTTTTCCCCCCTCTTTTTTTTTTTTTTTTTTGAGGGGGAGGGAATCTGTGTGTATATGTATTTGTTTGTGTGCATGTTATTTACAAGCATGTTGTAACTCTAGTGCTTACAGCCATTCACTTTCTTTTTCCATATGGCTTGAGGCATATTTTGCAAAGTCTGTTGGCAAGAGTATTACTATGTTCAAGTGTTAAGTCTGAACTAAGTGCAATGGAAATTCACTTTTGGAATAATAATCAGCTGAGTCAGAGGGCAAGAAGGGTACCCTTTTCTTAGTGCATTAGTGACGGACTTACTGCTCCCAACAAAATATGTTTTTTGGACACATTTCTCTCTAAGAAATTCACAGAAATATTCCAGAAGCACCTAAGCCTCTCTATTTGGTCACCCGTGCCCATTGATGAGATCTGATAGAGAATGAACTGAAGTTATAATGAACATATGGCAGCTACCTGTTATGTTATGGTATAAATATAGTAACTTTTGGCAGTTCCAACCAAATATTTTGAACAAGCTCTTTCCTAGAGAAAAGTAAGGTTTCCAAAAAGCAGCCTAATCCAGTGATATGAGCCTAGGAAGAAGGACCTTGTCATTGATTTGCTTTGTCATCTCAAGCAAGTTATTTTGACTCCTGACCTCAGTTTTCTTATGTGTGAGGAAGAAAAAAATATCAGTTTGCTTGTTTAAGCAGGCTGGTGTCCTCATTAATGACTGTACCACATATGACAGTGTCACATGGTACTAGTCCAGTAATGATGTGGCAAAAACACACAGCAAGGACGATACACTTTCATTTTGGTGAAGGGAAAGCCACAAGTTTCAGGAAATGTTCATTTTGGTCGTCAGTTTAACTCTGTAGCAAGAAGAGAATCATCCGCCTACAGGAGTTGACATAATTAAAAAAATACCTATCTTTGCATATAGATGTAAGGGTTAGATTGTATCAGGACATTAAATCAAAGCATGGAGTCCTGAATTAAGGTACCAAATTTCATGTGGCTTCATGGGAAAGAGCGAATGAATTTGCAGAACAACTCGGAGGAGATTGCTGGGAAAGTAGTCTTGTTCAGGGTGTCATTTTTTTGGTTTCTGTTTAACTGTAAGCTAGCTTGGATGCAAGGTGAGGATGAACATAGACCAACCACTCAAACTTCACTGAACATTTAAAAAAATATGCACAAAGAACCAAAGCAATTGAAGTGGCTGTTTGAAAACACTTCCTATTTGCTCATGAGCCATTTACTTATGTTCTTTTTACCTCCATTTCTCTACTTGCTAAATGGAAGTGTCATTTGTGACGGTTTTTGTTGATGACACTTTTTGTTGTAGTTGTTCAGACCTGTAATTTTATCAGTGTAGAGAGCTTACAGGTGAGGAAATTCCCTATATCTAGGTGAATCCCCAACTTCCCTGTAATTTATAGTCTTACAGAGTTGGCTGGCAGCAGTGATTCACCAAAGATATTGTCGCCAGTAAGTATCAGAGGTCGAACTTGAACCCAGATCTTCTCTACTCTGGGTTAGACTCTCAAATCGCTATTCCATGCAGCCTCTCTTTGTTTTATTTCATTAACATTTATTTTATTCCATGGATATTTTAATGATACCTGCTAGGCCTTTGGACACATGAAGTATCGCAGCAGAAGCTGTCAGGGGGCTTTCTTCACTTAATGAAGAAAGATTAGTGATTATTGATAATTTAGATAAGATTAATGTTGGGTAGGGAGCAAGAGGCTTAATTTTAAAAATAATAACACTTACATAGTGCTTTAAGGTAACAGTATTTGTAAGAATTTTTTTTATTAGCAATGTGAATATATATGTATATATATACATATACATGTATATATGTATACACACACAACACATATTTTATTTGTGACAGGGAGAGGGACAGATAAAATGTTGAATTAGCAATGAGAACATAGTTGCATAACTATCTTCTACTTGCATTAACCCTATTTCCTAAAATTTAGCCTCAGCTCTATAGTCTGCTATCTGGGGGTGGGGAGGAGTTAGGGAGTGATAGGTAACATGCTTATTTTATATCCCTCAAATATACTTGCACTTGACATCTATATAAGCTAGAAATAATTTCTCACGACTCCATCATTTTTTTTTCATGTTATCTGTATGTCCTCTGCATATCTGTCCATAA
The DNA here is from genome assembly GCA_011680675.1 of Gymnobelideus leadbeateri. Classification (NCBI taxonomy): domain Eukaryota; kingdom Metazoa; phylum Chordata; class Mammalia; order Diprotodontia; family Petauridae; genus Gymnobelideus; species Gymnobelideus leadbeateri. Next base: position 463,398 of record WOXC01010785.1, read on the forward strand.
CCAGTGTGTTCACTTAGTTCTAATGGGGTCAAGGACATAGGTTTGCTCAGTTAACATTAAACAGAAAAAAATTCTGCTTTAGAGCCATGGATAATATTTCCCTAAGCCTAGCCACTTCACAGATACATACTATTGGTTAAAATTAGGCAAAGCAGAGGCCATTTGTTTAGCTTGCTATAGCTTATTGTGATCAAAGGGAAAACAAAACTCAAAGCCCCTATTTGATAGTGGGTGGGTGAGTGATGTCTTTATCTAGGAAGGATGGACACAACTTGACCATCTAACTTGTTTTGCATAGTATTTGGCATCATGCCCCATGTAAATTAGGTGCTTTTAAAATTTACTTTTAATAATGCTGAGAGCAGTGATGGTGGTGTGCCTTCTTGGTAAGACCTCAGGAGAACTCGTACGGGTGGGAAACTGAACATATTTTGCCTTGTCTATTTATTCTAGGATAGATAATTTAGTTGACTGCACCTCAAGAAGGCTGTGATTTTATTTCCTGAGGCAGCATGATATAGTGGGTAGAAAACCAGCCTTGTTCTCAGGAAGGCATGAATTCAAGTCCTCTGATGCATGTTGGTCTTGTGATCTTGGCCAAATTACTTGACCTCTCAGTACCAATCAAGAGCACCATGTCCTAACTCTGTATATACGTTAGAGCATTCCTTTGAGCATTAACATTCTATGATTCTGTATCCCTTTCCCTGGGAAACTGCTATCCTAAAATATTAGACAACTTAGATAAAATTTAAGCATAATTGTAAACTATAGTACTAGACTTGGAGTCAGGAGGACCTGAATTCAAAATCCTCCTTAAGACAGTTACTAGCTAGCTTTGACCTTGGTCACAACACACCCTCTCTCAACCTCAGTTTCCTCATCTGTAAAATGGGGACAATAAGAAGAAATCCCTTTCAGTGTTGTGGAGAGGATGTGATAGCATATATAAAACACTTTCTAAATCTCAAAACCCTTCATAAATGTGATGATGATGATTGATGATTATTAAAAAAGGGTTCATACATCATCATTCCTTTAGTTCAATATTCCAAAAGGAAAGATGGACTTTGGCACCTACTCTTGTAGCTGCCCAGAAATTTTCTTCACTTATGGGAATGGAGGAATAGAGTCCAGTGGTTTGAGGGTAAAGGAAAAGGAACAGCTTGTACTTTTTTCTCTTCCTCTCCTCTCTTCTCTTCCAAGGAGGGTGAGGGGTGATGGCAAATAACAAGCAAGGAAATATAGGGGACAGGAAGGCCAATCACAATATGTCATGTTGCCAAAAATCTGAAGTGATGATATTCTATTTGAGAGAATGTTCCATTTGAGAAAACCTAAGAATCTTTTTGCCATGGTTGATTGAAGAAGAATTTTAGATGTTGAGTGGCCAGTTTCTGGGAGATGGTACTATCACAGAAGTCTACACTGTTTTGGTTGTGTTGAAGCTATCCTTCCATATTATTTTGGCCTCATAAATCTTATCACTTAAAAAATTTAGGTGCTTACAAATTTGACTTGAGTAAAATTTTTTAAAAATCACTGTGGTATTTTTAGGGATAAAACCCAGAAAGTAAAACATCTTATGACCATATTTATATTGTGAACTATTAACAAATAATTATTAATAAACATTAATATATCTTACTATTAGTTGTTGTCTTCAATCATTTATTAAGCGCCCAATATGTGGCAGAAACTGTTCCAAGCACTACAAAGGAAGAAAACTAAGCAAAAGAGTCCATGCCCTCAAGGAGTTTACTCTCTACCAATTTTTAGGTGTTTTAGAATAGCTGAACCCTTTTCTTTGCTTTCTCCTTCCCACTATTTGCATTTTGCCATTTTTATTGGTCTCTCAGCCCTTCCATTGTAAGTTAGATCCCAAGAAGTCAATGAAGGTCAAAGAATCTGCCAGCTATTTCCTTGTTAGCAGCTTTAGTAGGTTTTGTGAGGAAGGAGAAAGAAACTATTAAGTAATAATGAGGTTTGGGGATTATTTTTGACTTAGATTTATTGATGTGATTCTTACCCATTATCACAGATACTTGAGTCCTCATTGCCTTAGAGCATTTCAAAGCCTTCTCTCAGACCTGTAGGTAAAGTGAACTGCATTTGAGTTCTTTATCTCACTCCAGAGTCCTAAATTTACTGCTAACTTATCAGGCTGTTTCTCAGAGGAGTGGTATTTAGTGTGGTCACAAGAAAACATCTGCAAGGCTTAGACCTTAGTGGCAGATTGCCAGTTAGAACATTTGGCCTATAAAGTGTAGATTTCAGAGGAGAAAAATTACTCCAGGGACCCTCAAAGACAACCGAGGAAAAATGTCTTGTCACTGACCAAACTGAAATATGGACTTATGATTAATTAAGAATTCAGAGTCTGGCATAAATCTGAGGAGTGTCTTGTTATGACACGATTTGGAGTTGATGTCAATCCCTGTATTCAGTATTTGTAATAGATTTTTCAGTGGAATATAGACTGCTAGGGAGATCAAAAGAGAACACTGGCTGTCTTCATCAATCTTCTTAAGTCAGGCCTACCCGGCTTTAATCCAAGTGGAGGGGTTGAGCAACTATCTGATGAAGTGGGTGGTGTAGACAGCCAAAACCAGATAATGCATAACCAAAAAGTTACTGGAGGGAAAATAGAGGCTTAAAACAGAGGGTGAAATGTCAAGTCAATTTGGGTAGTCTCCATAACCCAATTTCACTGGATAATTTCCAATTTTCTTTTGCTCTTAAATTCTTTATTAGAACTGCTTAGGAGCCTGGGAGAAAAGAGAATCTATCCCGTTTGCTTCATATTTGTGCAGAATTGCTCTAACTCTATTAATTTTTTTCTGCATACCTAGTTTTGACTGTTTCCAGGAATAAGATTTCACCCTTGTTGGGGTTGTAGCTAAGTATGGATGAGCAAGGCCTGACATGACAGAAGCCTGGCACATAGTAAGACTTTGTTGACTTCTTGGTAGCTAGATTCAGCTGTAGTTTACTTGGGGATTGTGACTACTTGACCTTGTTTTCATGTCACATATTTAAAGCTTCTTAATTTGAAAACCTGTTGTTTTCTTAATTTGTATCCTCATAGGGCAGTTTTCTTTTCTCCATAATTTTAATGGGGAAAAATGGCAAAGTGGTTCAAATCCAAGAGAATAGACTTTGTTGTACAGTTTTAGGCAATAATAATTAAGGGCATTGGATATGTGTGGTGCTTTCTGCTCTCTGTGATATGGGAAACATAAACTACTTTTTTGGAACAGCTGTTTCCCACTCCTAAAATGTAGCTATCAGTCCATCACCCCCTGTAAATCTGTCAGTGTGTACCTGCTAATTCCAAAGACTCCTAAATTCCATGTTAAATTTTCCATTTGTTGTTTTTTTATTGGGAAAAAGGTTCATAAATTAGATCACTGCTGCCTTAAACTGGAAAAGACACAGACATACTAATGTTTCAGATGGAAAAAACAAAGTTGAGGTTAAATAGTTCTCTTTTTTTTTTTACCCCCGGATGTCTTATACATGAGAGTCCTTATACATGTAGCACCTGCTTCACCCTCCCCACATGTAGGCTCCCAGAAAAACTATACCAGTTTTGAAGAACACTGTTTCTTATAGCAGCATCTACTCTGAACCATAGCAATGAGTTTCTACCAATGTGTTTATTCTTTGGAAAACATTAGTTAAAAGCAAAAATAATATAATGACAAGAAAAGAATTTTCCTTGCACACATGGGGTACATACCACCTCCAGTTATCATACCATCAATGGGGGAAGATATTCACACAGAAGACACATGTGACTGGGAAACATGCTTAGAGGGTACACATAAGGACACATGCAGGTGGCAGGGGTAACTCATATCTCTAATATTACTGAGCTATCAGTATTTGCTGGATTCACATATCTTTTCTCCATTGTGACATCAATGTTAGTATCTTTCCTTATCTTGTGTTTATTAAGCTGCTCTCTGCTACCACTTGCTGGGTTTCAGCTACTTAGCATGTTCAGGGCCATGTAGCCTCTTCAAGATTAACTACTAGAAAGCTTCTCTATGACAGGAGTTGTGAGCCACCACATATAACTAGAAAACCAAGAAAAGTCAGCAAAATATGATAGGCTAAGAATAAACCATTATTTTAGCAGTATCTTACTACTCACTTAAGGTCCTTAATTCCAGACTGCTATCTGACTTGGAATTAGAAATTCCTTTTAACTTTTGTTAAATCCTTAATTGTGAATCTGTGTCCCCTAAATCCACCCTGGGGTTTGCACCCCTGTCCCCAAATGCACAAAGGAAAACTAACTCACAGAAGTTCTATAGAAGGGAGAATGAAGAGGATCTCTTCCTGCCTAAGAGTTTCCCTGATTGGCAAGAAAAAGAAACTAGGAAGAACAAAAGATCAGGTGAAGCCATCAGAGCCATTAGCTTCTCTTTCACATTTTTACCTTCATTATGTATACCTGTCATTCACTTTTGTGGTACATTTTAGCTAGGATAGACCTTTGCTATTCTCTTCACACACAGTATTGCAAAAGGAAATCTGGAACTTTTTAATAGCAAAGGATGGGGAATGAAATGACCACCAGAAATATATAATGAATACAGTTCAATCACTTTCATTATTTTTGGAGAAAAATCTGTGCACCAGAGGAAAACATAAAATGGATCTCCAACCTGTATACTGTTCTTTTATAGCAAGGTGAACATAGACACATTTTGTGATTTAGGAGAAATTAATAAAGGACTTTAGATACCAAATTTAGTAAATCAGGGAATTGAAGGAGTTGCCTTGAAAGTTATTGAATTTATATCTGGGAGGGACCCTAGAGCTCATTTAGTCTAACCCTCTCATTTTTGTAGATAAGGAAACTGAGCCCCATAGAAGGTTTTCAAGGTGGTGGTGGGGGCGGGGTGTGTTTGTGTGTGTGTGTGTGTGCGTGTGTGTGTATGTGTGTTAGATTTTTATATTTTGTTTTTTTTCCAATTATGTGTAAAATAATTTTTAGCATTTGTTTAAAAATTTTTTAGTTCCAAATTTCTACCTTCTTTATCTCCTCCCTCCTTGAGAAGGCAAACAATTTTATTTAAATTATACATGTGCAGTTGTGCAAAATTTATTTCCATATTAGCTGTCTTGCAAAAGAAAACACAGACTAAAAAAAACCCAAACAATCCCAAACAAGAAATTTAAAGAAAATAAAAATTACTTTGATTTGTATTCAGATTCTATCTGTTCTTTCTCTGGAAGTAGATAGTATTTTTCATCATAAGTCTTTTAGAATTATCTCCAATCATTCTATTGCTGGGAATAGCTAGTATTGTAATGACTTTGTAAAGTATTGTTACTGTGTACAATCTTCTCCTGGTTCTGCTAACTTTACTTAGCATCAATTATATAAGTTTTCCCAGGTTTTTCTGACAACACCCTGCTTATCACTTCTTAAAACACAATAGTATTCTATTACAATTATATACCACAACTTGTTCAGCAGCTCCCCAACTGATGGGCATCCCTTCAATTTCTACTTCTTTGCTACCATGAAAGAGCTGCTATAAATAATTTTGTACATACAGGTTCTTCCCCCTTTTCTTTGATCTTTTTGGAATATAGACCTGGTAGTGATATTGCTGGGTCAAAGGGAATACACAGCTTTAGAGCCCATTTGGCATAGTTACAGATTGCTCTTGAGAAAGGTTGGATCCATTCACAACACTAGCAACAGTGCATTTGTGTCCCAATTTTTCCACATCGCCTCCAATCTATGTCATTTTCCTTTTTCTGTCTTATTAGCCAATGTGATAAATATAAGATGGTACCTTCTAAGGGGCTCAGTTTGTTAATTTTTTTACATAGCTGTCATTTCCTAAAATGTCATTTTCCTTTCTGCTCCCCCAAACACAGAATACAGTTAAGCCACACATAAGAAAACATTGACTATTCTTTCTCTACTAAATGGGGAGAAATATCATTTATTATTAGTCCTTTGGAATCACAATTAGTCATTGTATTGATCTCATTATGTCATTTAGTTTTGTTTCCCTTTACATTGTTGTAGTCATTGTTTTCTTGGTTCTTCACTCTCCATAATTTCTTATAATTTTTCCTTGTTTCTCAGAATTCCTAATTTTTGTTATTTTTTACAGGGCAATAATTGTCAATTATACTGATATATCCCAATTTGTCCACTCATTCTCTTTGGTCAGCTAGCTTCCTCCTCCTCCTCTCCTCTTCCTTCTCCTTTTTTCCCCTCCTCCTCTTTTTCTTCTTCCTCTTCCCACAAAGAGTGCTTCCTTTAATATTTTATTATATAGGACCTTCCTTTCTGTCATTTAGCTCCCTGGAGTAAATCACCACTCATGTGATCACAGGGTCAGAGGATGTAAACTGTTTAGTGACTTTTCTTGAATAGCTACTAATTGCTTCTTAAAACAATTGAACAAATTCTAACATTTAGAGGGTATTGATATGTGTGCATTATCACAACTCCAAAACTATTTCCATTTTAAAATAATTTCTGTAAATTTGATGGATGTGATGTGAAACTTTGGATTTCTTTTATTATTTATGATTATTATTTGGGGGTCACTTTCTGACATGGTTTTTAATCTTTTGCATTTCTTCTGTTTTTTTTTTTTGTTGTTGTTGTTCACTTATCTAATGGACTGATTTTCTGAAGGTCCAATGCAGAGCCATGAAGAATTTGAACACAGAACCTTTTTTTGATTCCAAATCTAGCATTCTTTCTTCTATAGTGTACACCATATGCTAGCATACACTATACACAAGTAACTTGCTATAATTCTGTGTTTGAAAATGAAAGAAATCCTAACAAATCCCATAAATTGATGGTTATCTTTCTACATATAGCAAGCCAATTCTCTTTGGTATTTGTAGTCGAACACTGATCACTTCAGCTTTGGTGCTGATGATCCTTTAGCATGATACATGACAATAGTACTGGCTCTAAAGTCCCTTGTGAAAAAAAATGCATTTAGCATATTGAGTTGGCAGAGATTTTCCTTTAAATGGCTCTACCTACCTACTTACCTATCTTTCTATTTTTCTATAAGTGAAAGGGCTATGGTGTTGCCATTTTTGTTTTTCCCATGTAAGTTATGTGTACTTACATAGGTGGGTAAATGTGACTCAAGGAGGCAATCTCTTGCATCTCTTGCATCTCCTTCAAGCACCCTTCTCCAAGGGAGGTATTGATTCCTACTGGGAGGAGAAACAGAAGGTTGGGGCTGACCACTCTGCTTTCCTTAGAGAGGAGGGTGTGCCTGGAATTGCATCTATCTTCTTTAAATATTGTTAGTCTAGTGGAACTAATTTTTAGATTCAAGCTATGCTTCTGATCACTATCCTAGGAAAGCCCCAAGCTATATATCCAAGGTTTGACTCCTTCCCAACAAATGCCAATTCCACAATGAGTATGCATAACAAGTAAAAAATAAACCTATTTATCCAAACAGATAGAAAATGAAATCAGAGAAAGTATACATATGGAATTATATCACAGACAGTAAAGACTAAAGGAGTTCTTTCTTTGAGAGTGAGGTAACTCAGTTCAGTTGAGACAGAGAATCTTAGATCTCCCTCAAAGGGAAATTCCCCAAAGTTTGTAGCGTAGCAAGCTGGGAATAGGGACATATTGGAGATTTTCAGCTCCTCAACATGCCTGCTTCTTCTCAGAGTGTTTCTCCCTTCATGGACCTAAGGAGAGGTTGGCATCATGTGTTTTCTTTCTTGATGCTGGAAGCTTGAAGAGCTCAGGTCTTCTCTCCAGTTCTCACTAATTTGACCCATCCCTCAAACAGGTGTAGGACATTGCAGGGCATTGCTAACAATGAGGATACTTGGTAATAACAATAATGATAAGAAATATAATAAATGATCAAACATGAGAATAAAATCTATGAAATACTACCATCTTCAAACCCAGTGGAGTTGACATGATCCCATTCAATATTCAAGGTACTAATAGCACATCTACAATTCTTAATTATAGATATAAATAACATAGAAGAAACAAATAATCAATATGGGAAGATAATAAAAAATCTCATTTTAACCACTGGATTCAGTCTTCTCCCGAAAAGAAATTTTACCCTGTCTGCTAAAACACAAGTTTTTTCTGGCTTGATTTTTTTTTTTTTGCCCTCCTTATTTCCCTTGTAAGTTGTTTGAAGTGAATAAGAAAAAACATATTTAACTCTCATTCTTTTGGTTTTGGGAAATATTGGGATGAAAACTCCATTCACTGATACAGATCTGGAACTCAATCTCTTTGGTACCAGGCACAAAGAGATTCAACAACTTGGTAGACATATGACTAAAATGTATTAGAAATAGGACTTGAGGGGCGGCTAGATGGCGCAGTGAATAGAGCGACAGCCCTGGAGTCAGAAGGACCTGAGTTCTGAGCCGGCCTCCGACACTTAATCCACATAAACAAAAACCTAGCCGTGTAACCTTGGGCAAGTTACTTAACCCCAATTGCCATAAAGGGGCGGCTAGGTGGCACAGTGAGTAAGAGCGCTGGCCTCGGAGTTGGGATGACCCGAGATCAAATCCGGCCTCAGAAAATGAGCACCCACACACAAATAATGACTAGCAGTGTAACCTTGAGCAAGTTATTTAACCCCAATTGCTTTAAAAAAAAAAAGTAAAAAAAAAGAAATAGGACTTGAACCCAGCTCTTCCTGATACCAAGGCCTCTCAGCTATCCACTATACCAGTGAAATACAACTCAGCAATCTTGATCTTATATTGATCTTACTTCAATTCTAGACAAGGCATTTCAATGAAAGGAGAATAACAACTGATATTCATATAGCACTTCAAGATTTACAAAGTACTTTGCACATATTAGCTCACTTGAGTCCCACATGGATCTTGTGAGAGAAGCACTGAAGATATATTCCTAGCCCCATTTTAAAGACAAGGAAACTGAGGCTAAGAGGTTTGGGAGGAAAGAGGCTTACACAGCTAATGAGTATTGACAACAGGATTTGAATTACAAGTTTTCTAGAATCCAAATCTAGTATTCTAACCATTATGTATTGCTGCTTTTAATCCTTCATGAAACCTCTGGTTGAAGCTAGTCTATTTTGTAATAATGAGAGGAGGTTTCTAGGTTGGGTGTGGGGTGGGGGTGGGGGAGAAGAGAAGTTAATCAGTGCCTAATAAAGATATCCAAAGCAGTTTGCCATAGCTAGCTGCACCCTCGTCTATGTACCTCATGGTTGGTGAGCAGGTCAAGCCAGTCATGCCTGAGTGGCAACTCTTAACTGTCAGTGGGTATGCATAACTGAATTAACTTTCAGTCTGTTGCATTGCAGCCTGGAGACTTTTACTGGACTCAAAGGAAGAAAAGCTACAGGCAGTCCCCTCCCCCTCAGCCTTGGAGATCTTAAAAAGGTATAATTGTTAATTCTTTTTACCAGGATTTTTGAGCTATGAACAAAGATAAACAACTTTGAAGTTAAACTATGGAGGAAATGACCCAGGCTTATTACTTCTGCGCACAGGCTGTCTGTAGTCGTGTGCCAAGACAACCTAGGTAAATGCATGCCACTCCTCAACTCTCATTAAGAAGAAAGGCAAAAGAGAAAGGAGACATTTTTAAAGCAATTAGACTTGAAAAGAACAAGAACAGAGAGAAGGGTAAGAGAAGGAATGGGGCAGGAGACACTGATGATAGCATCAGCAACACGGGTAGCAATGGTGTTGAAGCCATTAGAATAGGTTCTTTTTTTCTTCAATTTTTAAACATTTGTATTTAAGGTTTTGTGTTCCAAATTCTCTCTCCCTCCCATCTCTTACCCCTCATGAGACAGTAAAAATCAGATAGAGGCTATAGATGAACACTTATGTACAACATTTCCATATTAGTCAATTTAGTGCAAGAAGATTCGAATAAAATAAAAATAAAGTGAAAAATGACATGTTTCACTCTGTATTTGAACAACATCAGTTCTTTCTCCAGAAGCAGACAGTACACTTCATTATTAGTCCTTTGGAATTATCTTGGATCATTGTTTTATTGAGAAGAGCTAAGTCATTCACAATTCTTCATCGAACAATATTGCTGTTACTGTGTACATTATTTTCCTGGATCTGTTCACTTCACTATGGATCGGTTCATATAGGTCTTTCCAGGTTTTCCTGAAATCATCCTGCTTGTTATTTATTATAGCACAATAATGTTCCATTACAGTCACATACCACAGCTTGTTTAGCCATTCTCCAATTGATGGGCATCCCTTTGATTTGTAGCCACCACAAAAAGAGCTGCTATAAGTATTTTTGTACAAATAGGTTATTTTCCCTTTTTGCATGTCTTTGGAATAAAGACCTAGCAACGGTATTGCAGGGTCAAAGAATATGCACAATTTGGCAGCTCTTTTGGACATAGTCCCAAATTGCTCCCCAGAATGATTGGATCAGTTCACAGCTCCACCAATAATGCTTTAGTGTCCTAGTTTTTCCATATAACCTCCAACATCCAACATTTTTTGTCATATTAGCCACTTTGATAGGTGTGAGGTAGTACCTCAAAATTGTTTTAATTTGCATTTCTCTGATCAATAGTGCTTTAGAGCATTTTTATATGACTACAGATAGTTTTGATTTCTTTATTTGAAAATTGCCTGTTCATATTCTTTGACCATTTATGAACTGGGGAGTGACTTGTAATTTTATAAATTTGACTAAGTTCTCTATATATTTGAGAAATGAGGCTTTTATCAGAGATACTTATTGCAAAATCCTCCCCCTTTCCAGTTTTCTGCTATCCTTCTAATCTTGGTTGTATTAGTTTTCTTTGTAGAAAAACTTTAAAATTTTTTATAATCAAAATGATCTATTTTATATTTTGTAATGTTCTCTATGTCTTCTTTGGTCCCAAACCCTTCTCCTATCCATAAATCTGACAGATAAAGTATTCCATGCTTTCTTAGTTTGCTTATGGTATCACCCTTTATGTATAAATCATGTACTCATCTTGACCTTATCTTGGTATACAGTGTAAGGTATTGGTTGATATACCTAGATTCTGCCATACCAGTCTTCCCAGCAGTTTTTGTCAAATAATGAGTTTTTGTTCCAAAAGCTTGCATCTTTGGGTTTATCATATACTAGATTCCTATGGTTATGTACTATAATGTAAATTGTACCTAATCTATTCCACTGATCCACCACTCTATTTCTTAGTACCAGATTTTTTTGATAATTACTGCTTCATAATGCAGTTTAAGGTCTGGTAGGGCTAAACTACATTTTTTCACATTGTTTTTTCACAATTGATTCCCTTGATATCCTTGAGCTTTTGTTCTTCTAGATGAATTTTGCTATTATTTTTCCTAGCTCTATAAAATAATTTTTGATAGTTTGATAGGTATGGCACTGAACAGATTAATTGGGGTAGAATTGTCATTTTTATCATATTGGCTTGGTCTACCCATGAGCGATTGGTATTTTCCCAATTGTTTAAATCTGACTTTATTTATATGAAAAGTGTTTTATAATTGTGCTAATATAGTTCCTGGGCTTGTAGACTCCCAAATATTTTATATTGTCTACAGTTATTTTAAAGAGAATTCCTCCTTCTTCCTCTTGTTGCTGGACTTTGTTGGTAATATTTTTAAATGCTGAAGATTTGTGTAGGTTTATTTTGTGTCCTGCAACTTTGCTAAAATTGTTAATAATTTCAAATAGTTTTTTTAATTTGTTGTCTAGGATCATCTAGGTGTAACACTATATCATCTACAAAAAGTGATAGCTTTGTTTCTTCATTGCCTATTCTAATTCCTTTAATTTCTTTTTCTTTTCTTATTGCTGTATCTAACATTTCTAGTACAATATTAAGTAATAGGTGATAATGGGCATCCTTGCTTCACCCCTGATTGTATTGGGAAGGCTTCTAGCTTATGTCGTTTACTTATCATTTTAAGGTAAGTTCCATGTATTCCTGTGTTCTGTAGTGTTTTTAATAGGAATGGGTGCTACATTTTGTTAAAGGCTTTTTTTTCTTCCTCTATCGAGGTAATCACCTGATTTCTGTTGGTTTTGTTATTGATGTGGTCAATTATGTTGTTAGTTTTCCTAATATTGAACTAGTCCTGCATTCCTGGCATAAATCTCAGTTGGTCATAGTGTATGGTCCTTGTGATATATTGCTGTAATCTCTTTGTTAGCATTTTATTTAAATTTTTTTGCATCAATATTCATTAGGGAAATTGCTCTATATTTTTTTCTCTGTTTTGATTCTTTCTGATTTGGGCATCATGGCCATATTTGTGCCATAAAATGCACTCCTGTTAGGACTTCTATATTTCCAAATAGTTTATATAGTATTGGGATTAATTGTTCTTTAAATATTCAGTAGAATTTGCTTGTGAATCCATCTGGTCCTGGGGATTTCTTCTTAGGAAGTTCATTAATGACTTCTTCAATTTCTTTTTAAAGATTTAGTTATTTAAGCATTTTATTTTTTCTTCTGTTGATCTGGGTAATTTATATTTCTGTACATATTCATCCATTTAATTTAGATTGTCAAATTCATTGATATATGATTGGGCAAAATAGCTCTTGACAATTGTCTTAATTTCCTCTTCATTGGTAGTGAATTCACCTCTTTCATTTTTGAAGCTAGTAATTTGGTTTTCTTCTTTCCTTTTAAAAGTCAATTAATGATGAATCTATTTTATTATTATTTTTCATAAAATCAGGTTCTAGTTTTATTCAATGGTTTTCTTACTTTTAATTTTATTAATTCCTCCTTTGATTTTCAGGATTTTCAATTTTGTGTGTAAGTGGCTTCCTTTTCTAGTTTTTTTTTAAATTGTATGCCTAGTTCATGGATTTGTTTTTCTCTAGTTCATTGATATAGGTAATTAGAGATAAAAATTTTCCCATAAGTACCATTTTGGCAGCATCCCATAAATTTTGGCATACTGTCTCATTGTCATTTTCTCTAATGAAATTATCAATTGTTATAGAAACATTGACTGATTAGATTTTTAGGATTAGATTCTTTGATTTCCAATTATTTTTAAAATCTCTCTTTCCATATTCTATTGTTGAATGCAATTTTTGTTGCATTATCATATGAAAATAAAGTGTTTATCATTTCTGCTTTTCTGCATTTGGTTGTGAGGTTTTTATGTCCTAATACATGGTCAGTTTTTGTGTAGGTGCCATGTACTGTTGAGGCAAATATTCCCATTCAATCTTCTCCAGAGATCTATTATTTCTAAATTTTCCAGGATTTCATTCACCTCCTTAACTTCTTTCTTCTTTATTTTTTAATTAGATTTATCTAGTTCTGAGAAGGGAAAATTGAGGTCCCCCACTGGTCTAGCCTTATTATCTATTTCCTCCTGTAACACAATTAACTTCTTCAAAAATTTAGATGCTATATCATTTGGTGCATATATGTTTAGCATTGATATGACTTCATTGTCTGTGGTACCTTTCAGCAAGATATACTTTCCTTCTTTATCTCTTTTAATTGAATCTATTTTTCTTTTGCTTTGTCTGAGATCATGATTGTTCCCCCTGCTTTGCTTCAGCTGAAGCATAATAGATTTTGCTCCAGCTCCTTATCTTTACCCTGTGTATATCTCTCTGCTTCAAATGTGTTTCCTGTAAACAACATTTTGTAGGATTCTGGTTTTTAATCCATTCTGCTATCTGCTTTTGTTTTATGGGTGAGTTCATCCCATTCACATTTATAATTATGTTAACTGTGTATTTCCTACCATGCTATTTTTTTCCCTTGTTTATTCACCTCTCTGACTCCCAACTCTTTCACTCCTCAGAAGTAAAACACTTCTGAGGAGTGAAAGAGTTGGGAGTCAGAGAGGTGAATCATCACTGCCCCCAATATACCCTCCCCTTTATCAATTCCCTTCTCACTTCTGTTATGCCTATCCCTTTTTATTTCCTTATAGGGTAAGATCAATTTCTATATACAACTCAGTATTTATGTTATTCCCTCTTTGAGCCAATTTTGATAAGGGTAAGGCTTAAGCTTTGCCTGCCCTGCCCCCATCTTTCCTTCCATTATAGTAGGTCTTTCAGCCTCTTTTATGTGAAATAATTTACCCCATTCAATTTACTCCCTCCTTCTTCCAGTGCAATATTTTTTTCTCACCCCTTCATTTCATTTTTTGTGGTATCATCCCATCAAAGTCACCTTAAAGCCACACCCTGTCTCTGCATATACTTCTTCTAATTGGTCTTATAATAATAAAGTTGTTAAGGGTTACAGATATTATCTTTCCATATAGAAATATAATGTTTAACATTATTGAATTTCTTACATTTTCTCTTTCTTGTTTCTTTTTTACCTTTTTATGTTTCCCTTGAGTCTTATACATGGAGGTCAAATTTTTTATTTGGCTCTGGATTTTAATTAGAAATGCTCCAAAGTCCTCTCTATTTTGTTAAATATCTGTTTTTCCCCTGAAAGGTTATATTCAATTTTATCGGGTAAGTGAGTCTTGGTTGGAATCCTAACTCCATTGCCGTCCATTATTTCATATTCCAAGCCCTCTGGTTCCTTAATGTGGAAGCTGCCAAATCCTGTTTAATCTTGATTGTAGCTCTACTGTATTTGAATTGTTTCTTTTTGATTGCCTGCAATACTTTCTTCTTTATTTGTGAGCTCTAGAACTTGGCTATGATATTCTTGGGAGTCTTCATTTTGGGGTGTCTTTCAGGTGGTAATCTATGAATTCTTTCAATTTCTATTTTGTCCTCTGGTTCTAGAGCAATTTTCTATGATAATTTATTGAAAGATGCTTTCCAGGGAGGCTAGGTGGGTGCAGTGAATAGAGCACTGGCCCTGGAGTCAGGAGGACCTGAGTTCAAATCTGGCCTCAGACACTTGACACACATACTAGCCATGTGATCGTGGGTAAGTCACAACCCCAATTACCCTCCAAAAAGCAAAAAAAAAAAAATTAAAAAAAATTTGAAAGATGCTTTTCAGGCATTTAAAAATTATCATGGCTTTCAAGTAGTCCAATAATTCTTATATTATCTCTCCTGGATTTATTTTCTAGCTCAGTTCTTTTTTCAATGAGAAATTTTACCTTTTCTTCTACTTTTTAAATTTTCTTGATGTCTCATAGAATCAATAGTTTCTAATTGCTCAATTCTAATTTTTAAGGAATCATTTTCTTCAGTGAACTTTTGTACTTTTTATATTTAGTCAACTGTATTTTATTTTTCTAGGGAGTAATTTTCTTCAGTAAATTTTTGTATCTCTTTTCCCATGTTATAGACTTTTCCCATAATTTTCTGGCATTGCTCATTTCTTTTGCCAATTTTTCATCTACTTCTCTGATTTGCTTTTTAAAATTCTTTTTAATCTCTTCCAGAAATTCTTTTTGAGTCTGAGACCAAATTGCACTTTTCTTTGAGGCTTTACATGTAACCATTTTGACATTAATGTCCTCTTTTAAGTTTATGCCTTGATCCTCCCCATGACATTGTAATTTTCTATAGTTAAACTTGGTTTTTTTGCACATTTTTTCCTGCTCATTTTTTCTGCCTTTTTTGTGACTTGGTGTTTTTGTGTGAGACAGCTTGTACTATCCCAAGCTTTTTGTGCTGGTGCTCTGGGATCTTACTGCTGGCTTTCACTGGGCTTCAGGGCTTAGTTGCTTGCTTTATCTGGAGGGTATGCTTCCCTTGTTGCTTTTATTAGGGGGTGGAACCTCCCTGTTTGCCTCCCCTGGGTGTGGGGTTTAGCTTCTGGCCTGTTCCAGAAGTGGTGCCTTGCTTCTGTGTTGCTATGGTAATAGTGTTTTTCTGGTGGCTGGCCCTGGAGGAAGGATTTGTTGGGGGTATGCCCCAGGGTGGGGCCCTGCTGCTGGATTACTATGGAAAGGGGGTCTCTGCTGTTAGAGCCCAGGGGCAAGGTCTCACTGCTGCCCAGCCCTAGGGTGGGCCCTCTCCACTGCTCAGCAATGGGGTCCAGGCTGCTAGTGGCTCAAGCTGGGGGAGGAGGTCGATGGGATAGGGCCTTGCTATGGTGCATAGACTGCTCACTTGCCTAGGGAGCTGCTGGTTTTCAGGAGTGCAGGGTCTCACTGATGGATTGCCCAGCCTTGGAGCCTTGCTGTAGGCCCTATGCTGTGATGTTGGTTGCTCTTCTTACTCTTGCACTTCTCTCTCCTCCCACCTGAGTGAGATGAACCTTTACTGCCATGCTAATAAGCATTTCCCTTCTCCTAGATAAATTCTAAAGTGGTTTTCTAGGGTTTTTTTGGTGGGGGGGTGGAATTTGGGAGGGCTTCAGTGGGTTCCTTCCTTACTTCACCATTGTGGCACTGGAAGTCTAGAGTAGTTTCAAATCTATACATGATTCTTTTGGTGCATCACTATCCTTTCTTCTTTCAGTCTCTGAATTCCCCTATAATCTTCACTCCCAACTGAATTTTATTTCAATAAGCATTGCAATATATATCATGTTCCAACTATATATAGGAAGCTTTTCTAGATGCTGAGCATAAAAGAAAAAAAATGCAGAGTCTACCAGCAAGAAGCTTACAGTCTAATAGGGAGAGGGACAAGATACATATGAATAAATGTAAGGGAGCGATAGGTGGTCCTCTCTCTTTTTGCCCTTTTTTTCTGTTGATGTGGTTATAGAAAGTAAGGTGCAGATAACAAAGTGTTTACCTGTAAAGGTACTTCCAATCCTAACGCTGTATTCCTTTCTAAAGTGTGAATATTTTTTCTTTTATTGAATTGAAAAGGGCAGACAATGTCAGGGAAGTGATTTGGTTGAGTTCATAAGCCAGGAGTAGATTTGCAGAGAATGACCCCTGAAGTTTGTAATGGAAGTAGGAACTTCTCTTGCTTTAATCATCCAGTATACAGATGAGGAAACATGTTGGATTTGATTTTTCAGAGGACTATCCAGGTTAAGATGTCTACAAGGTGTTTATAAAGGTGTGACTAGATCTCAGAGGGAAAATTGTGGTTGAATATATAGATTCTTAAGTTATCTTCATGAAAGGATCATTGGGCAGGGCAGAGCCAAGATGGCAGAGTAAAAGCAGGAACTTGTTGAGTTCCCGCTCCAACCACCTCCAATATCTGTAAAAAATGACTCTACACAAATTTTAGAGCTACAGAATCCATAAAGTGATAGACAGAAACAAATCTCCTGCTGAAGGCAGCCTGGCAGGCTGACAGGAAGGGTCTATTGCACCATGTAGGCCCAGCCATGGGGTGGCCCAGACTGGTCAGAGCAGGCTTCAGGAGAGTGAATCACTGGCAGCTGTGGAAGTTTCCAGACTTAACCCATAAATGCCAAAGAGAAAGTAAAGGGTTAGTAGGGAACTCTGTTGGAACTGGGTGAGGGAAGAGTGTGATCTGGCCCCTGCCCCTGGGGCAACAGAGCTGCACCTGCTGCCACATGGCTGCCTCCAGAGCTCCTGGCCTGCAGATCATAGGGAGACCAAGCTAACATTCAGAGGGTAATTGCCTTTGCTTTGACCTGTTTGGATCTGGGTCAGTCCTGGGGTAAGGAATCCTAGTGGGCCAGAGCTTGTGGTGGCCATAGAGAGGACACCCTCCTCATAGCTTTCATAACACCTGAAAACCCCCCCAGCAATTTGGGATATAGCTCTTTCCACTCTGGAAGCAGAGTTCTACCATGACAAAGAGCTCAAAATCAAGTAATTGGCTGGAAAGATGAACAAATATAGGAAGTATAATCAGACCATGGAATCTTTTTTTGGGGACAAAGAGGATCAAAACATGGAACCAGAAGAAAACAAAGTCAAAACTTCTGCATTAAAAGCCTCCAAGAAAAATATGAATTGGTAACAGGTCATGGAGGAGCTCAAAAAGGATTTTGAAAAGCAAGTAAGAGAAGTGGAGGAAAAATTAGGAAGAGAAATGAGAATGATGCAAGGGAATCATGAAAAATGAGTCAACAGTCCGCTAAAGGAGACCCCCAAAATACTAAAGAAAATAACACCTTAAACAATAGACTAACTCAAATGTCAAAAGAGGCCCAAAAAGCCAATGAGGAGAAGAATGCCTTAAGAAGCAAAATTGGCCAGATGGAAAAGGAATTTTTAAAACTCACTGAAGAGCATAATTCCTTCAAAATTAGATTGGAGCAAATGGAAGCTAATGACTTTATGAGAAATCAAGATACTATAGAACAGATCTAAACAAATGAAAAAAAAAGAGAAGGCAATGTGAAATATCTCATTAGAAAGCCACTGACTTGGAAAATAGATCCAAGAGAGATCATTTAAATATTATTGGACTACCTGAAATCCATGATAAAAAAAAAAGAACCTAGAAATCTTCCTTCAAGAAATTCCCAAGGAAAATTGCCCTGATATTCTAGAACCAGAGGGCTAAAGAGAACTTGAAAGAATTCACCAATTGCCTCTTGAAAAAGATCCCAAAAAGAAAATTCCTAGGAATATTATAGCCAAACTCCAGAGTTCCCAGGTCAAGGAGAAAATAATACAAGCTGCCAGAAAGAAACAATTTGAATATTGTGGAAACACAATCAGGATAACACAAGATCTAGCAGTTTTTACATTAAGGGATTGAAGGGCTTGGAATATGATATTTTGGAGGCAAAAGGAGCTAGGATTAAAGCCAAGAATCACCTACCCAGCAAAACTGAGTAAATAATTCAAGGGAAAATATGGTCATTCAATGAAATAGAGGAATTTCAAGCATTCTTGAGGGAAAAAAAAAACAGAGCTGAACAGAAAATTTGACTTTCAAATACAAGAAGCAAGAGAAGATTGAGAAGGTAAACAGGAAAAAGAAATCATAAGGAGCTAATCAGAGTTGAACTATTTACATTCCTACATGGAAAAAATGATAATTGGAACTCATGAGACTTTTCTCAGTATGAGAATAGTTGAAGGGAATATATATGAATATATATGTATACATACATATATATATATATATATATAGGTATAGGAGGGTGTATGTGTATATATGTGTGTGTGTGTGTGTGTGTGTGTGTGTGTGCGTGTGTGTATGGGTATACATGTATATATAGAC